>JAWZYV010002875.1:0-557089 GCA_038373885.1 Cheiracanthium punctorium | reverse complement strand
TTCAGAATAGATAAATTCAAAATGTTCATAGTTTATTCCGACAGATGGCGCGAAAACTGCAACAGGCGAACAGAACAAAATAACTGCGGTACGGTACGGCTGGTATGAATTCACTTTAAAAGGCTGGGCTGGTCAAAATGCGCTTCATGACATCAAGAGGTACTTTTCTTAGGCCATCCTATCCCGTTCTTTCTTGCATCCCCCAATCAAATTTGTTCCAAGTCAGATTCTAGCCACATGTTTTATTTTACGTTTGTGTGTCGTCTGTATATTTACATTTCAATATGTTGAAAATTTTTGAATCAGAAAATGTTTTATATGTTTGTACTTGTAAGGCTGAGCGCCCAATCACCAGAGTATACTTTTGCCGTCATTGTTTAAAATTACGTTGTGGTGAATGTGTATCTCATGAGGTAGGTTACACCCTTTTTTTTCAAATTATGTGTATGTTTCCATATTAGTAATGTGCTATTCATATAGATGTTTTTATAATGCAGGTTGATTCACATTATTGCCAAAATTGTCTGGAATATATGACCTCACCCGAAGCAAGACTAAAGAAAAACAAGTAATCAAATTATTTGATCTGGATATACTGTTCTCATTTGGAGAAAATATTGGTTTATAAATGAATTTAGGAATAAAAATAAATGTATTTTGGGTGTTACATTTTAAACAATAGCAGAAATCTCTCTTGGAAGTTTTCATCTACTTTAACAGTATTTTAATTTTGATTTGTACCTTAAAACAATCGATTTAAAACCCAGGCAGATTTTTTTTTTTTTTTTTTTTTAAAGTATTCCAAAAGATATAAAATTTTATTGTTTATTCTATGCAACCCGTTCATGTGCAAAAAATTATATATGATGTCAGGTAGGTGAGCAGATTGAGTTTTCTTTTTTCTTTTCTTTCTTTTTTTTAAGTATTCCACAAGATATAAAATTTTATTGTTTATTCTATGCAACCCGTTCATGTGCAAAAAATTATATATGATGTCAGGTAGGTGAGCAGATTGAGTTTTTTTTTTTTTCTTCTTTTTTTTTTTTTTTTTTTTTTCACAACTCAGATCACCATATCCGGGTTGACAAGTTTTTTACAATTAATGGTTTATCCGTTTTTAACCAACATGCCAAAATCCCTTTTCTGACATAGTAGCGCCCCTTCAGTATACATTCTACCTCGATTTTTGGCAATTTTTTTTTTTGGAAGGTGTGTGTGTGTGTCTCAAATGCCGTGTTCAATGCTGTCAAAAAAAAAAAAGCCTCAAAATTGCGTTTCCAAACATTTTTGTACAAAAAAATGGGTTCAAAATCATACTTCCAAAAGAATTTGGGGTTAAGAATCTAAACAACAAAAATCTCAAAAATATTAACTAACACTTGATTTTTACATGAAGGGAGCTTTGTCCCCCCCCCCCCCCCCCCTCAACAATGACAAAAAAGGGTACTTACATACTATCCCGACGGTCTGCCAAGATGAGTGATTTTTTGAGCTGAGCACATGAAATTGTTAATGGTTTCGAATTGGCAAATTGATGAAAAAATTGTTTGGCAGGAACGACCACCAGGATAATATGCAAGTACCCCACCAAAAATCAAAAATTTTAAGAAGACGTATTTAAAAAGATAAAAAACAGAATTTTGCAAACATTTAGAAAAGGCCAAATATTTTGTGAAACTATTTACCTGTGCAAGCTTTGCACAGTTACATGGCTTCACAAAACACGCCACAGGATTGAGGCACAAGGAGCTTGCTTCGCGTGTCACTCCACTGTATGTAATAAAAGGGTTTGTGTGCCAAAAACTGCAATATTGTTTTATTCCATCTACCCGAATATTACAGACAAGATTAAACCCAAAATAAGAAATCAAGAGGTCACAATACCTTCTTACAGTTGGAATAAACAAATAGTCACCAGTGACGTGTCAAGGGACCCGGGGCAGACATATATTTTGTCACCCCCACTCCAAAGTTAAACTGCGTTGTTTAAAACAAATTTTAGAACTATGCAATAGTTAAAAATGCAGTTTTTATGAAATTAGTTTATTAAAAAACAGTTATTGCATAGATTTGTTTGTAAAGCCCATTCCTTAATCCTTTGTAACCTAATTTGCTTACTATTAAAAAACACCCAAAAACCTGGGGTTTATAGTTTAGTAATTAATATGTACTTTATTTTTAACAGTAAAAATAAAAAATATTGGAGGAAAAATAAATCAAAAATATATTTTACTTGCTTTTAAATTAGCAAAGTCATAAATAATATAATTCATATCCATGTTTTTAAGTACCATGTTTACTCGCCTTGCGTAATTGTCGGCCTGACATAATAGTCGCACCCCTGTCTTAAAGCACAAAAATCGTCAAAATATATTAAGTCGGAGTCTTGTATTAGACCTTAATTTATGCCTATAAAAATATTACTATAAAAAGGCTTTTTTTTCGGGGGGGGGGGGGTGTACAACTGAAGAAAAGATTATTTATTACGAATCGCATAATTTCTTACTTCCGACTGTTAAATAAACTTTTGGACAATTTTAGGCAGTACAAACTACATATTTTGTTAAAAATTTCCAAACATGATTTTGGTTCAACAAGCTGCTTAAAATACAGAATAAAACTTATAAGCTACTGCTGTAAATGTGTAAAAAAATATATATGAATAAAGATATATCAAAAAAACTAAGTTTCATAAATATTTACTGTGCTTGTTCTGAATAAATGCTGGCCCTGATTATTGCATGGACACTTGGACTATACATTTTGCAGAAACAGGCCAAAAAAGAGTTTAGAGCTATGTATAGGGGCACAAAAATTGAGCCAGTTATATGCAGGAGCACAAAGTTTTAAAAGAGCCCTTTGCACAAAAATGTTATAGTCAGGCCCTGAATGAATGAATTTATTAACACAATAAAATAAAAGGTATTTGGCCATTTTAAGTTTTTGATAATAACCAATAATTATTTTGATTGCAAATTATAGTTAATTTACTTAACAGAGAATATTTATATTGTAATTGTGGTTTATACAGAACAGTAAAACAGAAGTAGTACAGAACAGTAATACAGAACAAGTAAACGGTTTATATTCATAGAGAAAAACAAATATTTAAGCTACTTATAATGCAATAATTGAATAGACTTAGCTTTAGCAAAGCTCTCCCTTAAAAAAGAAAAATCATGACATAAAGAAATTAAATAATTACTTATATTCATAAATTTCAAACAAGCTGATCTAAGGAAGAAAAAAATACCTATATAAACTACTTTCAAAAATACACTTACCATTTTCAATATTTAATCTTAGAATGACAAATAATTTGTATGGTGGTATGTAATTTTAATTTAATTACATTAATTGCAATATATTGTTTAATTTCATTAGTTTTTTAATATGATATTTAAAATAAAATGTTGCTAATGACTAATAAATGTAACATGCATAGGTTTTTGACACTTTTGGACAGTTTTAGACATTGACAGTTTTCGACACATTTTTGACTTGTCATATCAATAACCAGTTTTTGATGTCAAAAACACAACCCTGCACCTTATCTAATGAAATTCCATTCATACACCCAGTCAAGAGTGCATTTTAATGTAATCAAAATTTCCCATTTCAGTTCCATACATAAAATATTATTCTTTATAAAAATTTATAACCGTATTATATAATAGTAAAGTTTTCAAGATGCTGGGATCAATGCAGATGAAATTTGGGTCTATTTTACGGCCCCCCTCACAAAATTACAATCGATTAAAACAGCCCCTTCACAAAATTTAAACTGATTTAAAATGACCTTTTCACAAAAATACTAAAATTTAAAACAACCATTCATTGTTTTTTTACTGTATATTTTTATAAAAAGTAATTGCTTTTACTAAAATTAGTATTAAAATTCATGAAAATAGATGAAATTCACAAAAATGGTACCCTGGAAAAAAATTACTGGATTGACCCAGGACTGCCATTTGCTACTAAAATGCTACTATTTTTGACTTTAGGCAACACTGGCCACTTTTTAAAGCCAAAAGTGGCCCAAAAGCATCTATTTTACAAAATAGGCGACTACTTTCAGAGTTTCCCAAGAGATATTACCTACCATATGGCCTGGAATTACCAATTTAAACATCTGACCAACGTAGTGCAGCTAACTACATTCCAAAGCCCCTGTTTCACTTCCATTCCCATCCAATGAGGATACTTAGGGCTATATAGACAGCGTGTACAGGTTGAAAGCGGTAACTGCCCCCCACTTCCAAAAGTAGAGGGGCCTTGCCCTCCCACTTTTCATAAAGTAATGATTCATCGAATAATGATGGAGTGAAACCCAATGCACAAGCCAAGAGAAGAAAAGAAGTACTAGCTAGCAAGAGTTTGATTCTGAAGATCATTTAATCAGTAATGATGTGAAAATCGAATAATATAGCCTAATTCCTCTCCCCCCCCCCCCCCCCTCCTACAAAAAAAAAAGAGAAAAAAAAAAAAAAAAAACACTTTTTCCATGGGCTATAGTAAGCTTGCTTACAGTTTTGGATTATGAGTGCACACACACACATATATATATATATATAATAGTAAAAAGGCTAAACTTACGAATCAAGGAATCATTCTACAGCAGTTTCGTAGTATAGATGTAGTATTATTTCGTAGTATAGTGATGCATTCACAACCTTGCCATAATTAGGCAATATCCTCTTTAATAATATATATATATATATATATATATATACACAGGGTGGCTATAATTAAAGTTCCCTTATAAACAGCATTCTACAGCTGAAACAAGTGAGTCGATTGCCACCAAATTTAGCATGCGGACTATACACGAGGTGCGCCCAAGGAAGTTTTTTAAAAGATTAGTTCAAAAAATGTCCACCAGGTGGCACATTGCATGATGAAATCAGCTTTATAATGACGTAAATAAGTTTAAAAAGGCTAAAAAACTATTGAATAAATGTTGAAATTGTCTGTACATGTCGAATTAGCCATTTCCGTTGTTAAATTTTTTGTGTTATTACAAAGCGCCACCAAGTGGACATGTTCTGAACTTATTTTTTTCTTCTAAATTCCTCGAGTGCATCTGCTGTATTGTCTAGGTATCAAATGTGGTTACAATCCATGCACCCACTTTAGCTGTAGAACCCTGTATATAGGGGAACTTTAATTATAACCAGCCTGTATAACAATGTTTATTGCTTACGGTACTTTAAATTATTAAAACTGCGTTGTTACGATTGGAAATCCAGGTTCGAATGCACTTAGTTGCAGTAAGAAAAAGACATTGAATGCTTAAAACTATTTATTTAAAAGATACTATTGAACATTATTACAACGGGCGGTGGAGGCTCAGCGAAATAAAATTACATACTATATGGGCAGTAAAATTAAGATGGAATCACTTAAAAATTACGCCAGCACAGAATTACACATTGGCAAGAACAAACACCTGGCTGAGATAAATAACGCCAATTCCAGAGCAACCCTAAAACTTAATCCAATAAAATTAAAATGATGTAATCGCGAGAAAATAATTTTAAAGATGAGGCAGGGCAAAAAAAAAAAAAACCTTACGCCAGCAGGATGCCAAGAGGGAAAGCAAAAAGGGCGTTGATTTTGCAAACGGATGCAATGTAATCTACTTTTAGCACAATGGCACCACAGGTCTGAAGAGACGAATAAACAATTAAGAATAATGCATACAGGGAAAAGCGAATATACAGATTTAAAAGCTGAAGTGACGGAAAAATGAGAACAGAAATGATTTAGAATTCTTGATTTTGGATAGATTACATTAAAGAAAGCCAAATTAAATGATTATTAAATTAGATATGTGATCTCCATCACAGCCTGTATTTTATCTTTCTATAGTTGTAATTCTATATATGTTTTAGATGTTCCAATTGTTTTGATTGTCCAAGTTGCATGCACACTCTGTCTACACGTGCGACCAGTGTACAAGTACCGAACCCTCAAGAACCTGGTAAAACTGTACCCAAGAAAGTTTATTATTTAGTGTGTGGTTTTTGTCGTTGGACATCACGTGATGTTGGTATTCCAGATCAGACTACAGGTTTGATATTTATTACTTTTCTTCTTTCAATTTGTTTCTTTCTATTTTGCATTTAAGGCAATTACTTAAATATCTTACTTAAATAGGCAATAATCCACAAACTAAAACTATGGAACACGGGAAAACAAAGTTTTGGGGAAATCACTTTATTATTAATAATTTTTTGTTTAAGTGCGAGCTGAAGTATGATACAATCTGCATTATGTGAAAAGAATTAACTGCTGCTAAAAGTAAACTTTTAATTTTGTATTACTGTGATTTCTTGCTGATAATCCGCACTGCCATCTAATCTGCAGACGATTTTATCAGCCTTTAAAAAAAATTGCATCATATAATCTGTAGCCAACTCCTGAGATTTTTCAATGAACAGTGTTTTTAATGCACATCAAATATCGAAATAAAATACTATTCATGCAACATTTATGATAAATAAATTATAAAATAGAATTTTTTTTTTTTAATGTTAAGAATGCATATAAATAGCAGAAATATTCAGTTTATATTCTTGAAAAGTAGCTATCTAAATGCTGTCGCCCAAATGAATAGTGATAAAGTTTCAAGATGGTTATCAAGCAGAATGAAATTTCTACTTTTAAGTGCTTTAAAAGCTCAATTATTCGGCATTGTTTGCTGTTAAAATGCCAGAAATTTTCAGCTTCCCCTCCTGATCATCTCAAAAGATTGATCAACTCCTGCGAAAACACACAACTGTCCTAACTTAGAACAAAGAGGGGGGATGCAAATTTCAAACTGCCACAGGATATCAATATTTTCATGAATCGTGGTGGTATGGGAAAAAAAAAAAAAAGACGAAATGCTCACAAAACATGTTACTAAAACAAAGCATTTCGCAGCTGTGCTGGCAATCATGAAAAGAAAAATCAACTAGGTCTTGCATTCAATAATTCAACAGTATTATCTCTAAACAGAAGCTCGAGACAGCAGGGGGACAAAAAACAACACTCATATTTATTTATTTTTTTAATCATTCTCTTAGTATAAAGAATTACCTGTTAAGGTCAGCTCTCACTTATGCGACCATATCATTCTGCACCAAAATAAAGTTTATTGAAAGTGGGAAATGCATGCATTTCTACTGCTGTAACTAGGGATGCACCAAATACCATATTTTGCCGAATAACAAATACCGAATATTCAGTTAAAGTTCTGGCTGAATACCAAATATTTAATTTCAATTTATTAAATTGTTAAACTTTGATTACAATGATTAATTTAATTAGTTTGTTTTTAAACAATATTTAATATTTCATATGGTGTAAAACTACAGAAATTAAAATGCTGCATGATTTAATATCCAAGTGTTACCTTTATGCATTATTAATGAATTTTTTAAATATTTGTGAAATTATGATTATTTTTTTTAGCTGCATATTTTATAAAAGAAATTAGCAGTTCATTGACTTTAATATTTATGAACACTTAATATTATGAGGTTTTTTTCTGGTTACTGTTTCATAATTTAATGAGTAATAGTAAAGTTAAAGTAATGTGTTATAAGATTTAAGAAAAATTAAAAAGCAACAAAATTTAAATTTCACATCTTAGTGTTTTCTCTTACATTAAAATTAATTTGAATGTGATATTAATAAGTAACAACTTGAATTAACTTAGTACTATGGTACTATACGATAGCTTTCATTCATGGTTTAAAAATATGTGTTTCTTTGCCAATTGTTGAATATTTAAATTTGTTTATTATTCGTTGCCGAATTTTAAAGTATTTGGCCGAACCGAATATTCAGTTTGTCTGCCAAATAGGCAGTATACTGAATACCAACTGAATATTCTGTGCATCCGTAGCTGTAACGTTAACTTGTCTGAAACTGGTTTGCAGCCGTCCAAAGCTTTCGAATCTCAGAATACCTCTTCTGAAATCCGATGGTGTCTGCAGGTGTTTTCATTGCCTTTCGGAAATAGAACAGGAAAAAAATAGTCCGTCAATTTTCTGTCCATTCCGGGCAGAATAACTTCATTAGCTGATAGGATTTTTTTAAAACCAAAGTTAGCCATGGATGAGGAAAGATAAATTTGATTAATGGAGGATTGTAAAGAGTTATATGAATCTTTCAGACAAGAACTCTAGCAACCAATTGAGACTAGATAATATTTGATGTTCGTAGATTACTGCACTAATGTTAAAGGATGGTCCAGGCTGGTCATTGGTGGTATACGTTGCTTTGTACCTCTAAATATCGGAGTTGCCCTGAAAGAAATTTTAGTGATGACATGTTAAAATACCTGGTAATAAAATAAATACCGAAACCCCTGGAGGGTGTAAACTGTGATCGATAGCTGGCCTGTATTTCATAAGTGTTCTCCCCAACAGTGATGTATGGGGAAAAGATCAGAAAAGCTACAGCATTGTGACAAACTTTCAATTACGATTAAGATATGTCGATCAAAGTATGTGTCTTGCATGGGACCAATTGAAATCAACGTCATCTGTTAATTAAAACAGCCCTGAAAAATAAAATGCCACAGATAATCTGCACCTTCATTTTCTTAAGTTTTTTAACAAATAATCGGCAGGAAATTACAGTACTTAATTGACTCTTGTAAACAAATCATTTAGCTGTTACCTTAAAATAGTTTTTTGTTTTGATATATTTATTGATTAGGGTGTTACCAAGTCAAGGAAATCACCAAGAATTTGAAAAAAAAAAATGGGGAAGCAAATCAAGAAAGTCACAGAAACCATCAAAAAGTAAGGAAATGGGAAGAAAAGGTCACATAGTACAGCCATTAAATTGCAGAATTGGCCAAAAATTGCGAATTAATTTTGTTTACTAACACTGAATATGCTTTTCGATATCAGTTTATATTTTTTAGTCAAGAGAGCTAAACTATCTATCATATGCAGGCCAAGAAATATTCACTAGGGGTCTGTCCAGCTTTTTCAGACAGAGTCCTGTTTTAGTGAAATTGTGAAAAATTTTGTGAATCTGAAATTAGCATTCAATCGAGTTTTTCTAGCCAGGGTCCTGTTCTTGTGAATTTATGAAAAATATAGAATTTACAAATTTAAATTTAGTATTAAAGTTCCATTTTAAGACATTTTATAGAAGTTCCTTTAAAAAAAACAAAAAAAAAAACATATATGTATAAACAAACATTTACAAATAAACACATCAAATTTATTCATGTGTACTAATTTATATGAATTATACTTATAGAGAAGAACCTCAATTATCCGGCGTCATTTGAACTGAACCAACACTGAATAATCGAAATTTAGAGATAAAACTTTTTCAAGAATCATCTAGTTTAATATGAAGGGCTATTCCACCGTAACATGTATGACATTTGTACTCCGTTTTTATCTTTTTAAAATTCTTTTCTCTTAGACCAATGTTAAAAATTAGGTATCAGTTAATTTTATCTTATTTTACATTTTTTATAGAACAATTACATCATTATTTTAAACATTTTATAATTATTAATTAATTTTATAAAACTTGTAATGTGTGACAACTTAATTTTAATCTGTTACCAAATTGAACAATTAGATTTGTGAAAAGACCATTTATCAGTTGGAGAATTTTCTGAAAGGTCCGTTTTCAAAATGAAAAATATTGTATTTAAGATAAAATATTTTGTGAAAGGTACGTTCACAGATCCAAAATTTTCCTAAACAGACCCCTGCTCACGGGTGATCACCAAACAGTCTAATAAAAGTCAAGATATAAGAAATCATAGTTATAGTTCACCGAACTGAATAGAGTCAGTTTAAAATCATAAAAAGTTTAAATTATTTATTTATTTATTCTTTTTAACAAATTTGTACTTTATATGTTAATGAATTTCAATTTTTTTTTCATTTTCCATCTGTTATTTCGTATTTTTAAAGTGCATATTTAAATTTGTATAGCTAGCGGAGGCTGGCAAGAAGCTGAAAATCCTCATAGCAAAAGGGTAAAAATTTTCTGCTTTTTGTAACAGATGTTATAGTTTTAGTTCATAATAGTTTATCGTAGAAATTTGTGCTGCCATGGTCTCCCTTTCCAGTTTCTTTAACCTTTTACAGGTCAATCTTCCCAATTGGGAGCATCGAATTGAAAATTTATATTCAAAAATGAAATTTTATCTATATTGACTTGAAAAAATTGGCAGATAAAGTTAAAAGAAGACTTGATTTTTTGAAAAAGAAGTTGCATTTCTATCATTTGTGAGAAACTGGAAGAAAAATCATGAAAATAGCCATTTTCATAATTTTTTACAGAGCTATATTGATACACCCACCCCCCTTCAAATTTAATTCTCTACTTAAATTTAAAAATAAATCTTTTATTAATTCTTAATATTTCACTTAAACTACCAATCAGTATATTCAGATTTTGAAACCAATGTAAATTATAGTCAGAAATTACCCATGCTCCCAATTGGAACCACAGTGTAAATTGTATAAAAAGAATCCCCCCCTCCCCCCTCATTTAAATGACTAATATCCTTTAACACATTCGAAGACAAATTGTGCAAAAAACTAATTTAAAATATGCCTGGATCTCAATGCTGTCTGTAAAAGGTTAAAATTTAACCTAAGAGAAAAAAAAACTTTTCTTTTGAATTTATTAGTGTTGTAGTGTTTTACTTAGAATTGAGGAATTGACTCAGACAAAACATACTTTTACAAAAATGCCCACAGTAATATAATTTTTACTCTTATATCATGTATGTAACTATAGCTGTAATGATAATGTATTGGGAACTATTATTTAAAACATATTAATGATGGGTTCTGCCATACAATTAATAAAAACTTGTAATTGCTTATACACTTTTGATACAAGCAAATTGCAGTTTTTATCCAAAAGTTTAGTCAAATAGAAAATAAATTTTTGTGCTTTAATAATAGTATTTTGAGATTTTGAATATCTTTACAAGCTTTGATAATTCTGTTATACAATTCTGAATTACAAAGCCAAAAAACATCAGTGTTTAAACTTTTCTATCACAACTTAATAAAATACCCATAAAAGGAACTTTAGCCTAAGTTTTAGCTAGTCCTTATTCAGCTAGTTTTTTTTTCATAAAAAAAGATTTAAATGTTAAGACAATTATTTTGTATTTTTGTCATAAATGCATAAATTCTCTGTAAGGCTCTATTTCTTTTTTTTTTTCTTTTTTTTTTTTTTTTTGTGTGTGTGTTTGTGTTCATTAATATTAACTGTGCTTTCTCAAATTTCGACTTACCTAGATATCCCAGTTGATGGAGTACTATCGAGTATTGGCTCAAAAAGAAAAATTAGAAAAAGAAAGAAAGAAAATAAGTCAAAGATGCAGCTATTTACACATTTCAGTGAGTAAATTGTTAATTTAATTTTTAAAATCAAATCAGAAAACCATCCTGTGTCTTTATGATTGACCACTATAGCTTTAGTGTAATTATAGTGAATTGAGTGCCATAATGAATTTTTATTAAATGTCTATTTTGTATGTAGGATAAGTATGGAGTCTCTGCCAATGTCGTGAGAAAATTGACTGGAATGCCAACATCTTTAAGGTAATATCTTATTCCTCTTGCATTATGATATTTATTAGTAATTACTAATATTGTAAAATGTTTATTTTATTACTATTTTTCTAATATTAATAGCAAAGGAGAAATTGAAAATGCTCAGCTGACAATCCCAGAAGCTACATCCGATATAGAGCCTTTACCAGAAAGTTTCTTAACTGAACCATTGAACTTAGGAACCGGTGAGTTTCTCATTTAAACAGTCCAGTGATAGTTCAGTATTTTTTAAAATCTGAATGCATAGGTAATACATTTTTTCACTCATTAATGGTTTTATTTTGAATTATTTATGAGAAATCTTATATTTATTATAACAAATGATAATGACAGCCCACTGCAACATCCTTCCTGTACAGATTTTCCCATTGTATCCAACCCCTAAAAGTAGTACAGTAAAGCACAGTTTATATCTTTCTCATTTATTCAACTTTTACATTTATACATAATTTTTGTGAAGTCCGATTCATTCCTATTCATTTCAGTGCAAACACAATTTTGGTTATACATCGTTTTTCACTTCCCTAAACTTTGAAAACTTTCTGTCTCAATCATTATTTTCCTGTTTAAGGAGAAACCTTTTCTAGAAAGAACATCTAATAAAGGATATAAGAAGAGATACCTATACCTTTAAACATGCAATCCTATATTGAAAAACTTTGTCATAACACAAGTGAAAAAATATTTTATGAACTTAGTAATTCAATCCGCATAATACTGTAATTAATAATCAAAGACAATCACATGCCTGTTTTTTTTAAAATTGAATGTCTGTATGGAACATATTAACAATAATATTAATGATATGCAGTACTCTAGATAGAGTACAATAAAGGTATGATTTGTTTCTCTTTTAGGATAAATGTTTTATTTTTTTAAATTTAGTTATTGTTTTCATTGTACTAGTGCCTGAAAAAAATTAAAATTTTTTATAATTTATATAAAGTTATATTAGTAACGTTAAACTTGCAATATAATGTAAGTTGCTTATTAGTGTTTCAGTTACACGTATTTTCATTTATACATCGTTTTAGATCGGTCCCTTGAAAGATGTATAAACGGTGTTTTACTATATCAGAAACATCAGTTAATTATCCTTTATCACTTCAAAACATAATACGCTGCTGAAAAATCAAAGTTGAAGGTTTGCTTAACCAATTCAATTAATTACAATCATTCAATAATTTGAATTCAGTACCTTTTTAAAAAGTTATTATTACTATTATTATTATTATTATTTAGTCATTGTAATACATTAACCATGCAGCGCTTACTGTCACACAGAGGGAAAATGCCCTCTGGTTGTTATTCTCACTGAAATGCTCTGTTGAATACTTATCAGGTACTCTGTATATTTACCTCTATTTTACTTTAATGAACAGTTAAATTTATATTTCATCATAATATAAATAACTAAAATTGTAAGAACAAAACTGCTTTATTTTATTCCAGTACAGTGTTTCTACAGAGCTGGAAAGTCAGGGAAATGTGATTTGGTCAGGGATTTGGGAAAAAAGTCAGGGAAATTAGCAGAAATTGAAGAAAGGTCAGGGAAATGCAAGAAAAATTGAATTTTTCTGTAAAATCAAGGAAATATTGGCTGTTTGAACCTCAGTATAGAAATTGTTTTATTTTCATTTTCTCATTCAAGCTTATAAATAATTTTAAAATGTGTGTTTTATGAACATATCTTGTGCAGTTGAAATATGCTTAATTTTATCCTAAATTATTATCAAACATGGGTTTTGTTGAAATCCAGTGATGTCAAATAATATTCTTATATATATTAATTTAATATTAAAAAATCATGTACTAAGTCATTAACAATTAAATAATAATTTAATGATTAAATAATAAAGATTTGTTATGAGAATGCGCTTCATTAAAATCAATGTTTTTAAATATTTAAAGTGATTGTAAATGTTACTCATGAATGACTATGTAAAAGTATCTTAAAATCATCCACAGAATGTTGATATACATGAAACCTAAAATTTGATAAAACTGAAAGCATAACACTCTAATTAGATCAAATAACTGTTGCTTACTATCTCAACTGTTTTGTGTTTTAAATGACCCCCACTTAAAAAAAAAGAAAAAAAAACACTACTGTCCACATTTTTTTTGATAAAACAATTTGTGTAATATACTACAATAGAAGGAGCAGTAGAAATCAGGTAATATGCAGATTAACTCAGCCAGTTCATTATAAAAATAAAGAAATTATCTTATTACTTCATCTTGTTAATCTGCAAGTAATTCAAATAATCAGTGGAATATATTTTAGATCCGCACAGCCAAGTGTGTCAGAAAACTTCATTAGCTGGTGGCAGATGGGCTATTCGATCGACCGGTGTGTTGTTGGTAGTTAAATAGATTGATGGCAATGGATGCACTTTTTCAGCATTAGGACTATTTAACTATATTTTTTGTGATGGAAAGTGCACGTGTGTGAAAGTGCTAAAATAAATTGGTTTCATGCGTAAACACCGCATGTTAAAGGGTTAACAAAGCGACTTTCACCAAGTGCACACAAACTATTTTTTTAAATTAAAATTTATGACTCTTTTTAATAAAATAATGGCAAAACATTAGTCATTTAAACAATTTGTATGATTTTTTTTTCTCTTTTCTTTAATGGAATTCTTAGATGGAAAAAACTGAAGTTAAACTTGTTAGAAGTTGCTTGAGTTTTAATTTATGAGTAAATTAATGCCCAAGTAACTTTCTAGTACCAGATACTCCGAACTGAAAAGCATGTTAAGACTTTATTCCTTACAATGATAACAAAAAATAATCTAAATTACAAAGAAATTATAATGATGATTCTTGAACTATAGTGAAATTTATTTACTAATTAAATACAATCAGTATATTGTAAACAAAGAATGCAGGAAATTGTTGAATATACTCTTCAAATCATGAATTAAGAATAAAAGGACAAAGAAATTCTTTTGTTGCTACGTGCAGCAATCTGCAAAAGTTCCTGTTGTTTTAATTTTTATTTAAAAAAAATAGACTTCATTTGTAAATATTGCAGATTAATAAGATTTGACTCTCTAAGATTTGAAACTGTGTTTAATTCTAAGTACTGTGTTATTATTCAATTAATATCTTTTATATTAGAGGTTTAGAGTTAAAAATCTGACTGATACTAAAATATAACAGCAAGAAACAAAAATTTTTAAATACGTGAAGCATCAGCACAGATTGCGTGAACATATTTTAGGAAGATATGTCGAAAGATTTGGGAAAACAAGCCAAAAATAGAATAGCAAGAAAAAAAAATCTTATTTTTTTTTGTTTGAAACTGGAGAATTGAAGAGTTTCAAGAACTGGAACTTTGATAATAATATTAATTTCTTTTAAAGAATTAGTTTAATCAAAAAGATATTAAAATGAGGTAGACATCAGTTACCTATATTCTCAAAACAAGTACTTACACATAAGATCCTGAAAAAAGTAAGGTAAAAATTATATATGTAAATTTAGTTCTAGATTAAAAAAAAAAAAGTTTAAATTGAAGGGTATTTGTTCTTAGATTTCTGAGAGTTGGTTTCAAATTCATGAATTAGGAATAGTTGTTAATATTTAAAAAAATGTCATAATATGAAAATTTCATAAATTAAGTATAGTTATTACCTAACCAATAGTTAAAGAGAACTGGCAATAATGATATTGACCAAAGAAAAAATAATGATAAAACAGATTTGATCTAATAAGATAAACAAAACAAATTATAATACAAGAAACCACCATCAAATAAATGTGTACTAAGACTTTTAATAGGGAAAATTATATGTCAATTAGTAGCATTCTAATTTTCCCCCATAATCTAGTAAAGATGTTGTATAAGTATATTCATGTTTATGAAATGCAATTTATTATTATGAAAATTTTATTACATTTCAGTGTGCACTCTGAAACAGAGATTATTCCAGCCTCAGTTTCAACCTATGTATACTAAAGACCTGTATCCCCAAAACAAGTACTTGCACATCAAAAGATCTCAAAGGTGTAAGGTAAAAATGCAACTTAGAAAAGTTATTTTTTATTTAAAGTTAAATCTGAATATTGTATTCTCATATTGACAACACTTGCAATTTATTTTTGTTCGGCAAAATTTTTAATTTTTAAGTTGTCTGAAGGGGAAAAGATAGATATCACGTAAGGGTGCACAAAAAGAGAACTTTAAGAAATTTATCCCTTTTTTAATGTGCCAAAATACTTACATTGCATGATCGTATAAAAATAATAGGTGAGAAAGCTTTAATTTAGTACTATAGTATTTCTGGTGTGTGCGCTATTTTTTTTTCTATTCTTTTTATTATTCTCAGTAAATTACTTTCTTTTATTTCATATTATAAATAATAATAGACTTGGGGTGAAAGTATCTTAATATGAATTTTCCGTGTCTATTCCCTGTACAAAATAACTACTGTTGAATACATGCTTTAACCCCTTGGGTAGAGATTTATTTGAAAAATTCTTGCATTTGGAATGCTCAGATGTCATGTCCATGTCCAGATCTAGCCACAAACTAGCTAAATTCGCAATCTTGACTAGAAGAAACTGCCTCCTACAACTGTTAGTCATCTTTCCTGCTTTGCTGATTTTAAAAATTTTATTATATTATGCTTTAAAATTTTTGTGTGTAGTAACAAAAGAGTGACTCTTTCAGTGACTCTCTCTATCACACACACAAAGAATGTTTAATATTTTATGTATAATAATTTATGCAGAATTACCCATTTCCCATTTATTCTAGATAATTATGAATTAACTGTACCTTGGCATTCACTAAACTTTCCTTTTTTGTTGTGGCAATATACAGGGTGTCCCCAAAAGGTGGTAACATGCTTTAACTCTTTACCTGTTAGAGATAAGTGGGCATTGGGAAAATGTTTAAAATAAGGTTGGAAGAAAGTCCATGTTAAGAAAATAATCCTCTCATTAATTTTCAAAAAGCTACATTTTTATAATTTGTATACAGCCCCCTATACAAAATAATTCCTATTAGTGAAATATGCCTTATACACTAATGTAGTGATGTACAAAATTTCAGCTTTTCATCATAAAAACATCTCAAATAACTTTAAACAAAAATGACCAGGGACTAAACATGAATAAAAATGTGAGCATTTAATGCTAAAGTGTACAAAATAATAATTATTTTTTGTAATTTCTGCACTACCCCTGAAATGCAGTCACCCAACATGATTTCCCCCTCCCCTCGACAGCTGTTCGAAAGTAGTTTAAGTCAGCATACATTTATTTTCATATCTCTGATGCTTTTTATGATGTAATTCTCAAATTTTGTATCCCCTATCTTTTGTATCCCCTTCTATCTCAAATTTTGTATATCCCCTCGTTAATGTATGGAGCACATTTTATTGATTGGGATATTTTTTTTCATATGTGGATCGTATGCGAATTTAAAAACTGTGACTTTTTGAAAATGAACAAGAGGAATTTTTTCTTAACGTAATATCTTTTTTAATACCTTAATTTGAACATTATTTCAATTTACACTTCACACTTGTCTCTAATAGATAAAGAATTAAAGCTTGTTACCATCTTTTGTGGGCATCCAATATACAGTATGATAGTAAACTTTCCGACCATGGTTTTTCAAAAACTTATCATCCCTCTTTCACCGATTGCACTTGATAAGAATTGTTATTTCAGAATTTTTCTTTCATTACATTTATGAAATTGACTGAGGAAAGCCCATTGTTTATGAAACTTGGTTAAGAAATTAGACGCACACTTCAACACTTCTTCCAAAGTGATTATTAACAACATGAGGTACATGAATACGAATAGGTTTCCGAACCCGCCTTGCTATGTGATTCTGAACCATCTTTGTACCCCCCCCCCCCCCCTCCTGCAAGTTTGTCAGTCTGGTAGTGAATCACCCTGTATACATACAGGGTGACTTCACTAGCAACTGGGGTTCCGTACGTCATACTTTTCATCAACCCCATACAAAGAAGTCTAATCGACTCCTTCAACGATTCAGAAAACTTATGCAAGTGGTTACCTGGCAAGAAAATTTGGAGAACAATGGATTGGTCACAGTGGACCGATTTGTTGGCCACCACAGTCACAGGATTTATCTCCAATCGACTTCTTTGTATCGGGTTGATGAAAACATGAAGTATGGTATCCCTGTTTCTAGTGAAGTTTATTTTAACAGAGCTATCGTACAGCACATGAATGGGAATTGTTGACATTAAGCACCTTTTACATCATGCGTTCATTAGCACCGATGCCTGCCTATGCGAAATTGTCTTCTTTTCCTATTCCCTACCTCCCTACTAAATATTGATGATGAATTAAGAATCACCCTGTATTTATATATATACTTAATCATCTCAAATCTATATGTGATTTTGCAAAAATACATGTAGTTTTTACTTGATTAATGTCAAAATCTTAATATCTCAAAACTACTCTAGCTGTTATTATTATTATTATGTTCTTTCTCCTTTTCTAATTTGTTTAGATTTTATTTTTAATATTTGATTACGTATGATTTCAGTTTAAAGTATTTTATACATTAATTTTATTTTGTGTTTCAGGAATGTGAACATAATTTAAGCAAGCCTGAGTATAACCCTTCATCAATCAAATTTAAAATACAGTTGGCTGCTTTGTAAGTTTGCCTTTGTGTACTGATGTTCATGCTTTTTATACTACCTTAATATTTAAAAGCCATATACATGTTTATTTTATTTTTTTGCAGTTACCATATTCCTGAACTTAGAATAAAAAGCATATCAAAGCTTTACCTAGAAAAGGTGTGTATTTTCCCCCCTCCTTCTAAAGGTAGATTCAGATTTTATTAATTGTCCTATCATACTGTAGACAGTTTACTTATATATGTGCTGCAGTTACTTATTTATTTTTATTTTACTATTTTAGGGTAAATATAAACTGATATGAATATAATATTTGATTTTTTTTTTTTAACCTTGTATGATAAGTATTTCTGGAAAGAATTTTGCTTATAATGCTTATCATTTTGCAACATATTTTGTGCTTTGTGGTAGCAGATTTTGATGACAAAGTAGATATTCACTTTATAAGAAAACTGCAGGTGTATTGAAAAATTAACAAACAAGTACAAAACGTAAGCTAGTGCATTTTTTGAGCCTAAGCTATGAGAATAACACCTATGCTTCAAGTTGTATGATACTCAATTTACAGGGTTTTGCTTTTAAACTTTTTTTAAATGAAATACAAGTAAAGCATTTTTCTTTTTATTTCTTTCTTTCATTTATTTTTCTTCTTTCTTTTCATATTTTTTTTTTCCTCATTATGTCATTTATAAACTAAAATAGAATCATATCAGAATGTTTTGCAGGACTACAAGTTCTTCAGGATTTAAAAAGAATGAACACAGCCATTGTTTGTCACTCATTAATTTACTTATAAATTAATCTTGTTTCACTGTTATTAAATTCAATGCAAAATCCAATTAATGACACATTATTTGTTTGTTCTGTTCAAGTCTTGCAGCTTAACTAATTTGAAAATTTGGGCACGATCACAAGTTAAGGAAAGACATTGAATAACAAGAAAGAAAAAAAAAATTCCTGTACTATATTTGTGTGTTAATTAATGATTATTTTCATTTTCAATTTTTTTTTAAGTATGAACATTGTTATCTCTAAAATTCTATGAATGTCTGTACATATCTATAATGCTACACATATGCATAAAGAGCACTTTTCTATAAATTTCAATAATATTGAGTGGTTTTCTTTTGTTTGAAATACATGAATGTCTCTCAGATGCTTTTTAAATAATAACATTTCATAAGACTATAATGTATTAAAAGCCTTTTCTGACTTGTTATAAAAGAACTATTCATGCTATATATAGTATGTTCAACATTGTATTATCTTCAGTCTTAAATACATATGCGAAATAAAGATAATTGGGTGTTTAGATATGGGTGATTATTGAATCTCACAATTTCATTACATTCTTTCAGGTAAAACTAATACAATTGTATTTAAAATATAAGAACTTTCTTTTTTCACAGAATTTCTGCTAAGTTTTACTGATTGTAAAAATGTTTATCTACTAGTCTCTTTTTAAAGGGGAAACACTCTATTTGTAGAAATTAAGGATCAATGGTCCATTCAAATTAAAAATTAAAAGAGAAATATTAACTACGTAATGGGAAGCTTTCAGATGCATGAGTGTGTATCATTTTTACTTATTGTAAAAGGAGATGTGTGTATGTAAATCAATAGCATTATGGATAAATGCTTACCGAGTGCCCATGTAAATGCATGCCAGTAGATGTACCTTTGTTGCAAAAGGAGATATGTGTATTTAAATCAATAGCATTATGGATAAATGCTTACCGGTAGATGTACCTTCGTTGCAAATAGAGAGTTCTAAATATGAAGTTATGCTCCTTAAAGTGATTTTTTAAATTGTTGCTTGCTTCAAAATTTCTTCAAAACTATTATTTTTTAATTCCTATGTTATAAACTGTACACTTAGTCTTATAATAAATGCTAAACTAAAAAGAATTTTAAAATAGGAGATATTTTTAATTCGCTTTAGAGTAAAACAGCATTTTGAATCTTAATTCATTTGAATTGTAGATAGAGAGAGAGAGAGAGCAAGAATAAGCACTAATTTAGTACTAATTAAATACTAATACAGGATTAATGCTAGAGTGCCTTCAGCATTTTTTGTAACTGCTGAAGGCTGATTCTGACAAATCACCGTGAGTTACATGAATAATTGTATTTATTTATCTTTCTTTGTTTTCTGAATAAATGATTCCATTAATTCAGTAATTTGTGAGAAGTTTCTATATAACTTAAGTTTATATGGTTAAAAACTGCTGTTTATAAATGTTTAAATTGCTCTACTGTTTTTTTTTTCCATAACTATCAAGTTATAAATTTCTTTATGTACTTTACTGTAATCAAATTTGAAAGTCAAAATAATATTTACATTAATAGATTAAATAAATGCGGTATTGTTGTTGCCATGCAGTTGTATCTAAATGACATTTTGCATCATTTAAAACTTTGAATAATAAACAAAAATTACATTTTGGAATTTTATTTTCTGAAATCAACTTCATAGTTTCTTTTGCATTGACGCTGGAAATTATTCAGTCTTTTCTTTTCTGTCTGAGCCAGTAGAAAATAAAACATTATGTAACAAATGAGTTATGTGGATATCATTAAGTTTTTATTTTTGGCAAATATACCAAGGGATGAAAGTTTTCGTATATTAAGAGATTAAGCAAACAGCATCATTGTTTATTTTTAAAACTCTCTTAACCCCCCCTTTTTTTTGGGGGGGGGGGTAACTGCTTGACACCACAATTGTTTTCAAGATAGAGTTTTAATTTAATTTAAAGATGTTACTGGAAAGGGAAAGTGATGAACAGAAATATTTTAAATTAATTTTTCTGAAGAATAATTTTCATTCCTTTATGCACATTTGTTATATTTCAGTATCTGAATATTAGGGGGAAAATATCATTTCTAGCCAACACAATCATCCAAAGCTCAATCTTAAAGGGTTATAAAATTTCTTGTAAAGTTTTTTAAATTGAGATTTTGTGCATCTCATTGCTCACTGAGGAATATTGTTCACTTTTATTTGCATATTTCACTAGTGTAAAGAAGCATTAAGTGATTTGGGGGGAAAGATAAAGAAAATGAAAACTTTTGCTTAATTTTTATATTTGGATTCCACCATTTTTTAAGAACAAAACCAGTTTAGATGAAAATTCTATTTATTATTACATTTAAGCCATGATTAAGTAAACATCTATGTAATGAGCAACTTGAAAGTTTTTAAAATAACATTATTTTGTTGTGTTTGTAAGCTTTTAAATTGAGTATACTTACATTTCTTTAATACTTATATTTCATGATATTCTTCTCTTCTCTGTAGACATGTCGTGTTGAAATGATTCTTATAAATCCAACTCCTCATCCTGCACATATAACATTTGAAGAAGCAGAAGACATACCTGAAAAGTTCTCAAAAGTACTTTCTTTTAAATTCCTATTTAATTGATTTGAATAGAATGAGTAATTTTTTTTACTGTCTATTTGTTTTTTAATGTGAAAATCTATAATTTCTTCTTTAGTTCAGATGATGAATTTACTTTATCTGTTGAAGGAATTTCATTCATGTTTGCCTAAATTTCATGAATAATATTTTCTTCTTTCCCGTTTCTACAGATTTAAAAAAAAAATTATTGTTTTAATTTTTAACATTATTTGAGTTCTTTAACTTTTGTTGTATTAACTGCTGTAAAACTTTGTTTATCTACCTTTATTTGCTTATTTTAAATTTCCACACTATTAGAAAAGCCTGAACTAAAAAAAAAATAATAATAATAATCCAAGATTGCTACGGTTATGCAATATTTTGGAACTGATTATTAGATATCCCTTAATGAGTGCTGCAATTTGTTATCAATCATTATTTAATTACAATGCATAATCTTTTTCAGTGTAATAATTTTTTTTAATTTAAAAGATATATGCAATAAAAGAAATCAAATTTGTCATTTGCATGCACTATTTTTAATTTGTGTACTAAATTATAGTATTTAATTTTGAATATTCACATATTTAATCACCCCACAGTAATTCACAGATAGTTTGTTTATCAATTTCAATTAGAGTATTTATGAAGATTTATTACCCAGTCAACTTCATTACACATGAATTTCAGATGCTGATCATTATACTGTTCTCCCGTCCTTAGACTAAAAAACTGTAGTATATATGATACTTTAGTCGAACTCAAACCCCTACTCCTTTATTTATTTATTTAAAAAACAGTTTAGTGAAAGATGTAGCAAGTTTTACAATTTTATTTTTATTATTTTGGGCATTTGCACTAATTATGTTTTATAAGCCACTTGCATTCCCCCTTTTCATGCACATGCACATTTATAAATGAGACCCATTGTAACAAAATTCTATCCGGTTATTTAATTTTTTATTAAGTCTTCAGTAAATTCTGGATTAATTGCTTTGCAGATTATATGTGATTTCTTCCTGTACTTAAAATACTTCTAAACAAGGTGATGTATTGCTTTGTGATAAAGTTATGTTTAAAAAAAAATCACAAATGAAATATATTTCACTAAGACAAAAAAGACTTTTTATTAAAAAAAGAATTGTAATTTTAGTTAACTGTTTGTGTTATACTTACCTTTTATATGAAAATACTGTATGATTGCGTATTGTAACAATAATGATTTGACAGTTGGCAAATAATTACGGAGAAAAAAAATTTAACATATAAGATTAAAACTAATTGCTTAAAATTTCAAGCAAAATTATAAGTCTAATATTTTATTTTCATGAATATAACTGTTATTCAAACAAGTTGTTACGATTCATATGAAATAAGTTTTTGCCTAGTGTCTCTTAAAGGTTGGTGATCTTATTGTATAGGCCCTCTATTATAAATTAGGCTGTTATTAAAAATATATACTTTTTCAATAGTGCAGATAAGTTATAGATTAATATATTTTCATTCATTTATGTATATATTTACTGATAGTGTTTGCTTTCTTGTCTGAGTCTTTTCGGGAAAGAATTCTAAAACAGCCAGTTCATACAACAATTCTGTTGGGACCTCAATAAAATACCGTTATAGATAGTTGATCTTTGCAATCAGGTTAAGTTTTTGAATAATATTTGACCATTAAAGGTGCTTAATTATGAAAACAAATATAAAATGTACTTTCCATGGAGAAATGACACTCCAGTCATGAATGGAACAAATTTTGCAAGCTTTATTTGCTTTTAAAATTTTAGTGAAAAAAAAAGTTTATTACATTCTTTTTTTTTGTTTGTTTGTTTGTTTGAAGGTTAAAATGCCTCCTTGTGAGTTAGTACTGGCTGCTCGGGATGATACAGCTGAATTTGATGACTCTGGTGATTCTAATAGCTTCAAGGATGATCCTAAGTACGTCTTTTTTTGCTATTTCGTATCGTAAAATTAATTTTTCTTTGGTTATTTAGGTCTTATTAGTGCATTGAAACTACAAAAGCTAAATACTATTAGCCCATTATTGTTTAAATGTTAAAAAAAATTATTCTCACATTATTAGAGAATTAGCATTTTTAAAAACTAGACTCATATTATAAGTAATTAATATGTAAATAAATAATCAGTGAATATAATATTAAGACAGCATTTTAAATATCTTGGCTAAATAAAACATTATCCTTCTATATAAAGTTAATGACAGGTTTAAAAAGCTTCAATTTCCACTTTATTATGCTTTGATATATCATGGAATTGGTTATATTTTACATATCTCCAAAACTGTGCATTCAATTGAGCTCAAATTTAGTAAACAAAGAGGTGCTGTATAATATGTTTTTATTTTTATTGAATTTATGAGAATTATTTGTTATAATTCACACTAAAATATTATTTTCTTTTGTAGTGTTGTGACATTTAGAAAGTCAAACAAGTTGGGATTTATGTTCTCTGTTACTCCAATGAATAAAGATGTTATGGTAAATATTTCGTGTTTCTTTTTTTGTATATCTCTATTTAAAAAGGGAAGTAATAGTAATGGTTTAAAAAAAAGAATGAATAAGAAAAAAAAGAAAAAAAGGAATATGAAGTGTAATTTTGGAACTTTGAAGATAAGATGGTTTTACAAACTCAGACTGTTTGATTGAGAATTGCAGTCAAAGAAATGCTTTAATTTAGGCCTTAATAGTATCATAAATTAAAATGGTAAACTTCAGTTTATAAATATTTTATTTTTTAATTCTGTTGATTGACTTTTTTATAGTTTCTCTCAGAGTTTGGGTGGCAACAGGTGGGCACATCCTTTAGGGTTTGAATAATATTTAGTGCAAATAAAAGTCAGCCATTTATTAAAATCAATTTGGCTTGGAACAAATATGATTTTATGAAGGGGCAAGTACTGTATCTATATACTCTATATTACTGTATTATATTAATAGAAGAAACAGTTTAACATAGAAGAAAAGATTAAGGTAATATATTACAAATGAACTTTATTTAGTAATGAAGAATATTCAAATGTATGCTTGCTGTAGACTTAAAGTTGTACAATATATTCAGTACACATTTTTTATGTGCTTATTTTTGTCTAAAATGTATTAATGTGACATTAAAAAAAAAAGAATTATATTTTATTGGTTTGAAGTTGTGTTATTTAACTTCTCAGAATTTTAAGGCTGTTCTACAGGTATTGTTTGAACTGAGATTTAATCTAAACTAAGCATTAAATAGAAAGACCAGTTATATAACTTTTGACTGAAACTTGACTAATTTAGTTTGTGCATATTTATGTAGGATCCGTTAGCCCCAGGGAAAAAAATTTAAATGTTCCAAGAGTGAAAATGTGTTTTAACAATTTCTTGGAAAGCTGAGAACTTTTAAGGCAAACAATATTTATGGTATCATCTACTCAACTCTTTAACTTTAATTGGGACATAAAAAGAATTTCTTGATATAATTTTTATTTCAATCTTTCCTGAAATGCTGTTTTCTAAAAATGTTTAAAATATTTTTGTCTTACACTACAATAAAGATGAAATAGTTATTAGGATTTGTTTCAAGTGGAACTTTTTGTAACTGATATAGTTTTTTTTTTAATTTTAAATAATAATTAATGTTGTTTCAATTACAAGAACCTTATAACATTCAAAGAAAAAATTAAAGCATGCTGTCTTTCTGAATCAGCAATCAATTTTTAACTTTATTGTTGTTGTTGCTGTTGTCTTTAAGTAAAAACTTAAACTGAAAAAACACTCAAAATACTGGTGTTAAACGATAAAGTAATTAAAAAACTTTGTAAAAAACACACATAAGAAGTAAAAGGAAAGAGGATACGCGTTTCGTTCAAACTTCGTTAGTCCAATCCCTTCGACGTAAAGAACACAGGGAACTGAAAAGAGAAAAACAAGCAAGATGTTGCCACAAGGGGCAAAGAAAAGTCGAACAAAACCACGGAGAGGGGAGAAGAAAAATCCTCTCCGTGGTTTTGTTCGACTTTTCTTTGCCCCTTGTGGCAACATCTTGCTTGTTTTTCTCTTTTCAGTTCCCTGTGTTCTTTACGTCGAAGGGCTTGGACTGAAGAAGTTCAAAACAATTTTTGAACGAAACGCGTATCCTCTTTCCTTTTACTTCTTATGTGTGTATTTTACAAAGTTTTTTAATTACTTTAAAAACTTAAACTGTTTTTTTGTTTTTTCCCTTTCCTATCATGAATGTTATTATTTATATGTTTCTCCTTTGTGTGACTATTGTCATACAGTCTTCTGTAATTCTGATGACTTTGAAATGAATATAATAGAATTTTATTGAAAGAGAAACATATTTTTTTTTATCTTTTAACAATAGACTGTTCTTCATGTTTCTTGGATTGCTGGGATAATAAAAGTGTAATTAACTTGTGTAGATAACATAATTTTACAATAGTCTTTTGATGACTATCTTATTGAACTAAGTTATGTGAAATACTACTAGTCATGCAAACTCAATATTTTTTTCAAAAACTATGTTATTTTATGCTCTAAAAATAAATATTTACTGTTAGAAAGCGTTCCATTCCTCTCTAAATGTCAGTCCTTTTTTGTCCGAAAATTTTTTAAAGCTGCATTCATTTCCATGTTTGGAGTCTCTACATTTTGCTAGAGTCAGTGCGAACAAAATTATCTCTTCTCATGTGATATCAAGAATAATGCTAATTGTTTACCTTGCTTCACGTCATTAAAACTACTATGGTTTTTGGCCTGATAATTAAACTGATGATTCATTTCTTTCTTTTTATTCAATTTAACTAAGAATGCCACAAAAAGTTTTGCTATGTAACTGTAATATTCTATCTAGAAAATTAGTTTTTTTTTTTATAACACCGTCCTACACTCAATAGATGATTGCTGTAAAATTTGACAAAACCTATCAGAAATGTTTTTCTTAAGAATATCCATTTACATAAAGTTTTTCTCTTTACCCAAATCTGTTAACCAAGACAACTGAAACAGGTTGTTATGTTTTATTCTCAATAAAATAAATTATATATGTAAATTTCTGTTAGTTTGATCATATCCGACTGATTAACCAACATTAGATAAATGCAAGCTTGTGATAAAATATATTTACTGAATCCTATAACCTTTCTTCTGTTATTGTGAAATTGTACTGCAGATTATTTTCATTGCCTAAAAAGCCATTGCAGATTGACAGAACAAGTTCAGCTTCTGGATTTGGAATGGATATAGCTTACTTTCTGAATTAACACATCGGCTACCTTTTATATCATTTAAAAAAAAAAAAAAAAAAACTGTTCCCGTGATTTTCATAGATTTCTAAATTTCATGTCAAATTCGAAAGCACAACATGAAACCGTTTATCACACTGGCGAAACCATGGATAAATGAAGTATGAATACATAGGATGCCCCCGGAAAGTGGTAACGGGTTTAATTCTTTATCTATTAAAGATAAGTGGACAATGTAAATTGAAAAAAAGGTTCAAATTAGGGTAGAAAAAAGAACTATCTTAAGAGAAAATACCTTCCATAAATTTTGAAAAAGTACATTTAAAATTTGTATACACTCCTCCCCCCATACAAAATTTGAGAATTATACTTTTAAAAAGTGTCAGAGATATGAAGATAAATATATGCCAACTTAAATCACTTTTGAATTGCTCTCAAAGGGAAAAAAATCATGTTGGATGATCACATTTCAGGGGTTGTGCAGAAATCATGACAGAAAATAATTTCTTGCACTTTAGTATTTAACATTTACTTTAAAAGTCATGTATAGTCCCAGGTCATTTTTGTTTAAGGACGTTTTACGATGAGAGGCTGAAATTTTGTACATCATCTCATTAGTGTATGGGGCACATATTACTGATTGAGAATTTTTTTGCTTGGGGTTTGGATAAAAAATAAAAATGTGTGACTTTTTAAAAATTAACAAGAAGAATTTTTTCTTAATGTAGTCTTTTTCTTACCTTACTTTGAACAGTTTTCAATTTACATTGTCCCCTTATGTCCAATAGATAAGGAATTAAAGCATGTTACCACTTTTTTGAAACATCCTGTGTGACTATACTGTGATTGGTATATTGTAATTGAACTTATGAATCAAAAGTTAAATCAAAATTATGTAAACGTACCATTATATATCAAAATTATTTGTGATATAAAATGGAAAATCACATAGATGTTAAGAACACATGTATTTATGAAAAACAAAACAAATTAGTGCATCAGAGATTGATATCAGGTGATAATTTTTTTTTTTTTTTGTGTGTGTTAAATTATTTAGCACCTAATATATCCAGACAATGCTAGTCTATGCATACATATTTAATATTTTCCTCTTAGATCTTTCCTTATGCTTTGCAGGTGTTATTCAAGATGAAGCACGACTTCATAAACATGGTTGTGACACTACCAGGCGAACAGCCCAAAGAACCACAAGTAGTATGGCTGACACACCTAATAAAACTGCATCTTGGAAAAGTAGTTGGTGAAACTTGACATTCTACATTTGCTAACATGGTTTAATATAGATATTTTTAAAATAGGAAAGCTTTTTGTATGGGAGCTGCTAAAAGTATTTCTAAACGGTATTTTTTTTCTTGTTTTTGTTTATTAAAAAGTTGCAAAAGAGGTTGTAATATTAAATTTGATGTACTTTTTTGATTACGAATCCAGCTCAACATACATAGCATTGTATATTAACGAATTAAAACATTTGTTGGCTTTTGTGCATGACTTATATGAAATTTCTTCTGTATTTATTTTATTTAATAAAGTTTTTACATTTATTTAAAGAACTTGGCTCTCTTATTTTATTATTAAATTGCAGTAAACTTTTAAGATAGGACTGCCTTTCAAAATTTATGAGTTGCCTACACATCATAAATCTGCAGGCAATATACAGGGTATCCAAAAAAGGTGGTAACAGGTTTTAATTCTTTATCTTAATGTACTCTTTTTTTTCTTACCTTACTTTGAATAGTTTTTCAATTTACATTATAAGTGGGCTGTGTAAATTGAAAAAATATTTGGTATAAGGTCGGAAATAAGACTACGTTACGAAAACATTCCTCTTGTTCATTTACAAAAAGTTGCACTTTTTAAATTTGTATATGAGGTAATGTACCAAATTTGAGCCTTTCATCATACAACGTCACACAACTAACTTTGAAGAAAGATGATCGGGGACTATATATGATTTTGATGTAAACGTTTATTGCTAGAGTGGAAAAAAAGATTTTCTTTCATGATTTCTGTATGACCCCTGAAATGCAATCATTCGACGAGATTTTTTCCCTTTGAAAGCCATGGAAAAGTGGTTTCAGTCACCGTTATATTTATCTTTATATCTCTGACACTTTTTAAGGTATAATTGCCAAATTTTGTATGTTATCTCATGAGTGTATGGGCCACATTTTACTAACTGGGAATTGTTTTGTACGGGGACCGTATACAAATATAAAATGTGTAACTTTTTGTAAATGAACAAGAGGAATTGTTTCTTAGCGAAGTCTTATTTTGAACATTTTTTTCTATTTACACTGCCCACTTATCTCTATTATGATGAGAATTAAAGCAAGTTACCACTATTTTGGAACACCCTGTATATTTACAAACATTTTTTTTTTTTTTTTTTTTTTTTTTTTTTTTTTTAATGTCTGAAAGTGCTTTTCTAACTTAACCTTTTCAGTCTGCTTCTATTCTACTAAGCATTTTGCCAGTGTTTGTTGAGATATTCAGCAAAATCTGGATTCCCCCCCCCCCCCTTCTTTTATAATACTGTAGTATTTTCCCTTCCTTCTGAACAATACATAACTATACAAGAAAAAGTGCACCTTTTTTCAATATGCTGGAATGACACTGTTCTGGAGGTGGGACTGTTGTCCCTTATGGAGTGAAAAAGTTAAGGTAACTTAAGTACCTTATCTTATAATCACCTTAAAGTAACTTAAGTACATATTTTAGAAAGTGATTCTATCAAACTTTCAAGTATATTAGGCAAGTTGGAGTGTTTAGGCTGATTGATTGATTTTTTACCAACTATGCGAAAAATTCCAGAGCTGGGGATCGAACCTAGGACTGCCGCTTAATGTGCGGTCCCAAGTGCTCTACCACTGAGCTACTCTGGGACGATTTCCAAATGTAACTTCTCGCATTACAACCGTTAAAATTAATTGTTTCATCTGTTCCATCTGTGATTTGCAGAAGAAGATGATAAATGCCAACGGTTCTAATGCGAGAAGTTTCATCTGAGAATCGTCCCAGAGTAGCTCAGTGGTAGAGCACCCGCACATTAAGCGGCAGTTCTGGGTTCGATCCCCAGCTCTGGAATTTTTTGCATAGTTGGTAAAAAATAAATCAATCAGCCTAAACACTTCAACTTGCCTAATGTAACTTAAGTATTTTGAGACCTAAAATGACCATTCAAATTCAGAATGAACACCTAATTCTCCAAATGGAATTTTTATGTGTCAGCTTTAATTCCATGTTAATGTGAGCTTTAGAAATCTGTTGCAAATAAAACCAAAATAACCTGTACATTTTCTTTTTTTTTTTTTCATTTGTTTAAAGCTGTGGCAGACGTAAAAGAAAGGCTCTGGTAGCGAAATATCATTGATCTTGTAATCATGGTAATTGCTCTGGAAATCTTTCCTGAAATTCACAGTGCTTTTTTTTTTTTTTTAAATTTTGGTGTATTCAAAGTGTGTCGTTCAATGTATTATTATTTGTTGCAAAAAAGATGTAAATTGTTATTTTATTGTGTTTTCTTCATCTTATATTTGAAAGGAATTTATTTAAAATATTTATCTGCTTTGAAAATGCCTCGCATGTGTAGTGTTTATATATGTTGTTATGGATGTTCTCCCATTAAGAACTTTGATTCTGATGAAAGAAAAAGAAAATGATTCTTTATGTATTGAAGCATTAATACATCTTTCAGATATAGATTTTAATACTGGTTAAATCCCCAAAAATGTTTAAATCAAGTTAAGTTTTTATAGGTGGTTATGCAAGTATGAAAGTTAATTGTTTTGAATGTAAATCATGGCTACAGATAAACAAAGTAACAATTATGATTGACTCATCATATGATTTTGTTAGAGATTTAGACAGGGAAATCTTACTCTTTATACTGAATGGGTGATTTGTACAGTTTCTGTTGCTTGGTATCCGATGAATGAAATTTATAACAATCATGAAAATATTTTTTAAAGCATGGGACAATAAGTTTTGTTTTACATGAATTACTTTGCATAGAGTTAAATAGGTTAGAACATAACTTTTAATGATATTTGTATATTGAATAAAACAGTCTTGGATTGATTGCCTTAGCAAAGTTGGATTGATTGTTGGCAAAATTTTAATCAATAATTTCATCAAAGAAAAAATGATAGTCAAATACATGCTAACAATAATGCACAAAAAGTAAAAAAGCTTTAATCAAATTGATTGATTACACATTTGTATTATGGAAAATTATTATTTAAATTTTTATGTAATATGTAATGAGATAATTATGTTAATTTAAGCTTTATGAATGTATAACTACTTTTTTATGATTTTGAGAGCAAACTATTGAAATATTAACTGGTTTTTAAAAATTCATAAATTTGCTTGTCTTAAAATTATCTGAATTTAGAGTCTATATTTAATTATTATTGATTAAAAATGCAGATTTTATAACAACAGTTTAATTGCATTAAATAACACATATGAACCCACTTTTTTTTTAATCAAAGACCTAAATGTTATTTATATGCACTTTGAAGAAGGATTGAAATAACATTTAATTATCCCTGGAAAACAAGTGTCTGCATGATTGTAAGATTAAATAGATAATTATTTGTATATATACACATACATTTTTAAATGTAGATGTTTTGTTTTATCAATGCATTTTTGAAATTTACTTGTAATTGATTATGGATCAGGATGACCAGAAATCCTTCTAAAAATATCAATAACATTTACTACAGAGTTCACTCACATAAAAGTTGTATGTATTTTACTTATGTTTAAAAATAATTTAGGTGGATTAGAAACAGATTGAAAGGTAGTTTTTTTTTTCTAATTTACATAATTGCTGATGTGCTCCTTAATCTTATTTATATTGAAAATTTGATTTACCGGAAAAATGTTTTATTGGATAAGGTAATATTTTATTTTTTATCAAGTTTTTATGGATATTGGATATTGTACAAAATTTGGAGAAAATATAAATGATTGATATTAATACATACATACATTTATATATCTTACAGAATACTAATATGAAAAAGGGTACTTAATTAATAATTTATTTTGTGTTATTATAACAGCCTTATTTCTCCTTTTCTGTTTAAAATGCGTTAGTTACTTTATATTTATAGTAACTTTTAGCAAAAATATTTCTAATAAAGGGACAGCTAACAAATTTTGTAAAGTGAGAATATACAGTGGTGACCAAAATTGTGGACACTTTTGGAAATGTTTAGCTTTTCTAACTTTGTATGTTTATAGGAAATGCTACGTTTCACAAAATGAAAACTCATACATCATTTTAAAGAGAATTTAATACTGATTTCAATACACGAAACTAAATTTAAATATGTGCAATAGGATAAAAGTTATAACTACTTTAATCTAAAAAACAAATACAGTGATGATGTGGATTGTAATTTCTAACTTTCTAGGTCAATCATTGTTATTTTTCTGAGCTTAAAACTCTCGTCCGCTCAATGAAATGTCGATGTGAAGCTGTAATAGAAAATTAAGGATACCCTACAAGCTGCTGATAACTCACTACAATCTTCAATACCTAATGCATCTCTATAATAATTGCCGTTAAACTTTTTTTGTGTTGCAAATATTTTAATTTTGTTTTTTGTATTGAAATGAGTATTAAATTATCTTCAAAATGATGTAAAACTGTTTGCATTTTGTGAAACAGAACATTTTTTATATGTATTCGAATTTAGAAAACAAAAAAAAAAGTTTCAAAAAGTGTCCACGATTTTGGCCACCACTGTATTATAGAATGAGTTGTAACTTTTTGAAAAAGAGGTGTTCATTTTTATTAACTTGATTTTTATTCTTGGAAAAAAAAAGTTATTCAAGTAAAACACCAGTACTTTTGAGTTCTTTAATCTAATCACTTTTTCATTGCGACAAAATATTTTAAACCCTTGAAACTTTTCTGTAGAACAAAGTACGAATTTTAAATTTTTGACCAAGAGCACTTCCAGTCAAAGGTAAGTTAAAAAATAAATTGTTTTAAAAATTTTGTTGTTATTTTGAGTGAACAAAAGTCTAAAGAGATTCCTGCATACTGAGAGTCACGTAGACTCGTAACTGAGAGTCACGAGAGTCACGTAAAAAGTATGCATGATCACCAGAGCCTGTCTTTTTTGTCAGTCATATGTAAAATATGATATTTTATGATATAAAATATTGCTGCAGAGAACTCCGCTTAGTTTTTAGGTTCACAGCTTTCCTCCAGTGTTGGTGGGAAGTTCTAATAATCAATCCAGCTGACAGAATGAGATACACATTTTATTAGTTCTAGAAATTCTGGAAAGGAACAATGCTCAATACACAATTCCCAGAAATCAACAATATACAATCGCTTGATTTTTATCAGTCATCTTATGACAGAGGCTCTCTCACATGCTGTATTTCACACACAATAAAATCCTTCCACAGGCTAAAAACTCAGTGGGATTCTCATGTACTATTCTTAACTGCTCCTCAGTATACAACTCTAAAAACTCACACACAGCCTTCAAAAATAGGCTCCTCAAAACAAGTGAAAGATTACTTATAAAAGTGCCCACGATACAGAGACTTATTACTCTCGCAGTTAATGCATTCTAAACAAGCAAGCTCGCAACTGAACTCAGATTGGGGCAGGCTGCTCTTTTTTATAGCACCAGTACTTTCAAGGCAATTCTAATTTCAGGAACATTTCCTATTGGTCGCATATATTTATTATATAATACTCATGCTTTTGTACAATACCAGTGCAATGAAGCAAACATGACAGTCCCCATTAATTAAATAATTCATTAGTACTTATGTTGATTTAATATTTAGTAATAATTTGGTAATTGCATTGATAATAGATATTGAATACCGAAAAAAAAGAAATATTTTCTGTTAAAAACAAAATATGGCAAACTGCTATTTCTTTTTATTTTCTTTGAACCTTATTAAAATATTTAAGAATAGGAGAAGTAAAGACTTCCCCTCTAAAAGAAATATTCCCCCCCCCCCCCCTTTTCATTAAGAGAATAAAAAAGATTATAAATGGAAAAGAGTTTTCTGTGTGAAAGATTGTGTTCTTTAATCATTTAAATCACTTTTTTTCTAATGTTCTCAACATGTCCCTGACAACACGACTGTTTTACAAAGCTTATTAGGTTTTTCTTAGTTAAATTCATGTTTTATATCTGTGTCCAGTAATAAAAAAATACATTTAGAGTAAAAGAAAAACATTTTATTCTTACAAAGCACCATACATACCAACTTTGATTCATTCTCTTAAGCCTACTTAAACGTAGGCACAATAAATCTACAATACCTGCAGAACATCCGAAACTCAAGCATTTAAACACTCATACAATAATTAATAAACATATTGAAAACTATTTTTCATATGAACAGATAAATATAAATGTGTGAATTCATTTTACAGTCATACTTTTAATTTTGATTAAAAACAATTTAATTTTAAAAGTTCATTAGTATGTTCTGTGCTAAAGCTTCAAGGTTTTTGGTGTCTCCCATGGAAACTCTGTTCGGCCAAAGTGTCCGTAAACACTGGTCTTTTGGTAAAAGGGTGTCTTGAGTTTCAAATCCCTGAAAAGAAAAGAGAATTGGTTAAGAAAAGAATTTTTGACAATTTTATGTAAAATTGCAGTTTGTCCCAAAAAGGTGTTAGCACGATTTCACTCTATCTATTAGCAACAAGTACGCAATAAAAAAAATTACATTAAGAAAAAAATCAACTTGTTAAGTTTCAAAACATTGCACTTTTTAAATTTGTATATGAATACTGTACAAAAAAATTCTCAATTTGTAATGTGCCCCATACACTAATGAGGGGATGGATAAAATTTCAGCCTTTCATCGTAAAATGTTTCAGAGATATCTTTAAAAAAGTAATGATCAGGGTTTGTACATGATTTTGAGGAAACCTTTATTGCTAGAAGGAAAAAAATATTTTTGTAATTTCTGTACAACGCCTGAAAAATGAGATCATTCGATGTTTTCTTCTAGTTATCTTCGAGAGCCTTTGAAAAGTGGTTTAAGTCAGCATGTATTTATCTTTATTCCTACGACAATTTTTAGGGTATAATTCTCAAATTTTGTACATGACTTCATTCGTGTGTGCGGCATATTTTACTAATTGGGAATTTTTTTGTGGGGGTGTCGTAAAAAAATTAAAAAGTGTAATTTTTTTAAATTGATGATAGGAATTTTTTCTTAACGGAGTCTTTATTTCCGACCTTCTTTTGAATTTTTTAAAATTCACACTGCCCACTTATCTCTAAAAGATAAAGAATTAAAGGTCATTACCAACCTTTTTGGGACACCCTGTATATATGCAGATTGTTTGATTTAATAGCTAAAAAACAAGCATTTTTAGGTAAAATATGGATGAATACTTACTTAATAATTTTTCCTGGCCTTAGATCAAAATTATCTTTAACTATTTGTAGAAGTTCCTTGCTGCTTCTATCGGATGTTCCATAAGAGAAAATGGCAATAGACAAGGGCTCTGATATTCCAATAGCATAGGAAAGCTGCAAATGAGAAATTATTATTATTATTTTTTTTTTTCATATATCTATTGAACACAGGGTTTTTATGAAAAATAATCAGATCTTTATAAATTTTTTAAATATGTGATTGTACATCAAAGCTGGCTGGTTTCAGGGGAATTGAAATAAAGGAGAAGTCAGCTTCAAAGTGTAATTTGAATCAGTTGATCATATGAGCTAATAACTGTCGACTGGGATACTGTAATGTGTTTCAAACATCCCCCCCCCCCGTCAGTTTATCACCCTCTTCCCTCGGAGGAGGAACGAACAAAGAAATCGAGACCATTTCCAAAATTTTGCCTGTGTTTGTTATAAAATTACACTTTATGTAATTTAGATAAAATTGAAAGATTGAAATATTTAGGAAAATTGAGCTTCACTATTAAGCACCTATTTTTATTTTTCCGAAACAATCTTTTAAATTCAGTTACATTTAAAATATTTTATGAAGAGCTAGCTCCGATTAGATGGTGCAAAAATTCTAGCTCAAGTTAACCCTTGAAAATTTAAAAATCATTGGTTTTTTTTTTTTTTTTTTTTTTGTTGTTGTTGTCATTTTTTTTTTTTTTTAACGGGTACCCTTTGGTATACTCTTGTGTACCTAATGCAATAAATAAATAAATGAAAATAAAAAGTAGTTAAAAGTCTGAAACACTTTCATATTTTAAATACGCACTAAAGTGCTATATATTAAAAACGGATCATAATCCATGCGTCGTCCCTATTTTTCTTCCTTATTCCATTAAGTTGCAAAGTGTATCATTATTCATGAGTGTGCCGTGTTTGTCTGTCTTTCTTGTCCCGCAAAACACATCTTCAGAATTGAAATCCATATCAAAATCGCCTACCAAAACTGTTTAACAATCTTCGTCAGGCATATTCTAACTATATTTCACCTATATAGATTACCATCTGGAAAATATCATAATCTATGAATGTACCATATATGTCTTCCCTGTTTTATAAAACACGTCTTCGGAATTGAAATCTATTAAAATCGCCTACTAAAACTATTTTATAATCTTTATCAGGCATATTCTAACTATACTTTTCCTTAGTAATAAACTGTCGTGTTTGCCGGTTTCTGGCCAAATTTGAAAGATATCGCCAAACTTGATTCAGTTTTGAAGACTTATTTTTTGGCACCAAACTTGGCGATCAATTATCAAAAATTTCAAACCTTGGCAACTTTCAACATTTTAATTCTTCCCCGCTCCTGCCACGTTATCTGGTTTTTTAAGTATTTCTTTCTACAGGGCCTAATGTATGAGGAATATTTTTGTAGCCCTTTGAAAAACTAAAAATCAGATACACACAAAATCAATAATAGTTGTATGACGAACCATGATAGTCTATCATATACATACCAAATTTAAGCTCAATCGAATGTACCGTTTAGGAGCTATCACAGACTCGACACATAAAAACCCACACACACGAAGGAAAAAAAAAAATGAAAAGTCCCTCGCCGTGACAAAAACAAAAACAACAACAACAAAAAAAAAAACTTTGATTTATCATTGAGAAAGAATCTAAAAAGGTATGGAAATTCCCGTTGTACACGATGAACTTTACTTCCTGGAATTTTGAATTTATGCATTTCTAACATTTACTTTCATAGGAATTTAATTAACCCAGAATTCCAGAACTTTTCCAGCTCTTCCGGAATTTAATACTTTTAACTTTAGTTGTTTTAGTAATTTTAACTGTTTTAATTTTAGTGATTTTAGCCAAGACCAAATTTAGTCATTCATGTGCTTTATATAATCCATGATTTTAGCATGTTTTATCTAATGCTTTAAAGAGCGGTATCATCGTCATGCAGACACAAAAATCTGACTTTTTTTTTTCATTCATGAATAAAATTGATTTCAGTATAATATTTAGGGATGTTATTGCTCAGAGAAAATCTTTTACATTTTATTACATATTTTCCCTTAAAAATTAACGGTTGTTTGTAAAATTTATGTCAAAATTATTTTTTCCAATCAAGAATTGATATTAGAATTATTTTATGACTGGCATCTGCTGAGAACTGGAGAATATGACGAAAATGCAGCCAAACCTCGTTAGTGCATTACTCTCGGATTCACTTAAAAATGACTTAATTAGCGGTATGACTTCTTAAGCGGAGTTTACATTAAATGCAAAATGAATTTCTAAATGTTTATACAATATGTGTGCCTATAGTTAACTTACATTATAATTCATATAAATTAATAGAATAAGAATTTAAATCAATGAAATGGAAACAAATTAAGGAAATTATGTAGTACTTACAATTTAACTGCACAATCTGTCATATTTAATATGCAATTGTACGGAAATCGAAACGAAAAATACTCGTATGAATTCGTAAAATTTGTTGATGAGAGAATAATCTTTGGGAGGAAAAAATTGCTCAACAAAAATTAAGGTACTTTGGCAGATAACCTTGACAGAAATGGGACTAAGTGGATATTGCACTCTTAAAAGTAACGTCTTAAGCGAAAATGATCGAAAGATGATGGATCGAAAAAATAATGATCGAAAAGAAATAATCGAAAGAATAGCGACGCAATATGCGGAGTACAATATGTGAAAAGGCGTATTAAAAAGGGCGGGACATCTGAAAGATGATGTAATAAGCGAAGTGATGTCTTATCCAGGTGACAAATTAAGAAGGTTTGACTGTATATGAATATAGAAGAACAGTTGGATAGACTGACCTATGCTGGAAAAGTTCAGGCGTTGCCATTGCTCGATTTACCCAATAACAACAACAACAACCAGTTAAACCGAGCAATGGCAACAGCAGCCATTTTTCAACATTGGGAAAACGGTTGCACTTGGAAGGGTAAAAAAAATAATAATCTTACCTGAACAAGACATCTTCGGCAGAGACCTGCAGCAACCAGCGATTTAGCCACCCATCTGGCTGCATATGCCGCCGATCTGTCTACTTTGGTGGGGTCTTTGCCTGAAAATGCTCCACCACCATGGGCACCCCAACCACCGTAAGTGTCGACGATGATTTTACGCCCAGTCAAACCGGCGTCGGCCTGTAAAATAATGAATCTATAAGATCAAGTTGGCTAACCCTTAAAAAAATATTTTCGAGTGCTAGGTAAGAAACTGTTAAAAAAAAAAAAAAAAAAAAAAAAAAAAAAAAAACTGAGTCGCTTATTAGAATAATCCGTATAAGTCACTATTTTGATGAAGATGAGTTTAAATCAAAAATCTCATTTGTGGGTGTCATCTCAAATCTCATGTTTGGATAATCAACACTAATTCGTGTCTCTTATACATCTCTGCAGAACGTCCTGAAGTTAGTGTTTTTCTGAAAGAAACTTGCGCTTCAAAAAATAGTTTTTTTTTTCCATTTTTCCCACAAACCGCTGTCAACTGACAACTATTGTTCTATTTTAATTTTTTAATACGGAACTTCTATGCTGAAGTTAGAAAATTTTCCGTGGTCTTTTGGACTTCGACTTATATGGACTATTCATTGCATACATTCCTTTGATACCAGACATGACGAGTTACCCAGTTTTTATTGTATAAAGATTATTATTTGTAAATACATTTGCATCATAAAAATAGGCACTTGGAGCCAAATGGTTTTTAGTCACATCCAGGCTTTCTTTTCGGGAGATAAAGATTTATGTTTACAGAAAAAAAAAAAAAATCGTAGATTTTTTAAACTTTCCATTTAAAACAAGAAAAAAAAATTGGCGATGACTGAAATTTGAGCAGGGGAGGGGGGTGTGGGCCCTCAACACCCCACCCGGCTATGGTTTTGGTGGGGGAGGCAAGCATTAAAATTCGTCCCCGGCTCCGCTACTGGTAACGACGGCTCCGACCTGGGCCGTTTTTAACTTCCCCGGCGCCCTAGGCACTTCAAATTGTTGCGCCCCCTCCTTCACTTCTTACCTTGGCAGTTTTATTTCGGAAGGGATTTCCCCTTAACTTATTTTTGATCTTAGGAGAGTCTTTCCATCTTTTTCACCAATTATTACCATCAGTAATATTTACCATATTTATCATCATTTTTTGTTTTGCGCCCTAGACAAGTGCCTAGCGTGCCTAAGTGGAAAAGCGGCCCTGGCTCCGACTTCAGCCACATTCAAATGCTCACTGTACTTAAAGTACTTTCATTTATGCAGTATTCCCCATATTGTTCTTCCAATTCCCTGATATTTGCCTCGCCATTTTGAAGCTAGCAAGAACTTCATAAAGGAACGGGCTGTGGTAAAATCTTGCATTTATTCTTACCATGGGGCCCCCAACGACGAACCTCCCACAAGGGTTGATGTAGTAAATCGTTTCCTCGTCACGGTAGTGTTCGGGTATGACTTCAAGAACTGCCCGTTCCATGACTTCTTTTCTCAGGATATCCAGCGTCACATCGTCCGTGTGCTGGAGAGACACAACCACCGTGTGCACTCGAAGTGGCACAGCGGCACCGTGCTCAAAGAGATATTCACATGTAACCTGCAAATCATTAAAGGGGAAAAAATTAGTCAGACAACGGAAGTTAACGTGATAGTGCTCATATTTTACATTTTCAGCACTTTAGATTTCAATATTACCATAGTTGCCAACATGGACGGAATGTAATTAACCACTTCTTGGAAATATTAATTTTAAAAATAATTATAATGAAAAAGGGTGATTTAATCTCGTGTAACGTTGGAAGGCTTTTCTAAAGAATATTTAAAAAATTTACTATTTACAAAAAGTGGTTTGTTATATTCTGTGTATGTTGGCATCTAGATAGCATAGTAGCAGCTAGGGTTGCCAGGTCGTCAAACCTAATAGCCAATTTGGCCGGACATATGGGTAAAAAGGCCGGGCAGCCTACAATATTGAGGATTTTGTCTCGGTATTAATAGGTACAACAAAAAAAAAAAATGTATGTAAAATCAAGCTTTTTTGATTATTACCATGAATCTTGTTAAATTCTAATGAAATATAAATAACATCGAATGCCAATGCAAGTACTTTATTACTAATCAGCCAAAATCACCAGTAAAAAGCCTAACAAAAGCCGGACACGCAATCAAAAAGCCTAACTATGTCCGGCTTTATCCGGACGCCTGGCAACGCTAGTAGCAGCAGATTTGTTGCGATTGGCTAAACCATAATATACCGTGTTAATAAACATTTTGTGTACATTAAATTGAAATTGTTTGTTATATTCTTCATTTTTCAACTGGCACTTTGCAAATGACTAAACGATGAGTAACCTTACTTTTATACATTCCACGGTTGATATAACGGAAGAGACTAGCTGTGAGCGTCTTCTTTCTCTCTCCATGTATCACAAGTTGTTGAAAAGCACTTTGAAATTTTACTTGTATCTTTATATCATTGTTCATTTGTGTGTTTAGATAATTCCTGTTTAAAATTTTAAAACATAATTTTCAAATATTACGATCCACCGAGAACGTAACGAGAGCTGCACAAAAATAAAAATACAACATAGCCTCGATATCTTCAAGTAGAAGGAACACCGAAAAAAAAATCAAGATATCGAGTTTTCGAGATTACAAGGTAAAATAAAACGGGGATAATTTTGTGAGGGAAAACATATTTGAGATATCCAGATTTTCGAAGTATTAAGGTTCGAGATATCAAGATAACATTAGTTAAAAAATCCTAAGCAACGATAAACACCGTTGAAGCCAACACTATGTACTGCGCTATCTTTTTTTGTTTATAAACTGATTGGGATAATATGAATTTTTATGATAAGCACGCTACCGAGAACGTAATATTGGCTAATCTTTCATTTTTCTTTGAATGAAGCTCAAACTACTTTGATTTAATTCTTTACTCAGTGCCCCTCCATCAAAAAATAAAACAATATAAACATATAAAAATATTTACATGCTTTGTAATGTGCATAAGTGCTAAGCCAACCTTTACAGAATACAACTAATCACTTTTTGTAAACAGTAAACTTTAAAAATTATTATTGTATCATATGCGTAACGTTTAAAGTATAATGTACTAAAGGGTGATCATTATTGTTTAGAAAACGTAGTTGATTGCATTCTGTAAAAGTTGAAAGCTTGGAATGAGTCAAAAGAATAGTTTCATGACTTTATCACCTTTCACATGATTAAATAACATATCCTGAAATTTTAACATTTCATTTCAATTGATAATATTGCATTACAGATTCTTCAATGACAAAAAGCACTCAAAAGGAACTGATTTATGTGTTTTATTTAACAAATTTAAAATAATTTCAAGTTTCTTCAATGGTTGAGAAGCTGAATGGTAGGGGGCTAAAACTAATAAATTGTTGTAAAAAGAATTGCTATAGAGAAAATAAATTTTTTCATTCTTTCACTTTAGTTCATTTCGTTGTTTATTGCAGATACTGTTGAACAAATCATTTCACTGTGGGCGTTAAGTTTCATTATGAGGGTGGAATTTCCCCGCTCTTCTCTCAGTAATTTGTTTTAGATAAACGTACTTATTACGTGTAGAATTAACCAAACTTAGAAAATATCTACAATACCTGAGTTTTTGAATCGGGACCTGCCCAGGAGAAGGTTCCATCCCTTCGGAGTTCTGCTATTTTCGCGTTCAGTTTGTGCGCTAGCATGATCGTAAGTGGCATGCACTCCTCTGTTTCATCGCTGGCGTATCCAAACATTAGACCCTGTACAAAGGAAAAAAAAGAAGAAAATCAAAATCAAAATCTGACAACACTGATAAACTGGAAGATTTTCATATCTTCTCAAAATTATATCTTACTTATACAGTGTGTCCCAAGAACACTGATCTAGGCATTTATTCCTTAACTATTAATAATCATAGACAAGCAATAAACAAAAAAATAACCTAAAAAAGGTACAGAAGTGTTTTGGTATCGATTAACATTTCCAGAGATTAAATCTAAATGAAATTTTTCTATGATCCTCGTAACCCCCCCCCCCCCCCAAAAAAAAAAAAATAAATAAATAAATAAAAATAATATCTGCCTAATACAATAATGAGGTGATGCATAAAATTTAATCATTTTATCAAAAAAATTGTCTGCGATATGAAAATAAATATATGTTGACTTCAACCATTTTTCTATGACTCTCGAAAGGAAAATATGTCGGATGACCGTGTTTCAAGGGTCATACAGAATTTACGAAAGAAAACAATGATTGCATAAATACATAATACTTTTGCTTCGACTGGTATTTTATAGCCCCTCACCAATTTGTTTAAATGTATCTCTAGGCCATTTTCTGATGTAAGGATGAAACTTTGTCCACGAACTAGTAACTTAATGTATGGGGCACATTTTACTAATTGGGATTTTTTTTTTTCTTTTTTTTTGTCCGGGGACGGTACAAAAAAATTATACCGAATATATTCAAATTATGTTCATTATTTTTTTCAACGGTGCTATTTATTGTATCTATCTATAATCAATATTTAAGGATTAAAGCCTTAAGTCAGTGTTTTTGGGATGCCCTGTATACTCGTTTTTAAGTTACATTACTATAGTCCACTGGCGTATAAAAAAGTGGTCATTATAGACAGGTGGTTCTTCACCTAGGTGGTCACTTTATCAGATTCCACTGCATTTCGGTCACTCGCGATTCCGCTTAGGAAGCGTTTTACAGTAATCATAAATGGCATATTTTGGGAATGAATTTTCTTTCAAAAGATCACGATTTGAACCAAAACGCGATTTTAATTACACATTTAGCTCCGATTATTTGTTTTTCTCTTTTCTTATATATATATATATATATACACTCATGTCCATAAATTAAGGATAATTCAGAATCACACAGAAATTGATCTCTAAAATAAAAATTTCACCTGTGGAATGATCACACACATCTTGAAGAAGAATATGCAAATTACAGGAAACCACCAGATGGCGTGGATGGTACGTCACAATGACGAGAGTGTAAGAGAGGGGTATATAAGGAATGGTGGCAAAGAAGTAAAATTGTTCACAAGCGCTGTGAAAGCCTTTCAGTGCAAAAACCGCATAGTTATGGCACAAAGGAGGCATTTGGATGATGTTTTACGTGGCAGAATTATCGGACGACTGGAATGTGGACGTACCCAGCTGGAAGTATCCGAGGAACTTGGAATCGCCCAGAGTGTCATCTCCAGGCTTTGGCAACGATTCCAAGATGATGGTAATGTGAGTAGACGTTACAGCACAGGTCGCCCCCGAGTTACAACGCCGAATGAGGACCGCTATTTGGCAGTTACTGCCAAAAGAAACAGACGGAGTACAGCATCAGACCTGTCTCGTCAGCTCTCTTCAGCTACCGGTACGACAGTTTCAAGGCAGACCGTGTACAGACGCTTAGGGCACATTGGTCTATTTGCTCGTAGGCCTGTCAGATGTGTTCCACTTACAGCAACTCACTGTCGCCTGCGATTAACCTGGAGTAGAGAGCATGCATTGTGGACACCGCAACAGTGGTCTTGTGTGATGTTTTCCGACGAGTCCAGGTTTAGTTTCGAGTCTGATTCTCGCCGGACATTCATCTGGAGAGCGCCAGGTACCCGTTACCACCAAGAGAACACCATTGAAAGACACCGTTACGGTGGTGCAGGATGGCTCGTTTGGGGAGGAATTATTCTTGGTTCCAGAACTGACCTGCATGTTCAGAGTGTAACGATGACATGCAGGTCAGTAGGCCACATCTATCGGGATGTCATTCTGAACAACATGTACGTTTGTTTCGGGGCGCCATGGGTGCTGAATTTGTGTTTATGGATGACAACGTCCGTCCTCACCGTGGAAACATTGTAGACGAATGCCTTCAATCGGAGGATATCACCCGTATGCATTGGCCAGCATACTCACCGGACTTGAATCCAATAGAGCATGTGTGGGATATGCTTGGCCGACGAATTGCAGCCCGTTACCCCCTCCCACCTGTCTACCGGAACTTCGGAGTGCATTGCTTGATGAGTGGTGTAATATTCCCCAAGATCAGATTGATCATTTGATACTCAGCATGCCTAGGCGTTGTCAGGGCTGTATTGCATCGTCCGGGAGACATACTCCGTATTAACCATCCTACTAACATAGGCGCCGACTTCATGGGGCTTGAAGGGGCTTCAGCCCCCCCAATATTTTTATTCAGGGGGCTGAGCCCCTTCAAAAACTTCACTCCAACTTTTTTGTGTCAAATCATATTTCTTCCTCCAAATCGGTTTAACTTAAGAATCCTAAAAATAGAGAATGTATCGCTAGCTTCTTCTGTCTCCCACTCCGCTTTTTCTTTCACAGGGATTCAGGAATTACGTTGGGCGCCTGTAATGCCGTAAGGCACGGATGTCAACCTTCTTTATCAAGTGCGCAAGCACAAACAAATGACCATCAGATAGCTAGGCAAAAAGAAACGGGTGTTTTCCCCCACAAGAACCCTTCAGATTTTACACCGTGACACAATTGATGATGGAATTGCTTTCTAGTAGGGAGAAGACTGCGTTTTTTTTTAGGAGGGTCGTTCTCATGTAATGTAATCTTTCTTTTTTAAATCAGTACAGCAAAATCTTTCACTTTTGTTCTATTGTGAGATACAGACTCTTCTGTAGACGTCTGACCATAAGGGAGATTTTCCCATTGTGCAAAACTGCAAACGATTGTGACATTCCCATTTCCCAGCAGTATTAAGTTTCGATGCTGAAAATAAACCGTTTAAATGTGACTTAAAAACAATTCAAGGCAGAAAATTGATAGTCAAATTTAAGTTTGAAGATTTTAAATCATGAAGAACCTTGTGAGATAGATGAAAAATTGATGTTTAATACAGTTTCGGATATAGACAGTATTCATTTCTTTATACGCTTTATCAAAACTTTATCGAACGCTTTACGTTTCTGATTTAGCTACAGTTAAGAGCTAAATAAAAAATGATTTCATAAAAATCTTCGAGCAGCACAACTTCTGGGTTATATTTTATAATTGCTTGCTCTTATCTTCTCTCTTTACATATAAAACTCTATCCCCCATCAAGGGCGTAATCAGAGGTGGGGGGGGGGGAGGGCTACGCGGGCTGAGCACTACTTAGCTGTCTCCCAGCCCCCCTACGATTTTCAAAAATTTTTGTTAGTTTACACATAAATAAGAAAATTTAGAAACGAACATTTGAAAACCATGAAATCTTTAAGAAGACTCGTTGTTTTAGGCGAATTTCGGTTCATTATTTTGCTACTCTTGGCTGCATATGGTGCCAGTGGCGGTTCCAGAGGGAGGTCATAGTGGTCATGGGCCTACATTAACCATCTCGCCAAGAAAGAAGGAAGAAAAAAAACGAGGGCCCAAGCCGAGCTTGGACAAGGCCCAAAATTCAGAGAGGCCTTGATCATGTGCATACATATCATATTGTGTTGCTGAAAGAGAATTCCTCTTTAGAAAACCATTAGTCTCTGACTAATTTACTTTATTTTATAACAACACTAAAGTATGCACACAATATTCTGACTATGTGCTCAGTCGTTGTTCCTTGGCAGAAAAATATGCAGCCGTTTTGTATATATGTGCATTCATCCATATTCATCCATACATAGAGGGCAAAGGAAAGGGGAGTCACAGGGAGCATGATTAACGTAAGGGTGGATGGGGTAGTTGCCTCGAATCCACAATGAAAGAAAACGATCAAAATCAAAAAATGGTTTTAGAAAAATGTGTGAATTGGGCGTGTGATACATATACTCGTATTCGACCCCCACCTCCACCCCACACTTGCAAATAGCCTCCCTCTTCTGTAAAAGCACTCTATGAAGCACCTATGTTTGTAAATTATTATTTATGGAATATCAAACTAGCGTAACTGCTACAAAACCATAAAAATTATAGAGGAGGAAGGAGGGGGCTGTCATGGGGAAAGCGGGACTATACCTAAACAGGGCCGGATTACCCATTAGGCTGAGTAGGCTTTCACCTGTGGGCTCCTACCATTTTAGAGGCCTGCGTTAAAATTTAGAAGGAAAAAAATATAATCAAACATTATTAAAGCTATTTTAGTGTTAATATTTATACAGTATATGTATATGTAACTCTGAGAAAATAATTCTGATTCATTATTGACTTCGTACACAAGAAACACTTTTTGGCATTGTACACTTCTTAATTGAAATTTGAATGAATATGTGCTAGAAAGTTTGAAGCTGACTATTTAGCTTGAATTTTTATGTGCACATTTCAGTGATACCTTGCATTAGATGGATGTATATTTTGCAAATTCAATAAGGAGAACTTTTAGCACTATGTTTACACGAACGGGCTATGGTAATCATAAGAAGGCTTATAAACAAAATACCCTTCCTACCCCAGTCATCACAATCATATTTTATACAACTTTTTTCCGTTCTGAATAAAAATTAATTTTCGTATATTGTTGCACAAATATCATCAGAATAAATTTCAAATAACATAATTCGTTATGGTTTTAGTTTATAAAATGAATACTATGTATTCATTTAGCCAAAGCGTCTCTGACTTACCAATTGCTAGTGTGCTAGTTTAATTTGTTTTGATAATTGTTAAGGTAATCTGGAACAATTTTCCAAATAGAAGGGTGATTTAGAGTGCAGTGGAGTTTTTATATATGTTTTAAAAATAATATGGCGTAGACTATGATTTCGAATTAGATTTCATTCATTTTGTTTCCATTTTTCATATTATTGAGCATTCTTAAAAATTGTCTGTAAATATCTACAATAATTCAGAGTGATAATTTTGGCATTGTATATCTGTTTCTGTGTTATTCCACTTTTAAATGTAAAGCACGATTATATTTTATACAACTTTTTTCCGTACTGAATAAAAATAAATTTTCATATATTGTTGCACAAATATCATCAAAATATGTTTCAAATAGCATAATTCATTATGGTTTTAGTTTATAAAATGATTACTATGTGTCCATTTTGCCAAGAGCGTCTCTGATTTGCCAATTGCTTATGTGCTGGTTTAATTTGTTTTCATAATTGTTAAGGTAATCTGGAACGGTTTTCCAAAAAGAAGTGTGATTTAAAGTGCAATGCAGATTTTATATGTCGAGTTTTCTATGCCAAGTTCCACACGAAGCCCCCCCCCCCCGGCCTAGATCCCTCGCGCAGATAGTTGGCCATAACACCACATTTCAACATTTCTTTTCATTTTTAATGTTATTGAAAGATTATATGAGTATTCTTAGTTTAATGTAAAATGAAAGTTTTCAGTATTAAAATGTTTATGAAGACCTAAAATAGTGTAGACTCTGAATTTTGATATATTCTCGCACTTGGATTTCTTTGTTAAATCATTTTTAAATGTTAACAAGGATGATATTATTGAAAAAATAATTTTTTTCCTGCTGTGAAAATACTATGAGAATGAATTTAAAAGTATATTTTATTTATTTATTTGTTTTTACAATTCAAATCACGGAAATCCGTTTAAAATGTATGTGTCGAAGAGAGGACTTGTAACTTTGTATGATGGTTTGTATATTTGTTTGATGTGTTTTAATACATGGAAAGGAGGTATTTATTACTTCTTTGTTTATTTTTTTTTTAATAATTTTAAATGTAATCTGTAAAAAGTTGTCAAAGAAATGTAATTTAAATGTGATCCGTTTTTCTGTCTTAAAGTAGTGCGACATTTAATTAAAGTCGATTCAATTTATGGGTATTTCATCATGTAGTAAAATAAAAAATACTATTTTATATTAGTAAAAATTATCTCTGATGAATGTTTGCAAGTAAATAAAATAATCCCGATTTTAGTATTTCGTCTCGTTTGTACTTCTAGGGTATTTTGAAATATTAGCTGGAGTAATGTTTTGCAGAACAGTTTTCCACATTTGACTGCATGCATTTTCTTTCCTATGAAATTATCATTAAATACATTTCGAAAAAGATTTTACTTGTTTTGCTGTTATTAATTTAATTAAAATTCAGTTGTTCTTTCAGAAGGGAGATTTGCTTTCTCCATATGTGTACTGAAGACTGATTCGAGATCTTGAGTTCAAATACTTAATTTAAAAAATGAGTTCAAAAAATTTTTGAAAAATTTATTAAATGGAATTCCTTTTATTTTCATGAAAGTGTTATGTTAAAAAAGCACATTTTGAAATCTCAATTCTAAAATTTCTGAACCCCTTTATAATACTGACGGAGAGAAGGATTTTGTGTCCCCCCGTCCACCTCCGTAAGGATACGAGCCCCCTCAATAATTTTTACAAGTCGGCGCCCGTGCCTACTAACCATGTTATACTGTTTTTTGTAAATAGGTTCTTTTTGGAAATTTGGTCAAGGGAGTAAAACTTGCAATTTTTATTAATTATGTCAAACATATAGCATCTTTTTTGCTCTTTACTTTTTGTTTAATAAATAGACTTTACAAATAAGTCAAATTTGTTTTGCTTCTTTCTCTTTCTTTGCCTGAACTTCATTATCCTTAATTTATCGACATGAGTGTATATATACATGGGCGCTGGCAACATAGGGTAAGGGGGGGGCAATGCCCCCTACTGGATTTTTGTATGCAGTGTTTTTCATTGCTTTTTTGTTCTTTCCAACATGGTAACCATACGTTGAAGTAGTCTTTGCCCCCCCGTGGAGTAGTCTTTGGCCCCCTCCCTGGGAAATATTCTGTCGGCGCCCATGTGTATATATATATATATATATATATATATATATATATATATATAATACATATAATCACTTTTGGAAGGTCAGCTTTTTATAAGTATTCTAGTGAACGCAAAGTAGTAATCGTTTGTCTTGTGTTACTAATAAGTTGTAAAATAGTAGTGATTCTTCAATAATTTTTGTCTCACGACAAACCAGAAAACAGGGGAGGGGGGATACATTCGTATTTTATTATGCCTAGTATTTTTATGTTCTTAATTCAATATTCGATGTTTCAAAAAGGATGGTGAATTTACTCCCGCATAAAACGTTTTAAAAGTTTAAGACAGAAAATTTAATTTTACGACAAATAGGAAATTTTAACTATCACTAATATTATATAGAAATAGATCATAATAAATTACTTTTAATCAGAAAGGTATTATAATTTTATAATACCTTTCCTAATTTTATAATACCCTAATTTTATAAGGTATTATAAGATATTTCTAATAATTGCATAATTCACCAGAAATTTTCAATAGATTTACTTTGTCAAGGTAAAACTGCGGTCGCGGTGACGTCATTGTAGAAGGCGTAAGTGATGACATAAAAGTTTCTGTTAGGCCTTCTATATCTAGGTGGTGTAGGTTTGTCTCTAGAAACATTTTAATGAAAAAGTATTAATTAAAAAAAACTATTATATTTAACATATTTAAGACATTTATAATTCATTGTGAATTGTAGGTAAGGGCAGGCGCGTAGCCAGGAAAATTTTTCGGGGGCTATATGAATTTATATATGTATAAATAGACGGAATTTCATCACTAATCCAAAAATTTCGGGAGGGGGCATATATCCCGATATCCCCCCCCCTGCTACGCCCCTGGGTAATGGTGCCACCTTCTATGGGTCAGAGGGGTTCAAATCCGCCCAGTATTTTGGCGTCTTTGTTCAACCCAGTTTGAATTAGCATTGAATGTTAGGAAGATTTTTATTTTATTTTGTTGCAAATTATTCAATGCAATTATCGAAAATTCTAGTGCAGGTCAAAAAATTTTGTAAAGGCTAAACAAATATTCCTTTTTTCTTCACAATTGATGAAGTTTTGTGCTATCTTTCAGAGTTTACACTTCAATTGCTCTTTTCAATTTTTACCTGATCTCCAGCTCCGATATCTTCTTCATGCTTGTCTCTGTGGACACCATTGGCTATTTCGTCATTTTGCTTGTCAATAGCCAGCTCTATTTCACAGGTTTTGTAATCGATGCCTGAAAATACACAAAATTTATGGTCCTAAATTACAATATAATAAGCGGAGTAAAATTACAGTAGGGATACCAGCACTTACGGAATTTAACAACCACTTTTCATAAGCAGTAATTTTTAATATAATATATAGCGACCTTTATGCATGCGGATTATTTTTATTAATGAAGTGTTAAAAAAATTACTGTTCACAAAAAGCAGTAATAGTATTAAGTAAAGTTTGGCGATCCCGGTTTTTGGATACGGTTGATAAAAGCCAGTTTTTCACAATTTATGAGCGTGTGAGTTGTTTGTGAGGCTAACCCTTTTACGTTTTCGGTCGCACGACGTTTATGATCGTAACTATGAGTTCAGCCTACAACGTTGGTTCAGCCTGCATTTATATTAAATAATTAAGCTAGGATCCATAAAAATTTGGATTTAATCTTTTCCAAACTGGAGGATAAAAATTAAAGCGATTAATGTTTACGTAAAATTACGTACGTTTATTATGTAAAATTATAGTCTGCCTTTATACATGTTGTGGGATCATTAATTCGACAGTTTATTAAGATGCATAATGTTACATGATTACTTAGAATTGTGCACACTTTAGTTTAATTACATTTTTTTCTTTATTTCTTTAATGTAATTATCAGTTTCGAAAAGGGAAAATACTCCTTTTTCTGAACGTTTTGAGTTAAAACAGTTATGGAATATTAAACAACTGTATGTTTTCATATTGAAATAAGTAGTTTTTCTGTTTGATAAATACATAATCTGTGCTTGCCTTTAAATTATAAATAAATGAATCATTGAATTCAAAGTTCGTTTAATGTTGTACGAAATTAATTTTGCACCACAAACCTGATGATAAATAAATAAATAAAAATTAATATTTATCGGAATTTATCAAAGAAGTTGCACTTATTCTTCTTGTTTAAGTAATTAAGAAATATTTTAACGATATTTTTTCTGTTTTCACTCTTTGTTGGCACCTTTTAAAATTGCAAGAACAATTATGTACTAAACATACAAATAAGATACAGAAATTCGACAATACCTGTGTCTATGTCGTTATATCCGACGTGTTTTAAAACTTTTCTGACAACTTCTTCGTAATCGACCTTTGCTGAAGATGTTATTTCTCCACATAATAATACTTTTCCATTCTTAGTGACTGTTTCTGAAACATTAAAAAAAAAATCGTGAGATTCATAAATGCTTTTCACCATAATATTTTAAAAGTTCTATTTTTCTGCTTATAGAAAAAAAAAAAAGCTGTAGGAGTGTAGGAGAAAAATGTAAAAACTTACCGCATGCTACTTTTGAGTATGGATCTTGTTTCAGATGTGCGTCCAGAACCGCATCGCTGATCTGGTCGCAAAGTTTGTCTGAAAGAAATGAAATCTAGATTAAAAACTGCAGAAGAGATTTTTGCTGCAGATAAATCCTTCTGATAGGCCTCCAATTATAATAACTGTCCCTAGAATTAACAATAATATGTAGTTGAAAAAAAAAGATTATTTATTTCCGTCCAGTTCACAGCTTCTCTACATTATATTTGATAGTTGATACTATGCGTCTATATTCTTTCAGACATAGTGATGCAATTTAATATATTCATATGATACAAACGTATTTTCAGTTCTGCTCGTGTTACCACCACCGGCGAAGCTGTCAGATGACGGTAAGCCGAACATAACTGCTATTAAAAAAAAGAAAAAAAATAGTAGGGATCATAACTGCTCAGTTTTACTCTTCTGGGTACAGTTTATGATTAAATAAATGCAAATAGAATGTAAAAATAAAACTTTTTAAAAATTGTGGTTGTTAATCTTAAAAAAAAAGTAAAAGTTGGCAGTTATGAGGGGAGCAGTAATTCATAATTCAGTTTGTTAAAATGATTATAACTAATTTAAAAAAATTACCAATAAAAGCATAAAAAGAATAATAAAAGAAATAATATGCACACTGTACATTCAAATTCGAAAATATTTTAGAACAAAGGCTTATTATCCTGCATAACCAGCAACACCAACTTAATGTTCTATAATTTTACAATTTAAGTGTACCTATCATAAGATGGCGTTCTTGTCGAACTCATTTATGCTTTTTAGAAGATGTATCGTCTGTAATTACCCAATAACAACTCAAAATGTCCTTAAGGTTATGACTTTTCTTCTTCCTTTTTTGTATCTCTAAGCCATTTTTTCTTTTTTCAAAATTAATTTACCAGAGTTATATCTCTACCCGTAAGGTTCTCTCATCTCTGCCTTCCCTCCCTTCCTAAGCTGTTTATTGTCGCAGCTTGAGTATCTCAACATTGATTCATTTTCTGGAGAAGTTTTTAGCCGTAACTACCTGGCGATCCTACCCATTATTTCCTGAATGCATCTTATGCTTAATTATAGAGACAATAAAAATTTTCTTCGATAATTCGCAGCTTTTTATCCACACCGTTCTCCAGTTTTCTTTGTTAGTTAAAAAAAATAAGCATCTTAATTGTTGTTCGAGACCGAAGTTAGTCAGGCATGTAACTAGTTTTTAGAGCGGAAATTTAACCATAAGGATACCTGTAATGTATAATTAACTTATCAGTGAAAAAAAACCTCCTATACAATATAAATATCACTATAGAAAATGCAAAAAATTATGCCAGTCACTGAGAGTCAGTAAAAGGTATCCTATCATTTGTTTAAGATTCTGGTTCAGGAAAAACTGCTTATCCTTTAATTGCACTGCATTTACCAGTAATGATTGACAACACCAGAGGGAATATGTTTTCAAATAGCACATTATTAGCTTTATTGAAATTGCTTTCTTCTCATTATTCGGTATACTTGAATTACCTGAGTTCAAAGCTATTCTATTGATATTTTATCCCTTTACTTTAGGTTTGGTTTCGCCATTAGACGGAAAAATTAATGAAAATTGCGAAATGAGAGGGAGGAAGAGTGTTACCGCCTATCCTATTTCATTTGACTGTTATTTTAATGCTAAAGGCGTTCCGTTTGAAAATCGACAGGCGTCACAGTAGTTTTGAATAGTTAAAAAAAAAAAAAAAAAACTAATGATGTTAAGCACTATTAACGCTTCATTAACAATGTAAACTGATATTAACAGTCAACCTAAGTGTTTCAATACAACTCTCAGAAAAAATATTAACAAACATTGCCTTTAAAATTAAGTTACTTGTTTATGGAAATATTGCGAAATTCCGGATATTTAGCAATTTCATGAGTGTTTCATGGCTCTTATAGGTTCATTCTTTGTAATAGTTCATAGTACAACTTGTAAAGAGACACTTTAAATTTTTTTTAGTCTTTAGTAGAGGGTTTGTTAAATTTTTTTGTGTGGGGACCCCATAATATTTACGAAAATTTTGTGAGACTCCATAAGCATTGCTCAAATTCGACAGACGTGTGACTGAAACTGCCAGTTTCTTCACTTGGACTGTAATATACTATTGCAGTTTAGGTCATTAGTTTAATTCGCGATAATTGAGTTTAATTTAATTGGGGTCTCAACTCACAGTTTAAGAAACTCCGCTCAAGCGCAACTGAATTCTATAAAAAAGCTGTTCAAAAGTTGCATGATTTCTTAAAAGAACAGCCTCAAAGGAGTGTGTGTGTCGGCGAGCTGAAGTTACAGCATTGTAGACCGTATTTCGCCAGTGTGTGCTCATCAAATTATGAAGAAGCATGTCCATATTATGAATTACAGAAACAGTTTTATCGTCAGAATTTTTTTAACTAGACACTAATTTTCAATGCTGAATTTATTGATTTTGCTACTGAACTAGGAATAAATAACAACCGCATTTTTCTCATAAAAATTTACAATAATTAAAACTAAGATCTTAACCTTATGGTCAGGTAGTTACACCCAAATAAACCCCCAGTAAATAGGCGCTATTGTGTAACTGAATGTTCAGTACCCAATAACCAAAAATAAAATGCATTAATTAATGGAGATTTAGTTATACAACGTTGCAATTATATATATATATATAATTGCAACGTTGTATATATATATGTGTGTCAATTATCAAGCACTTGATGTATTGTTTGTGAACAGTTATGTAAAAGAGTATGATATATTACAAGAGGCAACACATTACTATAGCCAAGGCAACAAGTCTCATGTAACACATAATAATAATCCTTAAATGCCATTACTAATATGAATGTATTTCAAATACGTTAAAAGCTAAAAGACGCACTATGGATTAAAATTAGGGATGGGCGCGAGACGAAAAATAGGAGTCTCGAGTCTCGCAAATTGCCTAAAAGTTTTGTCTCGTCTCGAAAAATTCCTATATCGTAATGCTAAAAACATTAGGCTCGTCTCGCAATAAAGCTGTAAATCTCTGTCTCGTCTCGCATCCATCCCTAATTAAAATTTTTTAATAAAATAGCAGACACATCTATTCAGCTAATCGGTAACATCCCCGCTGCCGAAAACTTAATGATTAACTAATTATATCACACCAAACATTTTATTTCGTGCTTAATACACTAAATATATTCAATTAGTGCACTTGAAAATACAATATAAGTAATTGAATTTAGAGAGAAAGTATCATGAGATGAGAGATCTTAGGCTCTTCTAGGCCTTTATCTCGGTTGTTCTAAAGTATAAGATATCTTTATTTCAAAGTACAGTTTTACATCCCAATATTTGGACAAATACACACATTCATAGTCTTACTGTACCTGAACCCTAGATCAAGCCGCTCGCCCAACATAAGTGAAAATACACTTTTCGCAGTTTCTATTCTGGAACTCGCCTACTCTCTTAAATAGGTGGCGCTGCAGGGTTGGTTATATGACATAACTCGTGATATAATTCAGATATTATTTTATGAAACATTCTGATGTAATACGTAGTTTCATGCATACAATGAGTCTCATTTGAAGTGAAGGAACTTATATAAAATTCTCACAGCGCATCCACATTTTAAGATGAAAATAACTGTACAAATTCGATAAATACTATCAAACTAGGTACTCGTATATTTCGGGAAACCAACTGTGGATTCAGTAAGGTAACTCGAAATTGAATGCTATGCAAATATGATTTCACTACAAATAAGATATAGTATTACACTGTGTATTTACAACACAGCTGCCATTAATTTCTTAATATAAGCAGCGACTTTTTGTTAACAGAACATTTGAGAAAAGGATTTCTTTAGCAATTTAAACTAGTCAGCCATTTTGCTAACCCTAATGTAATATAAATATTACTGTTTACGAAAAGTGGTTGGTTATATTCCGAAATTAGCAGTTATGATACAGTTTTGGATTAAAATAGCAGACACACTATTGTAAGATGCTACTAATTGTTGATATAGGCTAAAATAAAGAAATAAGCGATGGATCACAAACTGAAGGCAACTGGTCCAAGCGTTATAAAAAAAAAATGATTCAAAGATGAATTTGATTCAAATGGTAGAAAGTACTTAGGCTACTTCACCGAATTGTGTAGAATTTTGTTATGCGTCTGTTCTAAATCATAGCCATTAATGGAGAACACACCGAACAAATCACAAACTAAATCAGAATACATATAGCTAATTTAAAAATTTGCCGTGCATTTTTTCAGCAGTTTTTGAAAAATTTTTATTTCCCATAGATCAATTGTCCTTGTAAAGATGCGGTTCATTGCAAGAACGTAATAAATACAGCGCATAGCTGCCAAACTCTTCGGAGTTTATCAAAAGATATGCTACTACAATTTTTAAACAATTGCATTTCAGTACTCAGTTTAATTTGATACTAGTGTAAAAAGTCTCGAAAACATTAGTGGTGAAATTAGAATAAATACTTTATGTTTGAACAGCTCTAGTTTACATTTAGAATTTGGACTTCACATTACATCGCTGAGTAAAAATTAGGGGTGGAAAATCGTCCGATAGAATCATAGGGTAATAATTACGTAGTAACGTCTTAGTTTAACGTAGAATGATGCAAAAGTTCATCTGCATTTTAAAGTTAAAATAATTGATGCACTAGTGCTGTAACCAAAGCATTAATCAGGCGATTTGTGTAACTGGGCAACTGAACTTGGTTTCAACAATGTTAACTCAAAATCGAATGGTCTCTTACCTGGATGACCTTCCCCCACGGACTCCGAGGTGAAGAGGAAAGGTTCCCCTGCACCATGATGTTCCCTGGAGCCATCAAGAATTCGTTCACCTCCGTTTCGTACCATGTTTGTTTCTGTTTGGTCTGAGGCACCGACGGTGGCCATATAAAACGTGTTAGCAGGGTGGGGGCAGACGGGAGAAAAGAGCGACGTCGCTTGCAATTCTCGTGATGTGGGCACTCAACGCGTAATCTTATCGGGTTTGCGTCATTCCGAGATTGTAAACAGTTGCAACATCTCCCAAGGGTTCCGAATTTTCTGCTTCATCATTGTCTCGTTCATTGAGAGAAAGAGTTACCCCGGAGTTTCCCCCCCTTTTTCTGATAGGGAAAACAGATGGAGTACGTTGGGCAACGCGATAAAGTGGAGGTCATCTGAATATTTTTGCGTTTGAGCGGAAGATAGCGCGGACAGCTTGGAATTCAACTGTAAAAAAAATTTATGTTTTCTTCCCAACCAAAAGCTAGTCAGTTTAGTGTAAATACAACTTGCTGGTTTTTTTTTTTTTTTTTTTTTTTTTTTGCGGATTTAAACTGATTTATACATAATTGCCAGCATGTACTGATTATAATTACATGACCGGCAACTCTTCCGATTTTATTAGAAGATATTTCTTTGCTAATTTTTACACGGTAATCAGAACGTGCATGCTATCCACATTTTTAATGTAAAATAAAACAGCTTAAAAGTTATGGCGGATAAACGATCCCATAAACTCAGAAGAGTTGGCAGCTACGTAATTATCTACTTTTTGAATACAGCAATATTTTAAATAACAACCTATACAAACGTTTGAATTACTGACTGACTGACTGAATAGGGGGGTTTTTAATGGAGCACCTAGAGCAATAGCTTTTATCTCCAGTGTGTAATTTAAAGTGTGACAAATTATATCGTGTATTTAAATGGCCCTAAGGATTGGGCGATAATTCAGTCTAGTCAGTAAATTGACAGTTTGTCGATCGTCGAAGATGTGACAGGCGTTGACATGAAGATGGATGATGAGGGGGTGACGTAGTTGGAAAGGGAAGCTTCTGTTTAATAAATAATAATTACTCTTTACAAAAAAGTGGTTAATAATATTCCGTATATGTAGGCAGCTATCTATATGTCTTTATCAGGAGTTAAGATTGAGTTGAAAGCAAGAAGGTTAAACTATTTAGAATACACCTCCTCAAAAAAGGATGGATATATTTTAGATTTGCGAATAATTAATTAGTTTTAAGAAACACACAACACAAGAAATATAAGTATTCGAAGAGAAATAAGTATCCTCAAAAAAGTATTCGAGTATAAATGAAATTCCATATTTTAGATTTGCGAATAATTAATTAGTATTTAAGAAACACACAACACAAGAGAAATATGAAAAACTGTAATTATGCATCATCATATTCATATTTTATAATATGTAATTTTTACTATTCGGAACTAAAATAGGAAATTCGACTTTTGCTTGAATACTTTTTTCAGATGGTATACATCGATTGAAAAAGAATTTAGAAAGGTTCAATCATATAACACAATAAATATTTATTTATTCAAATTACTGTTTATTTTAAAAAATGGGGGAGGATCACCCAATCACTCGATATATATGAAGACTTGCACGGCCTCAGTTTCTGAGAACATCTGGGACTGAAAATTAAAAATTCGACCATAGGACTATTTTGTGACTGTTTAATTTCATCAAGAAATCGGTCTAAAACAAAATTACTTTTGTTTTTTGTTTAAAAATTGAATCTCCCTTTTTCATCAAAATGAGGGAAACTAATCTGAGAAACAGCATTAGGAGATATTTTGTAAATATTGTATAAATATTATGTTGTTCTTCACACGATGATATTAAATCTGGAAAATAGCTGCTAGGTATTTCATAACATTAATGGGGATTCATTGAGAGAAAGCTACAAATATACAACCAGTATTCAAGCGACTTTTGTATACCGTTTAAACTGAACGATTGCTTTAACATTGAAGAAACAGTTTCTAAAATACTACCAAGATTAGTTTGTCGGCTCTCTTTAGATTTTAAGTAAACACGGACCACTTTGCTGTAAACAGATCTCCATCAAACCATCCCATATACAAGTAATGTACATACAGAAAATACCGATATTGTTATCCTTCTGTGCTTGTATAGTAATCTTAAGAAAAAATTTCAGAAATGTTGCATAAAACTTCAGCACAATACAATGAATAAATTTTGAAGTATACATAATGTGCGCTTAAGGTAACCATACACGTTTAAAACGTTATATTGGATGAAAATATCTATTTTTCAATTTTGCTGGAATATTAAAATTAAATGTTTTAGCTTTCCCAAACCGTTTAAATTTTACATATATCTGAATTAGAACCGAAGTTACTACTATTTAGATGTGTTTAAAACTTATTTTGTGCTTTTTCTCAAATTTTACACTTATCGTTTTGACGTAAAACATCATAAAATAAAATTTACCCATAAAATGTCCTGAAGTTTTGCGTACATGTTTTACAAACATTAACAAAGGGAAGAGACTATTTTCGTTGTTATATATTTAAAAAATTATATTTCATAATGGACTTAAATGGATGGTTTATATTTTGACTTGTGAAGAATTTTCTGAAATATTTACACGTTTTAAGAGCTCTATCTTCTCAGATATTTTAATTATTTTTATGAGAATAGTCTATTCTCTAGAAAATGTCATGGTGATCATTATTTAATTTACAGAATATTGATATATGTGCATTTATTTTGAAATTATCATGTTTTGCGGCTGTTAATTTATCAGGTTTTTCTTATATTTCTTTGGCTAAATATGCCTTCGAATACAAAAAGTTTTTATTTTATACTTTCCCTAATTTTATTAATAAAATGTACCTCTGAAGTTAAAAATTAAAAAAAAATCTGAAAAAGCCTTCGAATGTGTGTGGTTACATTAATATTTGCCTAGCACCATGTCAAATCTGCAACTATTAATGAATTCGAGCCCAATACTGTAAAAATTGTGCTGTTAATTAAGAAAATTTCTAATTTCTAACACAATATCCGGCGTGATTTTTTTTTTCGAGAGCCACTGAAAAAATTATATAAAGTACGCATACATATTTATCTTTATATTTCTGATAGTTTTTTAAACTACAATTCTCAAATTTCGTACATTACCTCATTAGTGAGCGCTGGGCATATTTTACTAACTGGGAATTCTTCTGTACGGGGACCGTATACAAATTCAAAAAACGTCATTTAAAAATTCAACGGAATAAATTATCTTACCCCAGTCTTTTTTCTTACCTTAACTTTTTTTATATGGTTGCCACCAACACTGACTATAAAGTCATGCTTGAAAAATTCTTAAATATAGTTTTAAAATTATGTGTTTTTTTTAATTATAATTCAGTTTCATTGCAATATTATCTTGATTTATATTTAGATTCTTTCAATGGCGGCTCTAGACTGAATTCTCGGAGGGGGCCATGGAACTTTTTACTTAGGTCTATGAATTGTTCAAAATGCAAATTGAACGTGTGAAATCGTGAAGTATGGGAATCTAAAGTTGTAAGACAAAATTTCCTAGGGGGCCATGGCCCGTATGGCCCCTCACTGGAGCCGCCCTTGGATTCTTTTATTTCAGTGATGTTTCGGATCAGTGCTAATTTATAATCGCGCGAATCAAAAAGTTATAAAATTAAACAAATTATTTCAGAATATGAATATATTTAAAGTATTTCTGCACAAAGTGACCATTTCATTCATAAACAATCCTATCAGTCTTATTTAACTTCCAGAAAAAAAATTCTCTTAGGTACGAAATCAATTTTTTAACACAGGGCGAAACTGGAAAAACTTTGTACTTTAGATCATTTATTAAAATCCATAAAAATACTGTGCTTAGCATTTTCATCTAGAACGTTTCACAACTCATAGACATTGCTGCCAATAATTGCTGGAAATAACTTACCACTTTTTCAAAATAGTACTTTTTATTTTATATTGAAGTGATTTCTTTTCTATCAAAGTATTCTTACAATATTATTTCAGAAAAAGGGCTTATTTATATTCCAGAAATATGGGCAGCTAAGCCCGTAGGTAAAAACTGTTATTCAGCTGACGCAGCAAAATTAAGAATTTCGTCGCGTCAGAAGATTAATTTGATTACAATCGAAAGTGCATGCCTTTTCGAAAGTATAGATGGCGCCAAACAATCATTTCAGAGTATGTTCAATGCTGTTTCAATGTAGCTCAATTAGTATTTTATGAAAATACGAGCTATGATTCTAACATGTAGTATTTTTCAAGTACAATGCTTAGAAATCAGTTTGCATTAGAGAGTTTATTTTACATAATATTTCTTAAATCCTCAAACACACAAGTCATGAATTATAATTAGTAGTAATATTTTTTTTTCTTTCTTGTTGGGTCAGCTGTCGAATATTTGCTTGACAGCTACGAGGTCCGAAGCTGTTGGTCATTTTATTATGGGGTGCTTAGAATGCTGACCAACAAAAGGCTCAGCCTAGAGGGGATTTCACACTCCCAAGCACTGGTCAAGCCTGACCTGCCTCACTTTCGGTGTTCTAATAGGAAAACCAAATTTAACTGTAAATAATGCATTCCTAAAGTTGCTATCTGTTGTAGTACAATACACGTGGTGCGTACACACACAAGGGTAGTATAATATACTTTATTTATTTATACTTTACTTTTTTAGCATTCTTTGACTACTTCATGTAATGATTTAACATTGTTTGTACGGCACTAATAATTTCATTTAGCTAAAAGACTTTTACATGCTATACAACACGCATAATTTTTCAAAATAAAATTTGAAACTTATGACTCTGACAGGGACTTCAGGTGTATTGAATAAACATGTACAGCTACGGGGAAAAAAGGCCCACTTGCTTTTTATCCGTTCGTGGCTCATTGTACGTCCATTCGACGTTTAGCATAGGGACGTTTAGCATTCGACGTTTAGCATCGATGTGGATGTTTTCGAAACATCGATGTTTTTGTAAAACATCGATGTATTGAAGCCGATGTTTATGCGACATCGATGTTTTGAGGTCGGTGTTTTTTCAAAGAGTCGACTGTACACGTTATGCTCATTTGCCATCATGTTCGAAATAAAACCAGTTTTTGTAAACAGCAGTTTTTTAAATAAAAAACAGAAGCGTTTATTTAACGTGTTCTAGAGTGTAAAGGCTTTCGCGTACTACTTAAGAAAATTACTCTCAACAGAAAGTTGTCAATGTTTCGTACATGATGAAAAAATGTTCAAGTTGGAAAAATCCACACTTTTAGCATTTTCTAAAACAGAAAATTAATCGTTCTAATAGGCTTGTTACATAACCTAAAATTGTCGTGTTTGCGATGGGAAGATTTGTTTAACACCAATTTTTTTCTGTTAGTCTATTTTATATTTTATCTTGAAAAATCTTCTCTAACATTTTCTGCATCAGTAAATTGAGCATTCTAATAGGCGTAGTCAGTTTTTAATAATAAACATCTCGTTTATATCACATAAAGCAAGTCTGTTTATTATTTTAGCCTACCAAAAAACATTGTAATGTCATATGGAACAAGCCTATTAACAAAAAGCCAAAGTAACCAACGGCAAAAAAGTAACCAAGGGAGTCCGATAACCCCCACCCACTCATAGATTAAGTCAAATAAATATTTAAAATTAAAAATAGTGTTTCTCTAACATCGATGTTTTACCAACATCCATGATTTAATTATGAAACATGGATATATCGAAGTGTTGCGTTCGATGTCGCATCTCTTTTCAGCAAAGTTACGTATACCAAATTAAAGTGTAACAAATTACAGATTTACCGACCTTTGCGAAATGTACTCAACCACTTTTTGGAAACAATACATTTTTTGGATTCTTTTTTATAGTCATTAATAACCGCAATAAAAGATTTTGTCATATTATTAGGCAAATATTATTCACGAAAAGTGGTTGTCTGCTATCCGGACAGGTTGGCCATTCTCAAATTAAAGTGCCTTTTCGTTCGGAACCTAGTTCGCGTAACTTGGTTGTACGTTGAATTATGGATAAGTGTGCTTTCTCCCACGCAGCCGCACGTACGTTTAAAAAATTAAACATGCCCCCCTTTTTTTAACGTTTGCCAGGAGTACATAGAGCTACACTGACTGACTGATGATAAGTTCTTGTAGGAGTGCCCTGGGCACTAGGCCTTTAACTCCAGTATGTAAGATCTTTGTAGGGAATTTTCAGTCTTGTAATGAGTTCCCAAACAGGACGGGTTGAGATGAATATCAGTCAAGTACAGTAAGAAATGATCTGCATGAACAGTCCGGCCAAAAAGATGTTAAGTATTTAAGTAGGGGAAGGGTTTTTTTTTCTTTCTTTCAACAATAATAATAATGCCAATAACTCTTAAAACAATGTTCCGGTTTGGGCACTTTTATGCCTATAAAGAGTTATATTCATTTTAAAACGAAACGAATGAATGCTATAATATGTGAAATACGTGCCAAAATATCTGAACTTTCGAAGTATGAGTATATTCAATTTCTAACAGCTTAAAAATTAACTTATTTTATTCAATTTCTATTTTTTTAAGAGGAAATATTAACTTCATCAAGGTATCAGTTACCAACTTACATTTTTTTAATAGAAGATTTAATGCATGTGTTGCCTCACCATGGCACAGTGGTTATATCACATAAAATGGTAGACGGCCGAAGTGTGAAGGTCCCGGGTTCGGATCCCATCGCGCAGTCGTCGATCTAACGGTCTGGAGTTTTGGTAGGTTTTCTCCAGATGTAACGTGAATACGCGTTAGAATCCCTTAGAAAGTCCTCCTGCTAAGGCATCCCTCATCTTAGGCAGATACCCCTCGCGCAGGTTTGCCTTAATCACACACAATCTAATGCATGTGTTCTTTGAGAATAGGTAGTCTTATCACCGCACTGGAAAGTTACTAACCTATCCGTTAAGCTCAAATTCAAACATCGATTAAAGGGTTAATTTCGCTGTGGCATTTACTGTATTTTACCTTTGTTTATTTAGATTTCAGTTGTTTGCGAAACGACTCCTTTGCGATAACTTTAGAGCACAGCAAACAGTGTTTTCCTTATAGCTGCCAACATGTAAGAGGTAAATCAACCACTTTTTATGAATAGTAATTTTTAAATTAAAAAATAAACTCTGTCATATTCTCTACTCTCATTGTGTCATTTTTTTTTATACGCCCGCCATGCTTAGGGCTTCTATTTAAACACGAGATCTAAGAACTCATTGATCCTTCCACATACTGGAGATAAGCACCTCGAGTGCAGGTACTCCATTGTGTACCCCTCAGTCAGTCAGTCATTCACTTTTCAATTTAATTAAAGGGAAAAAAATTGTATCGATGTTCGAAATGTGTTTAGTCGTGTTGCGTCACATTTAGAGGGTATTGATTCTGTGCAAGTTCGCAGCTACGACTAGCTTCAGAAAACAACACTGCTTTCAGAATTAAGTAAATTGTTTTTCAGCAGTCAATTAAAAGATTCATGACACACTGATCAGTAAACAAATAATAAAAATATTATGATGAAATTGTATTTTCAACCATGTCAACAAACTCGTGTTTTATTTTTTTGTTCCGCAAAATGTTTTGCACTTTTCTCTCAAGTACCAGACTGATCAACATTACATTGTTATCCCGATAAAGAATTCCAATGAGGTAATACACTTATCATATTTTGTGTCAAGGGTTTAGAGCGACCATAACTGTGATTTATTTATTTATTTATTTATTTTACGGTATTCCGCAGCGAACTCGAATTGGTGAGATAACTGATATCCACTGAGACTTATTTCTTGTTTGGAGTAAGAAGCATTTTTTCATATTTTGCTAATTCATCGTTAGCCATTCGCGATGCAACACTATGTGCTTACTTAAACATTTTTTTAATCTACTTTTAGTAAAAATTGTTTGTAAAGATGCGATTCGTAAACTGTTGAATAAGAAAGTAAAACTCAGAGTATTAGTATTGATGTTTCTCATTAATATAATTAATCATGAATAATAAATCATTTGCGTTTAGAGCTTTGCGTCTTTTATTTATTTATTTACTTACTTTTTAGCCTCGAGACGCTTAAATAAAAAATATTACTTTCATAATATTTCAATTACTTATTTCAATTTTCCTGATTTTTTTTCTAGCTTTTACATTTCCATATTTAAAAATTTATTTTAGTGAAAACTAAGCTCCTAAAATAAACTCTTTAAGTTTATGCAAAATCCAATGTTCCTCATGTTCATGTCCTCATGGCGCCTCTGAGGGTGCCCATCCAGGTTTTGAGTCTGTTCTCTGGAATACGCTTTTTTCCTGTTGGATATGATCTCATAAATTTTATGATCTCGATCTCGACCTTATGGTCGAGTAAAACTAAAATGTGGTGCTTTCAAAGTCGCCGAAAGGCTCCCGCAGAGCCAGCCCCAGGCGTGTGCGGTCGTAAACATGCGATTGCAAGAGGGCGCCGCAATTTGAAAAACTAAAGAAGAATGTGATAAAATCTTAATTTTATGTAATTTTGAATGCAAATCAGCTATTTGAATAGGCCAATAAATTTTGTTCAACAAATGTTGTTAGTTTTCTCGTTACACACAAATTCAGTACAGTAATGCCTATCGGTATATACTATATCGATATGTACATCGGCATACTTATACCTAAAATAAATAAAAACTTTGTGAAAAAAACCACACATAAAAGGTTACTTCAAGGCGTAACGATCGTTTCTACCGAAAATTCGTTTGGTCTTCGTCAGACAAACCCTTCCATCATACAGAGCTCTGTATGACGGAAGGGTTTGTCTGACGAAGACCAAACGAATTTTCGGTAGAAACGATCGTTACGCCTTGAAGTAACCTTTTATGTGTGTGTTTTTTTCACAAAGTTTTTATTTATTTTTATCTTTTAACACCAGTTTTTTGAGTGTTTATTCTCAAACTTATACCTATTTTCATTGAAAGAAGCGCCAAAAATCATTCTTACACACGTATCATATTGCTCTTAAGCCGGTACTGGGTTCACGATTGAACGTTGCATTCCCGATCCGACGTAAGTCCGGGAGAAAGCATTTAACATCCCTAACATTTAAGCTGTAAATGAAAGCCCCAAAATCTTTGTGTTAAAGGTTAGGTTAAAACTAATTAAGAGCCTCGTAAAACGGCATACATTTTATGAATAATTTTACTAGCATGTGTGGATGTAGAAACTTTTTGTAGCTGACGAAAGATGGACATTTTACCGGCCGAAAAAACATATTGTAGTTTTTAAAATACCAGACCCTTCGATCGACAACCGCAGGGTAAGCCAGAACCCTGGATCTGCACACTTCAGCTACCTACCATATTCGGTTCCACCGACCTAACCGTTCGGAGTTTTCCATGGTTTCTTCCGAAACTTGGCGTAAATACGGGTTAGGACGCCTTAGAAAGATCCCCACGGAGGGCACCGCACCCATAGGCCTAGATCCCTGGTGTAGATAATTATCTTTAATTACACAACACAACACACATTACCATGTTCGGCGCCTTATCCACTTGGCCATGGTGGGGTTTTCCATGAAATTCAAATGCTCTTTATAATTGTTCTCCCATAAATTACATGGACCATTCTATCATCTGAAATTTATCAGTAGCTTTCGAAATTCAAGCTTCCACAAAATAATGAAGTTTACAATTACAGTTCTTATATGTTATGTAACTCGCTGGCTAATAATATTACCTCCTCCTACATTGCCGCTTTAGCGATCAAATAAATGAAATATTTACGCACCACAACTGCTAATTTGTCGTTGTTAGTCTTGTTATAATATACAACTGACTTTTAAAAAAATATTAGGCTAAACTTAAACTTTAAAAAAAATATTATGCTAAACTTTATGTAACTCGCTGGCTAATTATATTACCTCCTCCTACAATTCCTCCTACACGCTTTAGCGATCAAATAAATGAAATATTTACGCTGTATAGCTGCTAATTTGTCGTTGTTAGTTTTGTGATTATCTACAACTGATTTATAAGAAATATTAGGCTCACAAAAAAGCAATCAATTATTTTGAATCTATGCATATTAGCGACAGCAGTGAACAGACCAGAAAACACTATGACTTTTCTATTGTATTAGCTTTAAAAACCTTACAAAAAAGTATTAAAAAATGGAGTGTTCCTTTCAAGTCGGCTTGCTTCTTAATACATCACACGGATACTATAGATGTGGGAACTACTTCATCTTCAAGTCGACGAGAAACAGACGAAAAAATTCAAGATTAAAGAGAAGTGACTAGGCGAATTAAAAAAAAAAAAGCTGATACGACTATTGCATTCGAAATAAAAAACAAATAAATAAAATATTACTTTTTTCTTGAGTAGGAATTCTTGATTTGATATTATTTTTATCTTCCTTTCACAGTTTCTTCAGCGAATGTGGCAGATTCAGTTTCTCCTTTCACGCATTATTAAAAGTTTATATTTTAAATCCAAAATTATGAGCAATCAGTAGAGTTGAATACTATTGGACCTTTTAAATACTTCTTTTGAAATGAATGTTATTTTATGCTATTATGAAAGTGTATTAAATTTCAATGTATATCTTAAAAACTTCCTCTTCATGAACTTAAAAGCTTAGCCACCAGAAATTGAAATAAGAAAATTTCTATCTACATAATATTTAAACCTCACTGTGTGATCCCACAATTGTTCGTTAATCTGGTTTCAAGTGATGGCGGTGGCGACATCGCTTCTCTTTGTTAACAATGGTCGTATTCGATGCCTGTAGCATTGAATCAAATTAAAGCAGTATTCTACGCTCTTCGTAATTCTCTATCCTCCTCATTTTAATTGATTACTGAATGTTTAAATGAGTTAATGATGGTTTTGCTGAGGAACATTTTCATAAGAAAAATGGTATTCTACTTATGATTAAATTGTCGTAATACTAATGGATGGGACACTAGATTGGGGCACCGTTGAAAAACTTTCGAAAATATTTTTACTGATACAGATGGTCAAGATGAAGAAACTCTTGTTTTAGAATATCTCCATGCTTTAACTCAATTTTATGCAAAAAGAATTGCTCTGCACTCTGTTGACCAGGTTGAATGAATTACAATTTTACTATAAAACAGAGTTTAATGTAACGTTCCTTAGTAAGAAAGAATTTTTTGATTATAATTTAATTTTCTGGCCTCACAAATCTAAGGGGCCACAAAATTCGGTTCTCAAAAAGAAAATATATATAGGTAGATATAAATTTCTGTTCAAAAGACAGGAACTTTGTTCATAGTTCCAGGATTGCTGCTAGAATAGAAAATGCTCTTGAACAATCCTTTGATGCCCTTCCTTTCCCTCTTCACAGCATTGGATCATATTCTAAATTAATAATTTAATAACTAATAAAAAGTATTACTTATGAAACATTAATTTAGAAAATGATCCAATGCCTGTAAAGAGGAAAAGGAAGAACACCAAAGAAAAAATCGTTCAAAAGCATTTTCTACTCTAGGAGCAATCCTGGAATAAAGTAAAAGTAATTAGTGCTTTAATTCCTTATTTCTCTGTAAAAAATCCAGAATGGAAATAATGACAAAATTTAGACTCGCAAATACCACACAGAAAGTAAACATTTACATCCGAAAAATTTACTGTTTCCTTTAACCCGTTCCATAACCGAATATATGACTTACGGTTCTCTTAAAAAGTACGCAGTTCACTTAAAAATGACCAGATCTGTAAAAAATTCCAGGAGTGTTCCTTGGAAATAATAGGCAGATGAGGTGCCTTAAATTTCAAGGAAAGTTACATGAAAATACCAAGAACTTTTTGAACAATATACAATTCAGTGGAGATTCCCAGAGTTATTCAGTAGAGCTTTTCATGTAACGTTCATTGGAATTCTAGGGCACCTCAACAGTCCATTATTTCCAAGGAAAGTTCCTAGATATATTTTCAGTGTTGTTTCAGTTTGTTCACTATATTTCGCCTCAAAAGAGGCTGGCGCAAAGAGTCCCTATGCCTATTTCCTACCCGGAATGAATCACACGTTTAAACCCAAAGAGCGAAAAAAATGATACATTGCGGAGCGATCTGTTTCCTTGGAAACCGGCCGGTTTTTCCGCGAAAGGGCTCTTTACGTAGTCTTTTTTCTGGGAATCCTCTCCTCGCTTCCTATCTTTTCCGAGAATTTCCCCTCCCCGCTCATTGTTATATTCCGCTCCCCTTTTGTGATCGAAAAACGCTCCTAAAGGAGAAGCTCACTTTTGAAAACTGGCTCACTTTTCGCTCCGACTGATCGATTTTCGCTCGTTTGGTTTAAGCGTGCAGATTGCGGCGCAGTCGCTGGTACTGCAGCAGGGCATTCAAGCAGAACACAGCTGATTTAAACCCCTTACCTATGACGGCCGAACTCAGTTCGGGCAATTATAAAGGCCAGAGTCCACTCACGTCCGTTTTAGAAGGTTAGAATGGGAACTCAATCTATTTTTCAGAATCTTGAAGACGGATTGGGGAGAAAAGTGCCCCATTGTGCGGTGGGCGTGCTTTTGTGGTTTCACGCGTTACCCTTTGTCGGCGAATCCCGACTAGTCATTAAAAGTCACTAAATTCTTCGCCCCTGCACTATATCCCCCCTTTTACAATGCCTTGACCATTAAAAAAACCCGCTGCGTCCAGAATCGCACGTGAGTGGACCCTGGCCTTTAGTTGCTCTCAAATATATTCCATAGACAAGGGGCTAAAGTCTTTCCCCTACAACCAAAAAGTGTATAGACTGATAAGAATATTTCGCAATTTTTTAAAGAATAAATCTTAACTACTTTATTCTACAGCTTCTGATTAAAAATTTTGTCAAAAATTAAATATTTTATGTTTTTCAATCGTTCTTCATTTAAATGATTTAGGAAGGAACACTCCGTATTCAGTGAAATTTTCAAATATACCTAGAATGAATAGTTTTTTTTGGTTGTCAAGATGTAAAGAACAATGTATCTTTTTCGAAAAAACAAAAATTGCCAACCAATAACCAAACGGATACGAGTTAATATGTGTGAGATAACAAAATTTTTGGGAAAAGATATATTTGATAGTTAAAAAAAATATTGAAAAATTAAAAAGAACAGTACTAGGTGTTACCGGAATTACATATGTGTGTAAATTTGCAGCTCGATCGGATGATAGAAAGTGGGTTAAAATTTATGAGAAAATTTTGAGCTGAAATGACATACACAATTAATTTAAAACTTGAAAATATAAATGTTGACTGAATTATTCTCTTCTAGTATTTTTAATTTTTAAATTCTATTTAAAACATAGAATGATATGCATTTTTTTATATATTTTTATAATTCATATCTGGTTGCTAATTACTGATAGTCCTGAACTTATGCTGATTTCTGAATAAACACAATAATTAGACTAAAAAGAAAGTTCATTTCACTATTAAACTGCTTACAGTTTTTGAGTTTCAAGAGGGAAATTTATGAATATATTTAAATATTTATAAATATGTTTTTTGCAGGAATAGTAAAATTTGGTTCATTTTATCAAAGTAAAAAATTCTTTTAAACTTTGTGATGTCAAAGTCATGTTTCTGATCAAGTTTCCCCTGTTCTGACCCTCAAAAGTTCCTGTTAAGTACACAAAGTTTTCATGATTGTAGCAAACCATATACCACTGGTACACATAAAGTGGTTCGACATAATTGAGCAACACTGAAAATTAACCAATATGAAATTGCATTTGCTGGGTTATACTTAGAGGTATACTGATGTTTATTTAGTGTTAATCATGAAAAGTGAAACGTAGTACAAAAACTATTACTAAGTTTCATGAGGTAAAAGATATTTTTCTAAAGACCAATCTATAAATATAAAATTTATTTTTAAATTTAATTACTTGCTTGTAAACATAAGTTGGATTAAAATAATTTTATTTTAAACATAAATTAACGTTATATTTTAGGCATAATTTATACAGTCGAACCTCGATTTAACGTACTTTGATTTAAAGAATTTTCTGATTTAACGAACATTTTTTTCTGTCCCGACAAAAAGGGTGCTAAAATGCTCTGATTTAACGAATTTTTAGCTTTGATTTAACGAACAACAATCGCTGAAATAAAATTCGCACATAAAGCTAAAACTTTGAATTTTTCGCACACAAAATTAATATCGACAAAGAGCTTTGGAAAGTCAAAATAAAGCTTCAAAAACAAAGAACTATAAAGGATTTCCTCCCAAAGTGCCAATAAGTATGTATATGTATATTATGTATTAAGTTTTAAGAACAAGTAACATTAAAGAATTTAGAAAATTTTAAAATTGATTTCCTAACGTATAACTTATCATTTTTATGCTCGCAGTAAACAATAATCATTATTTTTTTCGTATCAATATCTAAGAGTATTTTGCAGTGATATTTTTATACCATACCCTTTACAAAAATTTATATTCGATTTAACGAATTGCTTCGATTTAACGAACGGATTTGTGGGTCCCAATCAATTCGTTAATTCGAGGTTCGACTGTAATTAGAAAATACAGAATCAAAAAATCAGATTTTTTTGTTCTTATTTAGACTTTGTCAACTAGTACACTCCCAGAAATTCCAAAAAATAAATTCGAAAGTTTAGAGTAAAATTAATTCAAACGATTGTTCAAAAACGTTCAACTGCTGTTCAAAATGTTTCCTGTTAATTAGTCAATAACAGTGAAATTTATTACAATAATTTACAAATACTATTTTATTATTCATAGATTACTAGAAATATTAAAAATACAAATAAGCAGCAAATTTAAAATAAAGAATTTTTTTCTAAATGAGAATTATCAGATATAGTTTTAATGCTTTACTTCAACGAACATTAGCAACTGTTTATATACAGTCATCAGGCAATTGTAATTTAATATTGGTTAATAAAAATAATTAAGTAAAACATTAATTACTGTAAAAAAACGTGTGCATAGAACGCGATATGTAAAGGGGTAGGATTGGTGAAAGGTTTTTTTTTTTTTTTTTTTTTTTTTTTAAATAGAGAGGGGGGGCCTCAAAATGGAGTTGCGCCTCGGGCCTCTCAAGAGCTAAATCTGACACTGAACCTAGCTAAGCAATACCGCGTATAATTGGCGAAAAACCACTAACTCTAATGTTATCCAAAACGTAATTTAAAGATAAATACCTCCAGGTTTGGAAACATCTATTGCCCAACATACCCGGGGTCAATGGCGGATTAATGCAAGTTTGTCGGTGGAAGCGCTTAGTTAGAAGATTGACATATTTATCCATTTTATGGAAGTAAAATAGGATCTTTTACATTAATTTCTTTTTTCTTGAGCCCCCCCCCCCTTTTTAATCGGCCCTTGCTCGGGGCAATTTTTCCCCCTTCTAAATAATTTTTTTTTAACTACATGCCCGGTTGGGGATGTAAAAAAGTCGTTTCGCATTCATCTAATAAAGACTGAAAACAGTTATGAGATGCACTTTGTACTAAAAATATTTTTTGTAAGTCAAAGGAACTGACAGTAAATTTAATGTTTTATCTTTAACCCCAGGAAGGTGCATGTAGGGTTACCTTACTATATGCATAGCACCATGTCAAATCTAGAAATATTAATGAATTCGAGCCCAATACTGTGAAATTTGTACTGTTAATTAAGATAATTTCTAATTTGTATAAATTTAAAAAGCGTCATTTAAAAATTTAAGGGAACAATTTTTTTAACGCAGTCTTTTTTTTTTTAACCTTATTTTGAACATTTGCCCACTTATCACTAACGGATAAGGAATTAAGGCGTGTTACCATCTTTTTTTATATGGTTGTGATCACACTGAACTATGTAAGTCATGCTTGAAAAAGTCATCAACAGATTTTTACAGTTCTGACTTGCAGTAAAAGAAAAATAAAGTAAAGTAAAATAAAAAGCTTACTTTGATATAAATGTGGATATTCAACCTGTGTAAATTAAAATCTGCTTTGAGTTAAATTTTGGATGATCTCAAATATGATTTTAAAATTATGTATTTTTTTATTCAGTTCCATTGCAATATTAGCTTTATTTATGATTAGATTCTTTCGATGTTTCAGATCAGCGCTAATTTATAATCGCACAGTTCAAAAAGTTATAAACAAACTATTTCAGAATATGAAAATATTTAAAGTATTTCTGCACAAAGTGACCATTACATTCATAAACAATACACCTATCAGTCTTATGTAACTCCCAGAAAAAAATTCCCTTGAGTACGCAGTCAATTTTTTAACTCAGGTCGAAATTGGAAAAACTTTTAGTACTTTAAAACATTTAGGAAAATCGGCAAAAATACTGTGCTTAGCGTTTTCATCTTAAACATTCCAAAACTCACAAACACAATCGTCAATAATATCAGAAAACAAACAACCACTTTTTCAAAATAGTAATTTTTATTTGATAATGAAACTATTAGCCTGGTTATGTTATTGGAATTCTGCCAACCGCGGTTAATTATATTCCGGGAATGTGAGCAGCTATGCTTATAGATTAAAACTTTGTTATGCAGCTGATACAAATAGCTCTAAACAACACATTTGGTGACGTGAGCTGTCCTCTCCAAACAAACAACAGTGCTAGTGAGCATTAAAAAGACATCAGGCTCACATGTGATTACCTTTGAGGCATGTAACATTACTATCTTTTATGTGGACTTACATATCATAGCCTTAGATAAGTCAAATTGTATAGAGCGTGCTCAAATGGTTGAAACTGCTGTTGTTTGAAGAGAGGATTTAAAAAATAATCCCTAATCCTTTTTACCCAGCTTTCAATATTTAAAATGGCACTTTTAAGCTCTTAAATATTTGGTTATGCTCTTGCTGAACGAAAAGAATGAATGGTCATTGCCAGTGGCATAGCCAAAGGGGAGGGGTTAGGGGGTGTCATACCCCCCCCCCCCCCCTCCCATGAGGATTTTTTTATTTTTTGCCATACAAAATGTATATTTTTCACTCCCTTATCCCACACACTTGTACATATATATGAGTTGCAGTAGTCGTATCCAGCAAAATTATCGAAAGTTTCGAAGTATGAGTATGTTCAATCGCTAACGGCGGAAAAAGTGACTCCTTTTATGAATTTCTTTTCTTTTTTTAATCTTTTAAGATTAGATATTTAATTAACTTCATCAAGGTATCAATTACCAACTTATTTTTAATTTATGGGAAATTGAATGCATAGATTAATTTAAAATTGGTTGTCTGGATTCACAATGTTACTATCTATCCGTTAAGTGAAATCGGAATATCGACCAAGGGTTTAATCTCACTGTGACATTTACCATTTATCACTTTTGTTTATTTAATTTTCAGTAGTTTGCGAACCCTACGTGAGTACGATGCCTTTGCAATAATTTTAAAGCGTTGTAAACAATTTTCTCCTGCTCCAGAAAGTAACACCGTGTACTTAAGTAAAATGTTTTTCAATTTTCAAGTCAAAGATTCATAGAATATTGATAAATAAATCATCAATAAAAAAATATGTTGAAATTGTTCTTTCAATCATTTCAACAAACGTGTTTTTCATTTTTCTGTTACGCAAAGTGTTCTGTACTTTTCTATCAAGAACGAGACTGATCAATATTACGTTATTATCCTGGGAAAGGATTCCGATGAGCTAATACACTTATATTTTGTGTCAAGGGTTTACGGCGACCATAACTGTTTTTTTTTTTTTTTTTTTTTTTTTTTTTTTTTGGTGTTGCGTGAGAAACCTCGAATTCATGAGATAACTGATATCAACTAAGATTTATATTTCGTGTTTGGAGTAAGAAGCATTTTTCTACATTTCGCTAATTCATCGTTAACCATTCGCGATGCAACACCAGGCGATTACTTAAGCATTTTTGTAATCTATTGTCAGTAAAAATTGTTTTGCGATTTGCAGATTGCTGAATGAGAAAGCAAAACTCAGAGTGTTAGTATTGATGTTTCTCATCAGTATAACTAACTAATCTTCAATGCTAGATAATTTGAGTCTAGAGCTTTGTATTTTTGATTTATTTTTTTAAGCCTCGAGACGCTTAAATAAAAAATATTACTTTTATAATATTTCAATTGCTGAATTTCCAGACATTCTATTCTCAATTTTTCCTGATTTTTTTCCCCAATTCCTACTATTAATTCACAGTCTCCCTATATATATTTATATATCTTGTTCAAATTTTCAATCGTTTTCTTTTTATTCAAGTTCAAATACATTTTTTTAACTTAAAGTGGATGACACTTGATGCTAATACAGATTTTTCAAATATTAATTCATTAATTTTAGATCCTGTTACATGGGATTAAAAATTAATGAAAACAATAAACTAAACAAACAAATTGGATTAAGGTATCGAACCTTGCTTCTTCACAAACGGACAATGAGGAAGGAAAGTGAAAAGAAATACAAAACAATGCAAGCGACGATTTTTTGCCACTTAATATTGTGATTCTGTCATATGTATATACATATTTATATTAATTGTAATTATTTAATAATGAAAAAGTAACTAAAATAAAATTTTTCTTTCTTGACCTAAGTAGGAATTGACTCACATTTAAAAAAAAAAAAATATTTTGTTCTTTTACATTTCCATATTAAAAAATTTGTTTTTGCGAAAACAAAGCTCTTAATAATCTCTTTAAATTTCCGTAAAATCCAAAGTTTCCTATGTTCAAACGGCACCTCTGAGTGTGCCCATTCAAGTGTGGGTGTCTTTTTTGGAATATGCTGCAAATTAGGAGACCACTCATAGGGGCAACGTCGGCCTGCCTACTAAGTGCTTCCATAATATCCAAAGTTTCCTATGTTCAAACGGCACCTCTGAGTGTGCCTATTCAAGTGTGGGTGTCTTTTTTGGAATATGCTGCAAATTAGGAGACCACTCATAGGGGCAACGTCGGCCTGCCTACTAAGTGCTTCTATAATATGAAAAGGCCAAGATTCCAGGAGATCATGGTGATTAAGTCTAAAATCAGCAGTTAACCTGGTCATTAAAAAACAAAATCTATAAAATAATAATCTAGAAGTTTATCAACCAGAAATTTAAGAAATATAATAATTTATAGTAAAAAACTACTCATCTTTCAACCGAGCGTCGTTAATCAAAGTTTCAATGTTCGTTAAAAGATCTCGATCGTAAGGTCGAGTGAAATTAAAATGTGTTCCTTGCTTTCGAAGTCAAACGGCTCACGTTTGAACTGTACATTCTCAAACCGACCAAAGTCCAGATAAAAGATTTAACATCCCCATAGTTTAATTTATAAATGTAAGCCCCAAAACTTTGCGAAAGTTTAGGTTAAAGCTATTTGAGCTTCGTAAAACAACATATATTTTATGAATAATTTTCTTCCATGTGTGGATGGAGAAACTTTTTGCAGCTGACGAACGATTGACATTTCACCACCTGGAACAGTCATATCGTGGTGTTATTTCCCAATTAATTTCACTTTTACTCCTCTAGTAGCGTAAAACTTATGCTACCAATGCTGAAATGAATCCAAGTATATTGTGTAAATGCAAACCTGCATTTGGGGTATCAGCCCAGTGGACAGTGCTTAGGCAGAGAATTTTTTAAAGGAGTTCTAACGTGTATTCACGTACCATTTGGATAAAAACCCCCAAAAATACCAGACCGTTAGATCGACAGCCGCGGGGTAGGCCAGAACCCCGAATCTGCACACTTCAGCCATCTACCATGTTCGGCGTCTTATCCACTTGTCCATCCTGGGGCTCTCCGAGAAATTCAGATGCTCTTTACAATGGTTCTCCCGTAAATTACACGAACTAAGTTCTATCACGTGAAATTTATTCGTAGCTTTCGAAATTCAAGTTGTCACAAAATGATGAAGTACACCATTAGAATTTTTAAGTTACGTAACTCGCTGGCTAATGATTTTACCGTCTCTTATTACCGGCATACTTTTAACCGGCTTGTAACCGTCTTACCGGCATACTTTTAACTACATTTCCGCCTTAACGATCAAACAAATGAAATATTTGCTCAATACAACTGCTAATTTGTCGCTGTTAGTTTTGTGATAGTCTACAACTGATTTATAAAAAAAAATATTAGGCTCACAAAAAATCACTGTTATTTTAAATCTATGCATATTTACAACAGTACGAATAGAGAAACAGAAAACACAATGACTTTTCAACTTTATTAACTTTAAATAACCTTGCCGAAAAGTATTAACAAGAAAGATAAATTATGCCAAACGCATCGATTATAAAACACTTTCCAACGCAACAATATTTTTTGCGCCAAATACGGCGATCTATTTTCCTTATACAGTAGAACCCCGATTCATCGTTTTTCAAGGGGGGCGTAGGAAAAAAACGATGAATGCGGGAAAACGACAAATGCGGGTTCAAGTCAAACTACAAAGAAAGAAGTGTTTATGCAAGTACGCAATGACTGTATAACAAATACAAATTTGTTACAAATGAAATAAATCGAAGATGAAAATTAGCGATACTTATTTTCCAAAAATCAGTATTTTATGTTGGGTTTTTCATCATTTTTTAAATTAAACAGTAAATTTTCACGATTTACAATACTTTTCTCGACCTTCTCTGTGATTTTATGTTTGTATATAAAAGTTCATACCGTTTCAAATACCATTATTGCTTCAAACTTCATACTAGTGTAATCTCTTCCTCAGGGGCCAGAATATTATTCTCTGCTTCGCCATTATTTTCGTTTTTTGCATTATCACACCTTCCTTTCATGTTTAGGATACCACATGCCTCAACTTCTTGATTAATGGAAAAAAATATTAAATTTCACGCTATACACAACCTCTCCAACACGCAACCATAGTTCATCTGATCATCATCAGACCAAGAACTCATACCAAGAAACAATTACAGTTTGTATGGCATATTTCCACTTAATCTTCAATTTCGATTTAGACAGGAGAAAAATTTTACAACGATGGACGCGGGAAAGTCAATTTATGACGAACGATACATGCGGGTTCCTTTAACGTTATTCAAATACAAGTTGTGCAGGGACCACAGAAATAAAACGATCAATACGGGAAAACGATGGATGCGGGAACGATCGATCGGGGTTTCACTGTATCTGGATAGATTTCTGTCATTCCGGATAAGATAATGTTGTACTATAACTATAAATGTAATTTTATGAGACCCCGTAAAAGTCCTTTAAATATTTTTTCATCGCTTAACTGAAGAATATAAAAATTTTATACTCATTGTCTAGTGCAAGAAATGTATGAGTGTCTCGCAAATGTCACAGATTGTAGTATATTGGAATTATTTTGAGCGCTCCTGTAGAAGAACTATTAATAATACGGACACTATTTTCAATGGAGAGCATTATTTTGAGAGCCTTAATAATATGTATGCCAACTTTGTTTTCTTTCAATAAACCGAGTATCTGTAAAATAAGTTTTCAAGAATGACTGCCCATAGAGTGCAATGCATTTGATTTTTTTTCTCCTTTAAAAGAACTATAAATGCTGCTTACAGTATTTTCAATAGGGTATATGGAACTGTACGTAGAAAAAACATATAATACCTTCCGCACAAATCGATGCATATTTACAGCAGTTAGAACGGGTGGGCAACAGCACTGACACACAAACCAAAATCATAAATACCTCTCAAACTTGTTGGTAACTTAAAAGTATAAATATTCCTCTTATACAACATAACGGCATAGCTGCCAACTCTCCCGGATTTTTCGTGAGATTTTCCACTACTAACTTTCGCTTAGCAATTCATGCTTAAAGTCCGAAATTATAATGTAAAACAAAACTGTCTAAAAATTGTGGTGGGAAATCTCCCGAAAAATCCGGGAGAGTTGGCAGCTATGTAACGGTATCGCACGAACACGAAGAGCGAGAAATTTATTCTTTTGAGGGTTAGCAGTCTAGAATTAATTTTCCACGCGCTAAAAAATCAATGTTTGCAATTTTATTCCATGGAAATCCGTTAATGCGTTAGAACCCCTTTTGCAGTCGGTCGGAGAAACTTCCTCGACCGGTGCAACCCCCCCCTCGCCTCTCCTAGGCATATAACCTTTATAGCCATGCATTAAAAAACACAATACACTAAATTGGTTAATTCAGCTCCAGTTACGAATTTTCAAAATTCCCAATGAAATCGCCAGAGCTTAATATTATTACATTAGATATTTTTCGATTTACCTCCAAATAATGAAAATCGCCAAGCTCGGTTCATTTTTCAAAGCATTTTCTTCGCACCATATTGGCAATTTATCACAAAAGTCACCACCATTGGAGACTTTTGGCGCAACTTTTTAGAGAACCACATGATCGTCGTCGGAGCTGATTTTATTGTAGGATAGTATTATATGCTTTAAATGGATGTCTGTTTCAAAACTTCCATTGACCGTATTGCATTGGAATTATTTTGAGTGAGAACTGTTAGCAATACAGACACTATTTTCGATGGAAAACTTCATCTTTTAATCCTTAATAACATATACCAATTTTGTTTCATTTCAAATAGCAGAATATCTCTAAAACTTAAGTCAAAGCTCGTTCTGGAGGCAATTACAACGGACGATAGAAAAAACATTTGACGAAAATATGTCTACATTCAAATATCTAATCTTCGTCCACCTAAAATAAATAACTTCATATTCAATTTTTATTATGTATACTCAAATCGAAAAATCGAATTTCATGCTCTCCTGGAAACGTGCGGAAACTTTTCGCATTCGAACAATTTCGTTTCAGTAGGAGCATCCCGAATAAATAATTTTATTTGTGAAAAAAATATTAAACTTATAAATCTGGAAAAAGCCTGATAATTGTGATACCAATATGAATTCGTTCTCATTTGCAATAGCTAATTTTTTCATGCAAATGATTATCTTTTAGACTATCGGAAATAAAATGTATCTGAAAGCAGCGAAAAATCGCTTAAAAATGAAGGAACGGGTGAATTTTCGGATTTTTAAAGTAGCGCAGATTGTTTTCTATATTTTTATACATATTTATGAAAGCTTTCAAGTGGATCATACAAACGGTATACATTCTATTAAGCTTTTTGTGCCTAACTTTGTAATATTTTTGCAGTAATGTCAGAATTTTTTTTTATCTTGGAGTCAGGGATCAAAGTAAGTATATAGTAGGATGATACGCTTTAAAGAATAACTTCCCCCCATAGAACGCAATGTATTGGAAATATTTTGATTGCTCCTGTAAAAAAAATATAAATTTTACGTAGACCATTTTCAATAGGGTACTTTGTACAATAGATAAGAATAACATATCTAAATTTCGTAGAAATCGACGCATATTTACGGGAGTTAGAGCACGGACGGACGGACAGATAGACAAACCGAAATCATAAACACTTTTCAGCTTTGTTGGAAAGAGTAAAAATGGGTGATGTTTCTTTGCAGTCGTCTTGCATCATCTCAATACATCACACGGAAAAGATAGCAGTGGGAACTATATGTCAAAGTGTGTGAGAAGCACGAAAAAAAAGTCAAGATGAAAGAGAAGTGACTAGCCGAAATTAAAAAAAAAGTCGATAGAACTGTAGCATTCGAAATAAGAACAAATAAATAAAGGATTACTTTTTCTTTGAGTAACTAATCTTGATTTGATATTACTTTTATTTTCTCATCACAGTTTCATCTGCAGCGAATGTGACAGCAGTTTTCACTTTCACACATTATTAAAAAGAGTTTATATTTTTAATCCAAAATTATGAATAATCAATAGAGTTGAATACTATTGGACATGCTTAGCCACCAGAAATTTAAATCGGAAATTCGTTTGTTAAGTATTCAATGGCTTATCAAATATCGATGTCATCCTGTCTTTAGTGAAGCAAAAATGATGTGGAACACTGACATCATTTCTCTTCCTGAAAAATTGCCGTTTTCGCGGTACGAAGCATCGAATTACCTGCAGGATTGTAAAACAGTATTATAGGCTGCTGTGTACGACGAACGACGGCTGAATAACGCACATATGCGCTTTCCACCCACGTAGCTGCTCACACGTTAAAAAAGTTATACATGTATGCTTTTTCAATTTTTTTCGAACAACCTGATCGACAGTTGCCGACAGGAATAAAAATAGTGCGGTAATTAAATTTAAGGTGGTATAATCAAATAGATTATATTTTTATACGGAACTGGTTTAGTCGCATTCCGCCATATCTAGAAGGTGTTGATTCAGTGCAGGTTTGTACTTATCTTGCTATGTTATGTTGAAATTGTTTTTTCAATCACTTCAACAAACTTCTTTTTCGTTTTTTCTCTTCCGTAAGCTGTTGTGCACCAGACTGATTAATATTACATTGTTATCCCGAGAAAGGATTCCAATGAGCTAATACACATATCATATTTTGTGTCAAGGGTTTTCAGCTACCGTATTTTTTTTTTTTTTTTATTGCACAAGCGAATTCGAATTGATGAGACAGCTGATTAGGGATGGACGCGAGACGCGCGAGACGAGAAATAGGGCTGTCTCGTCTCGTCTCGCAGTGGTAAACCTCTGTCTCGTCTCGCGTCTCGTCTCGCAACCACTTTGTCTCGTCTCGCGTCTCGCACAGAAATTGCCTGTCTCGTCTCGCGTCTCGCGCGAGACGTCTCGCGAGTCTCGCAAAATTAAGGACTGCGAATTTTTACCATATTTTTAGTAACATTAATACTAGTTATTGAAAATTAGTATTAACAATAGCAATTAGTTGCATATTGCCATATTAGTACATATATTAGTTACCATATTAACTCATATAGTTATTTGAAATGATAAAAATTCGGATTTAATCCGTATATATAATGTGACATGACACCGAAAATTTATTTATTTGCGTAACTGCGTAAATGTAATATTTATGATTGATGGGAGTTTCATTTGCTTTTGAAAATATATAAAGCTTTGAATTTTGTCAGATATGTTGCAGAACTCAGGGACACATGTTGGGCAAATAAAATTTTGATCTAATTAAACGGCCCCAATGTACGGAATAGTGAATAATTATAGTGAGCGGAATGGTGAATAATTAAAGTGAAGCTTACTTATCCCCCCTCCCGTTTTAGTGTATGAGATATGGGTTTCATATTTATTCGGGGGAACCCGGGTTTAACCTGTTCATTTACACCGGGTACGGGCAACCTTTGGAAGGTTGCGAGCCAAAATTTAGGATGTTAGGGACGTCACGGACCGTATAAGTGGGATTTTGATTTGGTTTATATTGATTGTCTATGGCGGTGCTGTCCAACCTTTTTATCGCCGTGACCTGGTCAGCGTTTGATAATAATTTTACCGCGGACTGGTCAGGGGAGGGAGTACGCCTATTGTTTTAATTTAATTGTGCTTAAACATACCTTCAAAATATATACAGTTTCACAAAAAATGAATGTAAAATGATTTAAGATTTTATCTCACTAGGACGCTAAATGAATGAGAACACTGAGCTTATTTCTTTGCAACGAGTTGGTTAGATCTGGAGGTAAGAAGCAATGACACCCAAAGTGTGTTGCTTATGTACAATTCATTCCTTTATTCTGTTATTTTGGTTCTTGTCAGTGCAGAAAATCCCGCTTCACACAGTAGGTTGTTGGAAATGGCAATAGGGATTTAAAAGACTGGAATTTTAATTCATAGTCTTGAAATATTTAATAAGCAGTAAAATAATGTAAAATAGTCATGAGATTTTTTTCTGTTACAAAATCTGATCTATATAAATTAGCACAAACCCAAGAAACTCGAGACCTCGAGAGAAATGCACGACAGAAAATAAAATGGAAATAATGTAATTTTTCTTGAGCAACCCGGTACCATTTGATCCGCGGACAGGGGGTTGGGGACCACTGGTCTATGGAAATTTGAAATCTTCCACTTGCTGGATAAAATACCCTGGAGGGCCACATCCGGGCCGCGGGCCAGGGTTTGCCGATAAGTGATTTACACTATCAAAAAGAAGAGACAACAGAAAGGACTTGTGAGCGTTGGATTTGCGCAATCACTCCAGTAGATCATTCATTTGCGTTCGCATAGCTTGGCTTATGGCGAAAGACAGTGCCGTAAAAATAGGGAGGCATGGCAGGGCGAATGCCCGGGGCCCCCACATGTAGGGGCCTCAAAATCCATACAACTATTTCTTCAAACACTTGGATTTTTTATCTTTTATAACGTTTTAGATTTGTACATTTACTATTCAAAACGGATAACCTAACACTGTTTAAGCAGAAAACAAAAAAGTTGCTTACTGTTTACAAAATAGCTAACAGCTCACCAACAGATCCGCTGTATTACGATATGTACAGCTGATTATGAAAAGTTAAATTTATATACCAGTATTTCTAGAACCAAAGTTCTTTAACTAATGACCTTGTGTTCCCTTTATTTGTATTCTAGAAAAACATGATCTGGGCCTCAAAAAGCCACTCTGAAGCAAGCATCCCTTTTGGGGGGCCCTCTTATTTCTTAAAATTATCATATCACTTAGGTAATTTAAAGCAAATGGCAGTTTTTTCTTTTTGTTGTAATTATTACTTACAAATATTTTATGTACTTACAAATAATGTGCAGATGCATAATCAGTGGTGTACACCGACTTTCTTTAAGAGAAGGGGGGAATGGAAGTAATCTTTTGGTTAAATAAAAGCCATAATCTATATGTTTAAAATTAAAACTGTACGGACTTTATGTTAAAAATGCATGGACAAAGGGGGAGGGACTGAATCCTCACCCCCACACCATTTGTGCACGCCACTGAGCATAGTAAATATATGGAGCTGAACCACACTTTTCTAGAGTAAGTCAATGCTCGGAAATTTCTTTTTCCTTTTAATGAGGATCTAAATTAGGAATGGCATGGCATACAAAGGTCCAAATGCCAATTAACACGCTCTACTTTTTCTCGCATATCGTAAAACTCAAAATTAGCCAACTTAAATTGGCACTTTGTCCTTTATTCCCCCCCCCCCTCCAAAAACCAAAGACATTAGAATATACTAGAACGAGTATATTCTAATGTCTTTGCCAAAAACCAATGGTTTGAGTCCCTCTTGCAAAATATTTTAATATTTGTTGGTCGTCTTTTTCTTTTACTTGTGCAATAATCAGAGTTCACATTATTTTACATTCATTATACAAATGATTCGATAATTATTTGTATAAAAACCCAAATCTATATAAATAAAATTAGACTTTTGTCTGTACATTTCTTGGAATTCAAAAATTTTGCGATTTCTATCCGTTTCAAGCACCCGGGAATCCGATGCGACCCTCAAAAAAAAGTTTGTCTGTCTGTCATTCTGTCATTTTGTCATTCTGTCCGTGACGCTTTTTTTGTTTAAGCATCACGTAAAAACGACTGAAGCGAATGATATGAAATTTGGTGTCATGATAGGTGGTCACTCAACTTAAAACATAGGCGTCGAATTTTTAAAAAATCTTGATTAGATTTTCAGATTTTTCGAAAATCGTTTCAAACTGGGTAAATTTGTGTTCAAGCATCACGCAAAAACGACAGAAGCGAATGATATGAAATTGGGTGTCATGATACGTGGTCACTCAACTTAAAACATAGGCGTCCAATTTTAAAAAAATCTTGATTGGATTTTGAGATTTTTCGAAAATCCTTTCAAACTGCGTAAATTTGTGTTCAAGCATCACGTAAAAACGACTGAAGCGAATGATATGAAATTGGGTGTCATGATAGGTGGTCACTCAACTTAAAACATAGGCGTCCAATTTTTAAAAAATCCTGATTGGATTTTGAGATTTTGCGAAAATCCTTTCAAACTGCGTAAATATGTGTTCAAGCATCACGTAAAAACGACTGAAGCGAATGATATGAAATTGGGTGTCATGATAGGTGTTCACTCAACTTAAAACATAGGCGTCCAATTTTTAAAAAATCCTGATTGGATTTTGAGATTTTGCGAAAATCCTTTCAAACTGCGTAAATTTGTGTTCAAGCATCACGTAAAAACGACTGAAGCGAATGATATGAAATTGGGTGTCATGATAGGTGGTCACTCAACTTAAAACATAGGCGTCCAATTTTTAAAAAATCCTGATTGGATTTTGAGATTTTGCGAAAATCCTTTCAAACTGCGTAAATTTGTGTTCAAGCATCACGTAAGAACGACTGAAGCGAATGATATGAAATTGGGTGTCGTGATAGGTGGTCACTCAACTTAAAACATAGGCGTCCAATTTTTAAAAAATCCTGATTGGATTTTGAGATTTTGCGAAAATCCTTTCAAACTGCGTAAATTTGTGTTCGAGCATCACGTAAAAACGACTGAAGCGAATGATATGAAATTGGGTGTCATGATAGGTGCTCACTCAATGTAAAACATAGGCGACGAATTAAAAAAAATCTTGACTAGATTTTGAGATTTTGCGAAAATCATTTCAAACTGCGTAAATTTGTGTTCGCACATCACGTAATAACTGCAAAGGTGAAAAAATGATATTTGGTGAAATGATAGGTGGTCACTCACCTTAAACTATAAGCATCTAATTAAAAAAAAATTGATCAGATTTCGAGATTTTGCGAAAATCGTTTAAAACTGAGTGAATCTTTGTTCCCGCATTAAGTAATAATGACTAAAGCGAATGATATGAAATTTGGTGACATGATAGATGGTTGCTCAACATAAACTATAGGAGTCCAATTTTTTAAACATTTTTATTAGATTTTGAGATTTTGTGAAAATTCTCTCAAAATACGTTCAATGATGATTTCTTCAAACTTCACGTAATAACGACTAATACGAATGATACGAAATTTAGTGATATGATAGGTAGTTGCTAATCTTAATTTATAGGCGTTGAATTTTAAAAATATTTTGATTACATTTTGAGATTTTGCGAAAATCGTTTTAAAATGCTGAAAATTGTTCCAGCATCACGAAATAAAGACTGCAGGGAATGAAACGAATTTGAGTGACATGATAGGTTGTCACTCAACTTAAATTCTAGGCTTCCAATTTTTCAAAATGTTGATTAAATTTTGAGATTTTGCGAAAATTATTTCAGTATGTGTATATATTCATTCGCGCATCCCATAATTACGACTAAAGCGAATCAAATGGTATTACTTAGTTACTCTGTAACCTGTAATATTTTAACAATACATAAAAATTATAAGTTCGCTTTCTTTACTTTGTCAACATACTACATTCATTCCATAGGCGTAGAGTTATATGGGCCCGTGGGGCTCGAGCCCCCCCAATAAATTGTGAATAGGGGCTGAGCCCACCCAATAATTTACCACTCAATACAGAAAATTAATTTATGCTAACATAAAAAAATAGTATTTCACGCCATTTACAAACGTTAAAAAAAAACCTTTACTTGGACTTTTAAAAATTTTCTTCGTTTGATTTCAATCATGATTTAGTATTCTTTGTGACGCCACGTAACACACAATGTTACTATAAGCTGCCCTCACCAGGCTCTGGTTCATTAAAATCAGATTATGCAATGTAAAGTATGAAATAAAGAAAAGTTCAGATGTGTCTAAAATACACTCTCTCATCGAATATTTTTTTTTTTCCTCCTTTGGATATTTTACACTGCTTCTATTTTTAACTTATAACATGGTAGGAAGATACTAACATGGATACTTACCCTACATAGGTGCAGCACAAAAATTTTGCTATATTTTAAGCCGAAAAATCACGTAGAAAAAGTGGTTATGTATATTCCATTGTAGTTGGCAGCTATTACTAAGTTATATGTACGTGAATCAGTGGCGTAGCCAGAAATGTTTCATGGGGGAGTTACGACTTCTGCAACTCACATATATCTATACGGGTGTATGATAAGGGAGTGAAAAATATACATTTTGTATGAAAAAAAATTCCTCATGGGGGGGGGGTTATGACCCCCCCCTTGGCTACGCCACTGACGTGAATATATGTGGTTGTGGGGCCCGCCCCCCCCCAATAATTTTGAAAACTTTACGCTTATGATTCATTCTGTGTACTCCTACAATGCTGACGAAAGTTCTTGCTTTTTGGAAATTTGCATTCACTAACTTCAGCTAGTTAAAAATAAAAATAAATGTTATATTCCAGCTGGAATTCATGTAAAATCCATTAAATACTTCAGTATATGAAATTAAAAATACCTTGTTGTTACAAACCAAGTGCTCTATTAATGGCTAAAAACGCTTTTATAAGGAATAATACTACTTACATCATGAACACATAATAGCTATATTGATGATTTATTAATGTTTCTGTGTTGTTTTGTGTTAAGGTAAAGCTACGAAAGAGCTATCTGCTTAGAAGGGGTGCAATGGGAGGAGGACCTCTAACGCGTATTCACGTTACATCTGGAGAAAACCGCCCAAAACTTCGATAGCCGCACGGCAGGATAGAACCCTGCCTTCAGAACCTTCACAGAGACCCTCACAATTCAGTCATCTTACCATGTTGTATGTTGAGTGTTATTCCCCAATGGTGAGCGGAAAAAACGCGACTTTTAATAGTGACATAGGATGTAACATGGTCGTTATATGCTAGACAATGAGGCAAGAGCGCAGCCAGAAAATTTTGTCGAGGGGGTTGTATAAGATACAATTTTGTATTGATAAACTGAATTTCTTATTGACGACAAAAATCTGAAAGCTCTTAATAACTAATTTTGAAAGTTTCGCAGGGAGGTATATCCCGATATCCCACTCCATGGTTACGCTTCTGCAGTGACGTACGAAATGGGGGGCGGCTTTGGGGCTCGAGCCCCCCCCCCCATACCTTTGGAGGATGATAGAAAATAACCATATATCGGTGTCTTTTCCAGTGTCCAGAATCCACATACTTTATTTTTTGTCTGGAAACCGATCATTAGCGAAATTCTCGATACATTAATTCCTCACCCTTGTATTTTTTCCGGGAAAAAAAAACGGTCACTCAATAGTTGTTTGTGGGTGGAATAGCGAACGGAAGTCTTCATGTCAATTGTGAAAGCAGCGGTCATCTTGCAACTTGTCACCGCTCTGGCTGGCGCCTTATCTCGCAATCTGTTCGGAGGTGTCCTATTGTTGAGGGAAAAAAATTCTTCCGGTGATAGCCCACCTACTTCCACGTGCTGAGATAGCTCGCCCTCCGTAGGTCCATTCTGTTCTGGAGTGAGAGGTCATCCATCGTGTCGGCAAATCCAAAAGACACCGGGCAATTATGTCCTCGGGACATCTCTCTCCCGACATTTCTGTTTTAACTGGAACTCTGTAGTAGGGACCCTCCGATACCTGATATTCTGCGTAAAAAAAAAAAAAAAAAAAAAAAAAAAAAAAGCTTTGGCATCTCAACACAAAGCATGCGTTTCCTTTCGGCCCCAGTCCTGTGTTCAAAGTTTGTCTTTTTAAATGACTGGAGGAAGCGTTAAGGATAAAGAGAAATTCTGCGAGGGTTGTTCCTCATCTCATAGCGTGAAGTTTTAAAACAGGAAAAGATCTTATACATATAGTAGTCTTTTACAATATTTCTTTATAAGTATAGCGCTTTTGCTCATTTTGAAAGACAATTTTTGTGTTTATTATTACTTTTTTTTCTTCTTTCTTGACATGATCAGTGGCATACGCAGACTTCCTTCAAGAGGGGGAGGGGGGTTATAGACATAACTTTGTGTTAAAATGTAATATTTAAGCTAAAATAAATGTGTGTAAATGTATAAATGTGTATAAATTAAATGTGTATAAATGTAATATTGTGTAACGTAATATTTAAGCTAAAAATTGAAAATTTGTGGACATTTTGTTAAAAAAATTTTGACAAGGGGGGAGGGGTGAACCCCCAAACCCTCCCCCCCTTGCGTACGCCACTGGACATGATGAATACTGGGTGACTGTTGATAAAAGTACATAGTACAGTTTTTGAAGAACCAGTGGAAAGAGAAAAACCGCACAACATTAAATGGGTTTATTTTTTCAAATGAATGTGAGTGTGCGTGTGTGTGTGTGTGGGGGGGGGGAATAAAAAATGTAAAGGAGTGGGCATCCGAAAGGGCGCAAACAGAGGTATATTCATGTATTTTGTATTTATCTCTATTGAAAATTGACATTCCGATAATTTTTCAAGGTCAGTGGCCTGATTTTTAAGTGCACAGTAGCCCCATTGCCTCTATAGCTTTTGGTGAAGTGATTTTTTTTTTTTTTTTTTTGTATCACTAGGGGCCAAGGCCCACAGACTCGCTACGCTCACTTTTCGTATGAGACATTCGGCCCCTAATCAGGCTTATTCGTAAAAAAGACATAATTTCAACAGACAAAACCCGAAGATTGGATCAGATAGAATGTTACTGAGCTACGCATTGCTTGGTTCTTGCATGTTCATTGGTACATAAAAATTTAAACTTCACACTACAGTAGAACCCCTCCCCCTCATAACACGGAAGATATTTTGTTATGGGAATCCGTGTTGTACGGGTCCTGAGCTATACTACACCTGGCGTGCGGACTCCGCTTATAATCGCTGGAAAAATTATTTGCACTCTTCAGAAACACAATGATTTTCAATGTTGCCATTCAAAAGTTATATTAATTAGGAGCTAAAGCATAATAAAATCAAAACATCTGTTTCAGTTGTATTTTTAATAATGTAAAACCTATTGGACACCCTTCGAATTTGCCACCCATTGCCAGTTTTCATTATTTGGCGACTTGCGTACATGTAAAGTTAATAAAAGCTACGAACAGATAGGATAGCTTGCCACCAATGGCGACTTTTCATTATTTGGCGATTTACACATGCTCACAACCTATAATTACTGTTCATGTAAGGTTACCGGAAAACCATTATCCATATTTTCATTTACATAATCGTTTACAGATTGGCGTACTTAGCACCACGAATTATACCATCTCGTCGCGCTAGCAAATACTGCTATAATGGCATAGTTAACGCCGCCAAATATTTCTACTGGTAGCAAATAATCCAGCTGGACGAGAACCGGCTTTAAAATAATCTGCATTTTAATTATTTTTTATTTTCAAGATATTAGTTATTCTGTTTTGGAAAAAGGAATAATCGCTAATTCTAAACTCCTGTTGTCTAAGCGAACTTACTATTTGAAAATTGTCAACTTTGTGTTTTGAGTTACTTATTTCATAGTTTTTATTTTGGCGTAAAATGGGCGTAATTCTAACTCATGTTTGTAAATTTCACGCGATTCTAGATACTTGGAAACGCTTTCTTGCAAAGGAATGAATGATTTTATGCCAAATCTGGCAACCATTCGGTTTATTTTTTCAGTTTTTTATTAATATCTTCTAAAATAATTCGATTTTCTAAATTTAAATCAACTTAGCAGGTTCCTCGGAATTTTTCGAATCTGTGGGCACCTTAGTCGAAACTCAAATCCCCGCGGTTTAGGAGGAGATACGCTGACAAGCTTTTGACAGCGGCGGCGACAGCGGCCTTTACTTTTTTTTAGAATAGAGAGATTTTTACACGAAAATGTGTCACACTCTGAAGTTTTGCAAGCCGAAGGAAGGAAAACATGATAATAAAAACGAAAAGAGAAATAGTTTTAAAAAAATTGCTTGCATTTCTTTCCGTCCGATATTAATATATAAGAATAAAAAATGTCATTTAAATCTCTTTAAAATAGGCCAACGATAGGGATTTAACCGCCCCTAGAAAGTTGTCACCAGGGTGGGCGTCCCCCCCCCCTACGCGCGCCGCAACGTGCGGGAAAGTTTGAGGATAATATCGGTACAAGGATATTTCAACCAAGGATATTCAACCATATTTCAACCTACTCAGACTAAGCATCAATGCGAATGCAAGTTGCTCTACTTCTAATCTCCCTCTGATATACCCGAAACCCGATTATCACAGGGGCAAGGGGGGGGGGCGGTAGTCCGGTGCCCCTGAAGAAAAAGGGGGCCCATATATATCCCGATTATCTAAATTATGAATTCATATGTACTGAAATAGTAATTGTGGGGAAAACACTGAATTTCCTCTATGATATAGGTATTACCTAATTGTCTATCACTAGATCAAGTTAGAGATATTTTTTTGGAGTGATAAATACGATTTGATAAAAGTACAAAAACTACAGTTAACTTAAATACTAAACTACAGTTAATGCAATTTTCGAGTACAACAGCGGTCAAAACTGGGTTAAAATGCTTAAAAAAGGTAGGCTCAGTAAAGGGGCTTAATGCGTAAAAAAGGGGACAGTAAGGGGGGGGCCCAAACTTAATGCCCCGGGCCCCGTCTAAAAGTGGTCAGATTTGAACATACCGTACCGCTTTTCCTATTTACTTATTATTTTTCTTTCAACTCTTCTCTGTTTTCTTTTTTTTTTCCGCCTCTTTCTTTATCCTCTCCTTTGTGTGTTTTGTATATCTCTCGTCTCTTCTAATTTTAAATGTTACGTGTTTGTGCGTATTGTAGAGTGCTGATAGTATACCAGGACCGAAAACGAAGGAGACGCAAGTTAAACGGTAGAGGCTTCAGGCAAATTGTCGCTTTTCAGATCGTATTTATGCGAGACGGAAGAAAATGCGAGAATTCTCGCGAGAAATCTCGCGCGAGACAAGACTCTGTCTCGTCTCGCGTCTCGTCCCGCAAAATATTTTTTTTCACGTCTCGCGTCTCGTCTCGCAAAAAAAATGCCTGTCTCGTCTCGCGTCTCGTCTCGCGGGACAATGCGAGAACGCGAGACAATGCGAGAATTCTCGCGTCTCGCGTCCATCCCTACAGCTGATATCCGCTAAAATTTATTTCTTGTTTGCACTAAGAAGCATTTTCCTGCATTTTGCTTATTCATCGTTAGCCGTTCGCGATGCAACACTACGTGCTTACTTAAACATCTTTGTAATCTATTTTTAGTAAAAATTGTTTTTAAAGATGCGATTTGTAAACTGTTGAATGAGAAAGCAAAACTCACACATAGTATTGATGTTTTTTATCAACGCAACTAATAATCAATACTAGAGCTTTGCGTCTTTTATATATTTATTTACTTACGTTTTAGCCTCGAGACGCTTAAAAAAATACTACTTTAATAATATTTCAATTACTGAATTTCTGCAGACATTCTATTATCAATTTTTCCTGATTTCCTTTTTCTAGCTTTAACATTTCTATATTTAAAAATTTGTATTTGCGAAAACAAAGCTCCTAAAATAAACTTTAAATTTTTATAAAATACAATGTTCGTCATGTTCAAACGGCGCCTCTGAGGGTGCTCATCCAGATGCTGAGTCTCTTCTCTGGAATATGCTCCAAATTATACGACTACTTATAGGGGCATCTTTGGCCTGTCTACAAGGGGCTTCCATAATGAAACGGCCAACATCCCAGGGGGATCATGGGGTTAGATAAAAAATCAGCGGTTGACCAATGAATTAAAAAAATATCTATAATGTATTAAAAAGAAGTTTACTAACCAGAAATTTGCAAAAGTAGTGTTATATAACAAAAACTAACTAATTTGACCTAGATTTAGTTTCAGCTCGTTTACAGTGTAAACTTTATTGATGTCTGCACATTGGTCGAGTAAAATTAAAATGTAGTGCTTTCGAAGTCGTCGAAAGGCTAGAGCATGTGCGGTAGCACACATACGATTGCGAGACGGGTGCCACAATGTGAAAAACAGTAAAAAACTAAAGTGGTAAAAGCTTACATTTTATGTAATTTTTAATGCAAATTAGCTATTTGAGTAAGTTGATAAATTTTGTTCAACAAGTATTGTTAGTTTTCTCGTTACACACAAATTCAGTACAATATGCCTATCGATATATATACATCGATATATCTACACCCATTTTCATTGAAAGAAGCGCCAAAAATCATTCTGGCACAGTATGATTTTGCTCTTATGCCGGTACTGGGCACACGTATGAACGTTAAATTCCCAATCCGACCTAAGTCCAGGTGAAAGTGTTTAACATCCCCATAATTTAAGCTGTAAATGAAAGGCCCAAAAGTTTGTGTTAAAGGTTAAGTTAAAACTAATTCAGAGCTTCGTAAAACCACATATATTTTATGAATAATTTTTCTCGCATGTGTGGATGTAGAAATTTTTTGTAGCTGACAAACGATGGAAATGTCACCATCCGAAGTGTGTTCTTTTTAAATTAATTTATCAATTTTTACCGTTCCTGTAAATCGCATGGTGCCAATGTAAAAATGAAACCGAGTATATATTGTAAAGACAAGCCTGTATTATGTGTATCAGCATACTGAAGAGTGCTCAGACAGTAGATTATTTAAGGGGTACTAAGGTGTATTCCCGTTACATCTGGAGAAAACCATCCAAAAAATACGAGACCGTTAGATCGACAGCCGCGGGGTAGGCCGGAACCCCGGATCTGCACACTTCAAGAATCTACCATGTTGGTGTCTTATCCACTCGTCCATGGTGGGGCTTTTTACAACGGTTCTCCCGTAAATTACATGCACTAAGTTCTATCACCTGAAATTTATTCGTAGCTTTCGAAATTCAAGCTGTCACAAAATGAAATACACCATTAAAATTTTTAAGTTATGTAACTCGCGCGGTTCCACTGACCTAACTGTTCGGATTTTCCATGGTTTCTTCTGAAACTTAGCGTAAATACGGGTTAGGGCGCCTTAGAAAGATCCCCATGGAGGGCACTCCACCCATAGGCCTAGATCCTTCGAGTACATAATTATCCTTAATCCCACAACACAACACACATTACCATGTTCGGCGCCTTATCCACTCGCTCACGGTGGGGCTTTCCGAGAAATTCAAATGCTCTTTAGAATTGTTCTCCCATAAATTACATGGACCATTCTATCACCCGAAATTTATCAGTAGCTTTCGAAATTCAAGCTTCCACAAAATAATGAAGTTTACAATTACAGTTCCTATATGTTATGTAACTCGCTGGCTAATAATATTACCTCCTTCTACATTGCCGCTTTAGCGATCAAATAAATAAAATATTTACGCACCACAACTGCTAATTCGTCGTTGGTAGTTTTGTTATAATCTACAACTGACTTTAAAAAAATATTAGGCTAAAAGAAATCAATCAATTATTTTGAATCTATGCATATTTACGACAGTAAGAACAGACAAACTGAAAGCACAATGACTTTTCAACTTTATTAACTTTAAACAACCTGGCGGATAAGCGTAAACATGGCTGATGTGTCTTTCTAATCGGCTTGCATCATCCTAATACATCACACGATAGTAGTGGGAACTACTTTATGTCAAAGTCGACATAACACTGACAAAAAAAATATTCAAGATTAGAGAGAAGTGACTAGGCGATTTTTTAAAGAAAGTTGATACGATTATTGTACTTGAAATAAAAACAAATAAATTAAAGATTACTTTTTTTGAGTAGCTATTCTTGATTTGATATTATTTTTATGTTCTTATCACAGTTCCTTCAACGAATATGACAGCTACAGTTTCTGCTCTCACGCATTATTAAAAACAGTTTATATTTAAAATTCAAAATTATGAATAATCAACAGAGTTCAATACTATTTTAACTCTAAATTTTTATATTTTAAATAAGTGTTAAAGTATTTTTATTCATTTTAAATATTTTATTTGAAAGAAATGTATTTTTTGTTATATTAAACGTATATGAAATTTAAATGTATGGTAATTCAGGACCTTTCCTTCTATGATCTAACAAAAAAGCTTAGCAACCAGAAATTTAAGTAAGGAACGTTTTATCTATAAAACATTCAACTAACTCATTTAATAGTGTTTTTAAGATTTCTTTAGTTTCTTGTGAAGCAGAAGCGATGTCGAATATTGATATCGTGTCCCTTATAGTGAAAAAAGATCGTATTTGCTGACCGAACTGGGTGACCAGGCTTTATTTGGAAAAATCACTGTCATTGGTGGCTGATTCACGGTTTTCCAGGTACCTATTCGAAAACGAAAAATACCGAAAGTTTTCAATATATTTGTTTATTTTCAAAATCATATTAATATATCATTCAGTTTATATTAATATGATATAGCGAACGCTATTAAAAAGCAATTTTACCTATAGTTGTAAAACTATGTATAATCCTGCAAACTTACATTATAATCGTCTTTCAATGATTTCCCTAAAAAAAATCCTGAACCAATTCCTATCATTGAGAGATGAGTATCAATAAGCATGATCACGATTAAAAATCATCACATAATTTATAAATGCTTTTATTTTGTGAAGCATTATCCATATTTTAAAGAGCGACAAACGGGTATTATTCAGATTTCAGAGAATCAGCATGATGTTTACCTTCTGATACAAAATGGAGCTATAATCCGCTCTGCATAGTATGGCTAGACTGGATGTCGTATTGGAACACGACCCGCAGATTTAGAGACTTTCTTTCTCTAAGATTGTCCCCTTACGCCTTCCATTAAAAAGTAATTTCAAAATTTCGATTTTCTGTTTTGAAAATATTGAGTTCAGTGAAAATCCTCCCATAATCCGAATTCGATACTAAGAGGCTCCTAATAGGAGCGCAAGCAAACTTGTGATAAAATAAGACAGTAAATCGTATTATGTTTTCCAGTGCTGTCTTTTATGAGCCAAATATACTAGAGAACGCAACGCATAGCCATTCGAAAACCGTTGAAAATGTTAGACAAGTAAGTATGAACCATGTGACATGTGGCACGGAAATGCGCAGAGAGGCTAGAATTGTGTTTTATCGCCTCGTTTGGCGACGAGTGGTAAAGGAAAACTGCAAGCGAAATCCTCTTGGCGTAATATATATATATATATATATATATATAAGTAGGAAAAAGAAACTTCAAAAGTTATTCATGCGCGTGCGATCTTGCAACAAGTCAGCTGCTGGGACAAATGTCTCAAGTCAGTGTTACCAAAGTGATCGCCCCTCTATCAGTTATATCTGCTCTATGGTCCTGCTCTTACCAAAAATTTTTCAATTGTTAAGAAAATAACACGAGGTTTTAATGCTGTCAGCTGCCAGCAAGTACAACTCAGAAATCTGATTCTGAATACAGAATTTCGATTCTATCGATGCTTTAACGGAGACCTTCGACATGTCCCGCAGTGGACTGGGCGCTAAACTCCGTTCCCATAAGAACACGGCAAGTGAAGCAGCATCTGGCTTGGCCAGTGCTTGGGAGGGACTTCCCCCTCTCGGCCCGTCCGCTGTGGAACCGTGTACGCTAATGGGAGCTGGTGCACGTAAAATCCGTCGTGGCTCCAAAGTCCTCCAAGTTGTTAAACGATACCTCTGGGGGTGCCGATTTCAGGAGGTTGGTCCCTCCTCTGGAATTGGCTCAAAATTACGGGACCCCGAGCTAAGACGGACTTCCTCCCACTGGGGCTCATTGAAATGGAAGCCGCACCTTCGGCCCATCGCCTGCGTATATAGGGGGATCTGTCACCGCAACGCGGTTGCCAGAGGGCATTAGCAACAACAACAACAACAACAAGACCTTCGACATTTTAAGATAAAAATTCTCTAAATGGCGAGAGGATAACAGAGGAATAAAAAAAGTACGGAAAATACCTAAAAATTGATGAAATTTTGTAAAATCACTGCTTTTTTCGAGTCACTGAAAAAAGAACTGACACTTAAATTTTCCAACAAAATTCACTGAAACAGTGACAAAGTCACTGTTTCCTCATCATTTTAATTACTTTATATTTAAATGAGTTAATAATTATTTTAGCTGACAAACATTTTCATAAGAAAAATTATATTCTACTTATGATTAAATTGTCGTAAAGGTATGGGATGGGTCACTAGATTGGGGCACCATTGAAAATCCTTTGAAAACATTTTAGCTGATACAGATTTTCAAGATGAACACTCTTATTCTAGAATATCTACATGTTTTAACTCAATCTTCTGTGAAAAGAATTGCTGTACACTTGGTTGGTGATATTGAATTTAAATTACACTATAAGAGACTGTTTCATAACTGCGAACTCTACCGCAAGGTTGCAAGATATTTTATTACAATTTTACGATATTCCAGTGTTTTAACATTATTGAACTTATTTGAAGTTTTAATTGCTAAGTGAAAAATTTTCCAATAAAATCGGAAGAGTTGGTAACTATGATGTTTAATGATAGTGTCTTGCGTAGGCAAGAGTTACGGATATAATTTCATTTTCTGAGATAGATATCAATTGTGTAAATGTCGAAGATATTCTAAAACTCTTTCAACAATAATCTTTGATAGCAATTTTTATAGATAGCAATTTGAGTTACATAATAAAATTTTAGCGATTTCAGAAAAATGTGGAGAATGCCATTCTGTTAATAGCAAAGTCATAGAATGAAAATAAACACTCAAAAAACTGGTGTTAAAAGATAAAATAAATAATAACTTTGTGAAAAAAAAAGTGTGTGCGTGTAATCTTTACGCGCGATTGAAGTAAAACTTCTTTGACGTTTACGACACATATCGCTGAAATGATTAAAATTTAACATAAAATTAATATCATATTACAATTTAATTATATTTATTATCCATGTACTTTACAAATATTATATAAATGTTATATTCATATTATTCATTGGAAATATGTACTTGAATGTCATCATAGTTTTTTAGGTATGAAATTATAGGTTTGTGGTAACTATAATGTGAAACGTAAATTTTACTCTCTAAATTTGCTAATTTTCTTGAAAATACAGCATCTATCGTTGTGCCGAAACGCATTGTTGATTGAAGTCCAGAAGTATTCATATTTAGATCAATTTTTTCTTTTAAAAAATCAACAAACGGCGGAGATTCTTGCGAGTGAAAATTAACATTAAAATCTCCAGTAAAAATCATCGGTAATTCATGATAATTACTTAGAATCCAGGAAGTGTCCATGTTGTAGTATTATTCTTTAACTATTTTCTTATACCATTGTTCCGTCTGGAGGTTGTGTATGAATGGGGGGAATGTCTAGTATTATACTTTAACTGTGTTCTTTAACTGATGTTTTCCTCTGTTTGTTGGGTTCGAATGCAGATAGTGTATTTTTGTGTTTTTCTATCACAGTGTTCTTGCGTTGATTTCGTCTGCTGGTAGGTTTCGAATTATTACTCTGTATCCGTGTTTTTAAACTGCAGGTTCTGTCTATTGTTTGGGATTGATTGCAGCCAGGGTCCATTTCTTTGTGGTGTTCCATCCCCGTGTTAAACCGTTGCTTGCTCAGTCTTGAGGTTGGGTTAGAATCCACGGAGTGTCCATTTGTTATTCTTTTGTTTTGTTCTTAAACCGTTTACAGCCAGTGTTTGTTTCTTTCTGGTGTTACATACCCGTGTTCTTAAACCGTTGTTCCATCTGGATATCGGTTTAGCCTCCAAGAAGTGTCCGTGTTGAACTATTATTCTTTCACTGTTTTCTTAAAACGTTTTTATGTAGGGTTTGAATCGAGAGACGAGAACCTCCTGTGAGGTTGGGATTAAATGTAAAATATTATGTTGAATGTACCTTTAAAACGCTTATTGATATAAAATAAAGATTGATGTCTCAAAAATACGCTCTTGACTGTTTTTCTCGCCGTTCCTCTCCCTAACTCTAACAGGTTCCGCGTATTTTTACAGGACTAGTGATCGCCTAGTGGTCGAAATTCGATCGAAATATATATTAAACCTCTAAATAAGCATTGCTTATACCTCTGTAATCATTGCTCATAACGTTTTTCATTTTGTTCTATTACGTCAGCTGCGAGCGTATACCAATACGTTATTATGCATTAATTTTCCAGTTATTTGAAAAGTGCGAACGGTAGGAAAAATGAGGTATAACTTGGCTAAGCCATATTTAAAAAGCGGCCATACGTTTTTTGGCATTTCCCGGTTTATTTCACTTATTTTATTATATATTTATTTATTTTATTTCCTATACTGGCCAGGTTTCGTCCAGGCTACACAGTTATTTCGTGTATCTCTTTAAAAGTATATAAAATTTAAGTAAAAAATTGACATCTCAAATCATGGAATGATCGAGCACTACTTTGACGTACAATTGAAAAACTGGCGGCTTCAATACTATTCATTTTTTTCCAAATGTTTGTCCTTGAGGCTTACTAATTGTCATCACAAATGCAGGTATAATTGGAAATTGGTTTCTTTTGAGAGATAAGTGAATGATAAAATAGCTCCAGAATATATTTTACATGGGACATTTCCAATTGTCCGTTTATTTGGAATCCAAATTTTCCTACTGCATGGGATTCTAGTTAAAACTTCACAATTGATAGCATAACGGTGCATAAACTTGATGCGCAATTCGTGCTCCATTGATTAATGCTTCCTTTGTACGGGAATGGATTAGTTGCAACGGTCGAAAGGAGAAAAGGGCGAGTTGCACCGTTGACGATGATGAATTTAATCCACGGCCGCGAAATGGAAGGGACAATCATAGAGGAACACTGTGGTCTCGTAACGGGCCAGCGGTAGCATTTTTTGAAGAGGTCCTTCAGCAACGGCCGGACCTAGTGAGGTTTTGGGGTCTTGCAAAGCGCCAGCGGTAGCATATTTTGGAGGTACCCCTTACAGGGATTGCCGGACCAAGTGATGTTTTTTAGGGTGTCGCAAAGACCAGCGATAGCATGTATTTTCGAGGGGGAGCAAGATATGGATTTCGGTGCAATTCGCCCCTCGATTTGATTGATAGCTGTTGGCGAGGTTACAATTGACCCCCGTCCCTTTGTATTACTTAAGTTTCTAATCAGTAAAACTATGCAATTAACTTTCAACACTTACATATTTGGTGGCAAACTATGGTACTTTTCGATTAGCCGACGTAAATCCCACCAACAATTTTTTCATGGCGACATTAAAAGACTAAACATCGTTGTTTCCCAAAACAAAGCCAAAAGTATTAATGGTACTTACGTATTATCCTGGCGGTCATTACCGCCAAGCAATTTTTTCTCCAAATGTGCTGGTAAACTGTTGCCAATCGTATTCCAAACCATCAATAATTTCTTGTGTCCGGCATTTATCTTGGCGAAAAATTGCTGGTCTTGGCGGAACGCCGGGGTAATACGTAAGTACCGTATTAATCAATATACAAAAAAAAGTACTTATATACAAATTACAATGTTTAAACGTATCAATATACTAAAAATAAATTTGTATGTTTATTGGATTGATCGTTCGTTAAAATTATGGAAATGGAAAAAGCATATGGAATTAAATTAAAATTCCAAAGTATAGAAATGCGGATGCAAGAACTTTGTACTGGAAATGATGCTCAGTGATTCTCGTTAGGCTTCTTTGCAATTGGCGCAGGTTTCAATTACTTGGCTTTTTATCGGCTGACTGAAAGTTATCCAAACTATTAACAGTGAAATAACTCAAAAAGTCCAATTAATAATTTTACTGTCATCATAGCAAATTATTTTATCGTGACTATGATATGTTCTCAGTTCACCGTGTATTTGATTAAGAATATCAGTATTAACAAAAGTACTATCATCATTTTTAAAGGCTAAAATAACTGACTTCTATATATCTGTCACCCGAGAGTATGTTTTGTCGGAAATATTTCCATGCACCTCATTAACAATGTAATATTATTTTCATCCCCTACTGATTGCTGATGTATTTCGATAATATTTTCACTAAACTGGCAATTAATTTCATTTTTGGAGAATTTTGTTGGAATATTATAACCCTATTGTACCGTTGTAACTTAATGCTGTTATTCCAAAATGGACACAACAATGGAACCATTATCCGACTTGGCGCACAATATTACTCGCCAATTTACTTCTCTAATTTTTTTACGGTGCATTAGCATATTACACAAAAATCTTAGCATTCGCACAAACAACTCCATACGAACTTTAACTATACCAAATTTCACCCTTCTAAGTTCACGTAGTGCGCTGCAAAAAGGACAGTAAGGTTTTGCTTAGCGTATTTATATATACATAGATGAAGTCGGCGAACGGCGGAAACACGGTAGCGGTCGAAAAAGTAGGTTTTCTGTGGTTTTTCTTTTTCCGCGCGCACGTCACTTCCTTTACTCAGCGTTACTTCCGTCAGAAAAAAAAAAATTGAGTTACTCTCTAGTTGCGCCTAAAGAAGTTCTACTTCGAAAACACCTTAAAAGGTTACTTCAAGGCGTGACGATCGTTTTCACCGAAAATTCTTTCGGTCTTCGTCAGACAAACCCTTCCGTCATACAGAGCATCGAATTTTATTTTATGTTGCGAAAACGCAACAATAATAAAAGAGGGGGTTAACGCTCATCATCATGTTATATTTATGGAAGAAAAAAATCCCTTTTCATTCCATTTGAAATAAATTTGGTAAATAATACTCTAGAGTAAGTAAAGATATGGGAGAAAGAAAAACAGAAATAAAAATAACTAATGATAAAACAGATGATGTTTCTTTAGTGTGCTTTTGCATCATCTTAAAATGCACGGAAGAGATAGCCATGAGAACTGACTTATGTTACCGGTAGCATTTAATACTGTACAGCTGTTTTCAACCATGCATCAAATTGAATAACCGGATAATAAAGTATAACTTAACTGCTGATTACACATTTCATGTTACACATATTATTTGATTGATTACACATATTATTTGATTGAGATTAATTTATGTACTGATGTACTCGATTATTATAACATCATCCTTATTCAACATATAAAATTTTAATGAATCAAAAAATAGTTTGCTGATTCGGATAAAAAATGCTTGGTACTAAAAAATCAACAAAACTTTTTTTTTCCGCGAAATTAATATTTGATATGTATCGGTAAATATACGTGCAAATATAAACGTCGCTCAATAAATACGCATGTATGATTTTGACATGCGTTTTAACATTATTGCTATAAATATGCTCTGTATAAATAGAAATATTGCTAACATACTGAATTTCGACCAAAGCGTAAACTCGCGAAGGAATTAACCCTTTGAGGCGCAACCCTTTCCCAATGCTGAAAAAAAGGCAGGCGTTGCCATCGCTCGACTTAACTACCAGCAAGATGGCGGACGATCGAAACGTTCATCGCGTGCCACAGATCTAGCGACCCCCTTTTTGACGACAGCTGGCTGTGCCGGGCACAGCCAGCTGCGTCAAAAAAGGGTCTCTAGATCTGTGGCACGCGATGAACGTTTCGATCGTCCGCCATCTTGCTGGTTGTTAAGTCGAGCCGTGGCAACGGTTGCCCTTTTTTCAGCATTGGGCAATCTATCCAGCTGTTCTCACGTTCTTCCATCTTTCGGCAGATGTCAGTGCTGTTAAAAATAATCGTGACCATTTTTTGACGGGAAATGACGTGCTACAAAGTAAAGGATTCTATTGGCGCTATGTCACCCCAACTATTTTCATAGAAATCAAATTTATGCTTCGTGACTGGCAACAGTCCAAACATCAGAGTTTGGCGTTCCCGGAGCGGACACACTGCGCGTTAAAGGGTTAACCGTTACGGAATTCTCCGGATTGAAGTGTTTAATGCAAAAGCAATCTCTTGTCTTAAAAATGATACACTTCGAAAATGGCAGCTAACAATCCTTTCCACACATTTATAGAATTACATGTTTTGATAATATTATCATGTAAATGCAAACCACTGTGCCACCTTTCAGTGAGATTCTGTACTAACACGATAAAGTATTCCAAAGAAAATTCCGAGCACCACACATTCGTTTCCAGCAAGAATATTTTAATAATTCTATTCGTTTGTGTTTTATTCTTTTTAAAAACACGCAATCATTTTTCGTACACCTGGTAAATGCAAACAGAAAACTGAAAATATTTTCTTTATTGTTAAGAGTTTTGTTAAGTAATTCTTATCTTAAACTGAATGTTGGGAGAGTGAAAAAAAGAACACGTCGGCAAACATTTTTAAGGAAATTACGTAACAGAAGTAATGTCTAAGCTCTGATACCATTCAATTTCAATTAAAGAGAACCATGAGCCATGCCTTCGGAAGACAACAGAAAAGAGAAGGTGGACAAGAATTCGCGTGATCCCTATCTTAAATCTGAAAAGAAATTTAAAGTACACCACGCAACACACTTCTGAAAAGACGCACTTATACGCAAAGATAGCAACACTGCCGATAATTAACTGTGCGATTGATAAGATGGAAATGATGTTATCAAAGCGAGTGCTCATGTTCATAGATGAATTCCACATAATTAAAAAACATTCTGGTTAATTTAAGTTGTCAAATGACTGGTATTTTGCTCTTTGACGATTTAACGGTCTGGAGCTTTGGACGAATTTCTCCAGATGTACGGTGAATACACGTTAGAACCTCTTAACCTTTTACAGGCAAATGTTCAAAATTTGATACGCCATGACTTCTTAAAGTAAATTCAGGGATGGTAAATATCAATTTTTTAGTCAAAAGCTTAATACAGTAGACGACGCTTAATTGGATCATATTCGTGCCACCGATTTTTGATCTAATAAAGAGGCTGATTCGAAAAAGCGGCGGCTTTGAAAAGAGCGATTCCGTTCAGTTTTCTGTGATTTGATTCGATAAAGCGGCTGATCCAATTAACCAGTGATCCAATTAAGTGGCGGAATTTTTCGAGGTTACACACTCCTTTACTTTTTACAAAGAAGAAAAAAAAGAAAAAGGTCGGAAACTAGTTTTGAAAACTCATCACTTTTTGCCTAACAAGAGAGCAACTATACGTATCCTAAATTCCTATGCAAATAAATACGATACTGCATTCTTTTTAACAACCAGAAATTTCAAAGTGAATTATTATATATTATAAATACATTTTTCATTTGCTCTAACCGGCAAGGTGTGTAATCAAAGTTAAAATAACCCGATTTTCATATCGGGTAGCTTTTCAGTTGAAGCTTATGGGCTTGGTGGAGCCACTCTTTCGTTTTTTCTAAAGAGCCGTATTTGTTAAGAAGTCTTCCGCCCCAGGCCCGTTCTTCGATTCAGATGCCAACAAGCTTAACAAAACGTAAAACACAATGCTTTTTCAATATACAGCACGGCATTTTCTTTCACTGTACTTTTGCCACTGTAGACTTTAGTCAAGTATGCAAAATTGATAAGATTGGGGGCGGGGGGGGTGAGGGCATTTACTTATCATGTAACAATTACATTACTGAAAATTACATGTCTGGGCTTATTATTTGTTGCTTTGAAAAGTGAAAAGCGTGAAAAACAGATCAAGTGACGGTGTTTTGGCTTTGCTGAGACTGAAAAACTATTCGACTTAAGTACTGCAACTGAATCACTGAAAAATAACGTGTTTACAATTTCCATTTTCTTTATTTCTTAATTCTTTTCATGGTTAAGACAATGAACATGGTAGATGGCTAAAGTATGATGGCCCCGCGTTCGGGCATACCACCTGGCTGTCAATCTAACGGCCTGGAGTTCTGGGCAGTTTTTCTCCAGATATAACTAAAATACGCGTTAGGTTTAATAAAATGTGCTGTAAATTAAAAAGCGTTTAAGTCTTTTAAATTTACAACACGGTATCTTTGTCATGATAGAACCTCGTCAAGTATCCATGTAAAACTGATAAGATAAGGGGAAAATGAGCATTTGTGAATTATGTTGCAGTTACATTAATGAAAACTGAATGTTTGAACTTACTGCTCGTTGCTTTTATAAGTGAAAAGTATAAAAAACAGATCAAGTGACAACGTTTTGGCTTAGCCGAGACCAAAAAACTAACCACTTAAGCACTCAAGGAAAGTTTGTTAGCCATTAGTGAGGTAAATCTTCAGAGAAACTGGAAATTGTGTTTAAGAATCTATTATAGAGAAGTTCGAACCATGCCTTTGAACGTCTTATTCTTCTCCAGTTAAGAGAAACAGAGCAAGCAAACATCAATTTCAGATGAAAGTTTACTTTGGGGATTTGTTCTATAGAAGAGTTTTTTCTTTCTTAATGTCTGACATGAATCGCCAAAGGGGAAAACTTTAAATTTACCTAGAAAGGTCATGAAAAAAGAAGCACCCAGGTTAATCAGTCATGCTTGTTCGACAAGGAATGAAAGGGAAAAACTAGGCGATTACAGGGTGTATTTTTACGGGCAGTGCCCCGATTTCTGCATCGACTGTTAATGGAAAAAACAAATGTTATATTAAGTAAGAACAAGCAATTTTAAACGTCAAGGGCGTTCTAGGAGGGAAAACATTATTTAGAACGATGTAATGGGAAAAGGGGAGGAGAAATCAAATAGAACCTAAGTATAATCCTGCGTATAAAGAAAATCATTTACGGTGCAGTGGATGTGTAAAAAAAAAAAAAAAAAAAAAAATTATATTGTTGCAATAAGTAAAGGAAAATATAACTCTTTATGGTACTTTTTTTTTCTTTTTATGTTTGCTTTTGTTTTGTGAAAGTTATGTTCTCTGAAATGGATGTGATAGAATAACATAAATAAGAAGGATACATTTTGTGGGATAGCTTTATTCTTAGTATGAAAATAAAAATGGTTCACTAGAAAGTACGATTCAAAAAACTAATTGACTTGCATGTGAACTCCTTTGAATGGAGTTACTTAACAGAACTACGGGAAGTACTAATGGTGGATATGAATCTTTAAAAAAAAGTTGAATGTTAAAAAGAAGAAACCATAAACGCAAAAAGATTCAATAGCCACAAATATACTTCTATGACTGACGTACGGAAATTCGTTTTTCAATGAAGCACCTGTAACTGGCACTTACTTCCAACACATAGCCACCACTATTTTTTAAATGTCTGTTTTATAAATTTTAAATTGATTCCACATCTCAACGCCTGCAAGTGAGGTCGTGAAATATTATCTTCTGGGAAAAGTGTCGAAGTTCGGCAGCCACAATCTTGAATGCAGATTTAAGTGGGCTAGATAAGTGTCTTCTATTGAAACTTGCGATATTACGAAGGTTCATTTGATCAACAAGATAAATAAATTCAATTATAAAAATTTTCTTATTTAAATATCTGATTGCTAATTTTTTTTATAGGAAAATGTTATTTTTAAATTTGTAAAACGGTAAGTTTTCTAAAATATTATTCACTTAAATTTAATGTACGTTAAGTATTTTTTAATTATTCTACTTTAAAATCGAAAAATGTGTAAATACCACACAAGTTTCTCTCTTTAAAACATAATTTAGTTGCAGAATGCATATTGTTGTCAAAACTGAGCCTGGCTGAACGTAAATACCTCATTTGTTGATCATCATTACAAAATTACATCATTTTATGATAATTACACAAAGAATCATTGATTAATCTTTTCGAGTACTATTGATTAAGCTTTCCGTTAACACAGTGATGTCGGATTGTTTTCAGAAAAAGATATTGTGAAAAGACCGTTGATTTTATCAGAAATGATTTTACAGCACCTTGAATGAAGCTCCGTCTCTGAAATAAAATAGCGATGAAAACGGTTTATAAAATAAGGTTATATTTGGAATCTTCAGTTAAAATTGCCATTGCTCTATTGTTTATGTAAATAAACTTAACTCACTTTGTTAAATTTGGAAAAATTATAGCAGATTATGCTGATAAAAGAATTCTTTTTACAGAAATGTCCAAGTTTCATTAAGGCTGTAATAGCTATAAAAAAAAAGAAAGAAAAAAAGAAAACCTGCAGACAAAGAATTGAAAAGGGCTTGCTGCAAAAAGCAGGTTTAACTATTCAAGTTTGAGGCAGGCCCCCCCACCGACCAGCATCATTTGCCCCCTTAGAGGATTTCACATTAAAAGTTTAATGCAGATGTTTTAAAAAAGTTTTGTATATTAATAGCAAGTTAAGGTTTTATATATTAATAAGTTTTTCTTCATGATATTCTATTATAGTAATTTTTGCTTTGTGTCTTCTCATCTTCCAAACATAAACTTTGACAACTTTAAATCCATTCTGTTTAAGCCGACGAACTTTCACTTCTTGGAAGCCGTTAGGACTTTTAAGAATTTGTTTAATTATAAACTTATGCTAATATTTAATGAAGAAATATAGATAAAAAGTTATCATTCAAAAAAATATATGATGCCACCCTCCACTTAAGTTGGGGTGCCTCCCCTCAAAAAAGAGAGTGCCCCCTTGAATAGAAAATCTGGCTACGGGCCTGGTTTGAGGTAAACTGTAAAAAAAGTTTGGGGATTCAACACAAAGTAACGAAACAGGCAGCTACATCTCTTATTATAAGAACTATAACGATATAAGAATAACGCACTTTTGGAAACAAACAAGAGATTTTTGTTTGATGTAAGACAGTACATGTAATTCCAAACTCACGTAGGATGGATCTACCTAATTATAGCAGCAAAATGTTCGATCAGACGAATTCCATCAACAATGGTTGTTTAAAAGCGAGAATATATCTGTCAGGGTACGTTGTCCTAGCTCTTGGTTATAACAAAGTTAGTAAACGCGATTTTAATAATCACAAACCAGAATCTCGTGCGAGTACAATTGACTATTAAATCCATATGCGATTTTAATAAAGTAATTTTTCTGGTTGTTTCACATGGGCTTTAGATAAAGATTTAAATCTAGGCCGAAAATTTAAAATGTTATTAAAGACGTGTTATGTGTTTACTATATTTTACAATTATTAATATAAAAAGATAATTTATTAAAATAGTAAAAATACTTTCCACGATTATAAAAAAAATTCTAGTGTTTCAATTCAAGATCAAACGCTTGTGTAAGTGGAACATTTTACGGAAAGACAGAATAGCCTACTTTTTTTCTTTTGGTTTCATGGAGTTCGCCATTTTCATAACACAGTACTTCGTTAAGTTTAAAAAAAGTTCACTACCAGAACAAACCGGCTTAATCAATTGCCACACAATACCAAACGAACATGTACTCGTTGAAGGACTCGCGATTAGGACGATAAACATAGATCTCTTTCTAGCGGGTTTATACCGGAATTTATCTGTACTTATCCATTTGCATTTTTCTTTTTTCTCTCTCCCTATTCTAGAAAGAAAACCTTTCATAAGACGTTTCTCCCTTTACCCTAGCTAAGGTTTTTTGCGTTAACTCTAGTGGATACACTGATTGCAGAATTTTATGAAAATGATGTTTGGAAAATGTAAGTTTTTGAAAGAATCAGAATAAAAAAAGTGTGCAGAAGTTGTTGGAGACTTTTTCTTGTTTTTTTTTTTTATTATTTCTTGTGGATGTGAATAATGAATGTGAAAATATGAAAATTGATTTTAGTGAGTATTTTTCAAAAATTTCCTTGACCTAATATTTTAAAATATTTTATTAGAAATGGTGATATTTATCGAACTTCTCATTAGCAGATTCGTAAACTGCTGCGGAATGTAAATGAACACTTTTTCAAACAGTAACTTTTTACTTGAATTATGCAAATTGATTAGCGATGCCAGTTAATCTTGATAAAGAAAATTACCGTCCAAAAAAAGTGGTTGATTATATTCCAAAGCATTTGACAATTCTGTGTTAGTATGTTTCATAAAGAAACTAAGTTAAGAAAAAGAGAGTAAAGTTATTTGAGTTACTGGCCTCCGCCTTTATGAAAAGTCTTAATTTTACTCTTTCATTATTTACTTTATAATTTGCGTACGTTTGACGATAGGAACATACATTTAATGAAAAGGACGTCTTTTAGGTAGATAGTACTTTTTCAAACTTTATCAATTCTGTTAAGAGTATGCAAAGTTGCAATGTTTTTTTTTAATTCAAGATATGTAATAATAATGAGCTTCATAGCACACTAAGCTGCAAAAGAAATTTTATGAAAAGATAGGTAAAATATCAAAAATGTTGGCACAGGTAAATTCTGTTTCTTTCTGTTGCTTCACAATAAGTAAAATATCGCGCAGGAACAAGAACGAAAGCAAATTAATAAAATAAACCTATTGTTTAATTCTATATTTTCTGCATATCCGTGAGAAATATCAGGTTCACTGGTTTAACGGTATAGAAATCCTGTCAGAGCTTAAAGCAGATGAAAAATCACATAGATTTTTCTCAATAAATTCTATACCACTGTGCAAAATGTTAAACCCATTAGTTAACGTTGTTGTGAAGTTGTTTCCTTTCAAAGTGAAGATATTTTATGATACGCGAAAAGGTAAATTTAAAAATTTTGTAAGCTGCAAAGATGATATATATATATATATATACATATATAGTATAAATGTGTGTGTGTGAATGTGCGTGTACTTTCCACATATCTACAGCAAAAATTTCGAAATGGGTCAAACGTTCCAAAATTACTAACTCTCCCGAATTTATTTAGCGACTTTTTACCACAATTTCTTGACAAATTAATTTTTTCACTTATTTAAAGTATAAATTGCAAAGTAAAAATTACTGGTGGGAAAATCTTCCTTAAAACTGGAAGCGTTGGCAACTGTATCATGCAGTTTTTTCTGAGTTAAAAACTAAAAAAACGACAAAGAATTCGAGTAACAGATTTTCAAATATTGTTCTGTGTTTTTGCATATAACTGAACAAAATGTTTGAACTAAATGATCTAACAACATGGAAGATGCTATCTGTAGCCTCATCTTGGTCGACGTCGCATCTAATACGTTCGGTCTTTTCGTGCCCATTGGTGAACTGAAGAATTGCCAACCTTTACCGAATAGAATGCACCACTTTCGTTGAAATTTTCATGTTAAAATAGACCATAATCTCAGCTACGAGATGAGAGCTTTAACGACAGCGTAAAAACAACGTTTCAATGTTTCCAAAGTATGGTTAATTATATTCCGCAAACACACTAGCGCTATAGAGAAAAAACGACTTGAGTGGGGAAATCAAAGCAACCCGAAACACTTCTTTAAATAAGCTCTAAAGTGCTACATCGTCAGTGTCAAACCAATATCTGCTATGCGCAATATCTTTTAGATATTGAATAAAAACGTTCTTCTGTAAAAATCTATTTGTAATATAATGCCGACTACCATATAATGCACAGAGTCACCACAGCAGTCTTTTTATAGGAAAATTTGGTTGGTAAACTATTCATATCTCCAAAACGTGCACATAGTAGATATCGGTTTGACATCAACTGTATATTAAAATCGTGTCATAACCCAATAGTAGATCTTATTTGTCTTCCTTGCTTCATTACGTTGGACAATGTACTATAATACAAGTGTCGCACACTGGGGCGAGTGTATGGAAAGGTTGGACATTTCAATAAAACCAATTTCTACATAACAATTTGATTAAATTTCACCACTTTTTCAAAACATCAAATTTTAAAATATTTTTTTCAAAATTGTTAAAAATCTTTATATCACTATTTTTGGAATGTTGAAATTTCGCTATATTCTAATTACAATTTTACTGTTTAGGAAAAGTGGTTAGTTATATTTTGCAGAGGCTGGAGACTGGTTTACAATAAAAAGTGAAGTAACTGAATAATGTAAAAATGTTTACTTGGCTTTAATTGTCAATATCGTTATATATATATATATGTAATGATATTAATAATTAATAAAATGCAACAGTATATAATTAAACTAGCCAGACAATTTAAGTTCTATTTTAGAAAATGTAATTAGCTTGAGCTGGCATTGAGTCACAATATTACTACATATTGTAAAATTCTGTTCTAGTTATTTAGTACTAGAGAGGGATTAAATGTCTCAACCAGATTTGCCAGTTACGTTAGTCATTGCGGATTAATGTTACATCAAATAACCTTAACGCAATTGAAGAGAGAAAGAAGATTCTGTTGCTTGTCTTTTCTCGGCAGAAGTGTTATGTTTGTGGGAGTCCACACAAGCACAATTTCTGGAGTTTTGGGAGCGTAAATGGTGTAGCCCCGGGGGAAAGTGTTTCAGATCTTCCACGGACCCTGGGGAAGGTTCGAGCCCTCCTTTAATTGTCCCAATTCACAAATGAACTGGAGCGCGACCCGCCTCCAAGATTCATTCCGAACTGTTACAATCCGAACCGCGTAATCCCATGGAATTAGTTTGTTGGATATATTTTTTAAAGCCTTAACGTTTTCTTTGCTTTCACGCGACAGTTTTTTGTTTTTTAAACACATTCCATAAAGCAGAAGAATGTTTAAATTAGTCTGCTCGTGAAAACTGCCTTACATGCATCTATTGCTACGAATTATATGCATGTTACTCCTTGCTGCAATTGCTCATGACAATTGCAGTACTAGAGAGGGTAAAATTAACTTATGGATCAGACATAAAAACTCACATATGTTTTATTTTATTCTTTTAATTTTTGCGGTAGCTTTTTCTTGATAATAGGAAATTTTTCTTTTTTATAGAAATTCCTTGCTACCTCTGAAATTTCCAGCTAAGTAAGGCAACTCTCTATTAGCACAGTGATGCCTGAGCCTTCCCCTAAGCCCTGTAAAATATTTATGACGGCACCTCCGATTATTTGTGAAATTGTGAGTTTTTACACATCTCTAAAATTTATTAGAAAAATAATTAGATAATACTTTGTGAAGACTCAAAAATAAAAGTTGAAATCAGAGCAAAATTTGAGTTTAAAATTTTCTAATGTACATTGAATATTTAAATATATGAATGTAAAAAGAGGTCAGCTTTAGACAATTATTTGAGATAATGAGACTAGGAAGTACCTATAGGGAAGAGAAGAAACTGTGGAGAAAATTATAATACACATGCAGTTTAAGTTATACTTCTAGTTCTTTGTAAGGTGCGTTTTTCAGCTACCATACTATGTTCTTTCCTTAAAAACCGAAAAGAAAAGGGAAATAGGAAAATATTAAATTTCATTAAAAAATCAGTGTTAATTGAAGGGGTGGAGGGGGAATCCATATTTAACTGAATCCTCTTCCACATTTCAAGGGGTGTGGGCATTCCAAAACACCATGCACTAATGATGATGAAGCCGCCCTGGTGGTGTAGTGGCTTAAGAACTATTCTGTCACGCCTTGGGTCCGCATTCGAATCCCGGCTTGGGCATGGATGCTAACTTGTCCGTTTCTTTATAGCGGGTAACGCTAGCCGCCCACTGGATGCCCTCCTAATAATAAAACGGTCACAATACATTCGGGCTGTGGTAGTGGACAATGCCTAATCGACAAGTACCCGCCCGTTGAAAAAAAAATATTGATGATGATGCAATCCGAGAACTTCTATAATATTTGATGATGGTTTACTTAGACAAAATGGTCAAACACATTCATCTCACTGTATCACAATCCACAGCATGTTTTTGCACTGATAGGGCCCTTGCTTAAACCGGGGGGGGGGGGGGGAAGGGAGGAGCCTCTCCCTAACGCTCGTAAATTCTGTTAAACGTGGCAAAATTAGAAACCTAGTTGGCAAACTTGGTAAAACAAAATTTAACGGAAACTATAATTTACTTTCTATTTCTGATTCACTTGGCTAAATTACAGAAACCTAATTGGCAAAAGTAAGAAGTTGGTAATGTAGTTTATAAAAAAATAAATAAGTTGGCAAAATGAAATGCGATATTTGACTTGGTAGTTTATCGACATCTCCCCCCACCTAAGAAAAGTCTTAGCAATGGCACTATGCACTGGATTTTTTTACTTTTCTTCGAAAGTAAGTATTTTTAAAATGTCTTTTCGTTATTCAACTTAGATGAACGTCAAAATTAAACATAAAATAATAAAATTATTTTAAAATTATTTATATATGATTACTTTCTGAATTTTTATTAACTTTATGTTCATAATATGACATTTTTCTTTATTAAATATGACTGTCCTTAAATATTGCTTAAAATACGTAGAGTATATTCAGTACAAATTTGTACTGAATTTCTACTTATATTCAATAGAAATTTCAGGTCAACAAGCTCCTGATCCTTGTTCTTAAGCAGTGATTCCCGGATGTATAAATTGCCGGAACAAGTTGTAGTAATGTTTTTAAAGCTATCAATTCTACCAGAAGAAAAATGCAGTGTAAATATTGCCAGGCTTTGCTAACAAACAGAATGGAACTTTTTACGTCAGAAGGGTTTTTGGATCAGAGCTCAATGCACTTTATCTTCTTTTCTACGTACAAACAATAAGAGTATACTGCTTTTTACAAAAAGTAAATAAAGATGGATGAACTCTGGAAAAATCGGAGGTTTGATCAATCACCAGATATTAAAAAAAAAAAAAAAATCAAGGAAGACATCCAATAAAATAAAAATAAACAAATGGCAGATGAATTAAAACAAAATGTATGAACGCTTACGAGGTCACTTTTTTATCTATCAGGATGTAATGGGAAAAAAATACCAACGAATGGAAAGTTAAATGCCTCAATCAAGTGAAGGAACTTCACAGCTGCCATCTCTTTTGATTAATGTTTCAGACTTCAATCTTTGAACGATATGAGCATTTTTTGGCCGAATCGCACGTATCTTCTTACCTATAACATCTTATGTGTGTTTTTTACGAAGTTTTTTATTTACTTTATCGTTTAACATTAGTAATATGGTGCTTTTTCCGATACCGTTGGGTCTTTGCTATTTCAACTTATATTATGTTGTTAATTAAAAGTTAGTGGTGGAAAATCTGATAAAATTGAAAGAGTTGGTAGCTATGAAACTTGATTCTTCCAAATAATGTTATAAATTTAACGTGTATTCGCACGTTAAAATCTTTTTAAGTCGAGCTTTAAATAATTTCAAGTCTACTTTTATTAAAAAATAGATACACGTTTTGTAATGATGTTTATTTGATAAACACGAAGTTCAAGGCCTTGTATGCCATCCAGAGACAACCAGTGTGCATACTTACGTCTTTTTCAATTATTTTTAAACTCTTCATAAGAAGAAATTTTTTTTTGGAGTTTGAAAACGAAAGTTCAATCTGAAAAAATAATAGATCTAAAATTTAGTTTATTAAAAATAAAATGATGTAAAATAAAATAATTAAGAATTAATCAGAAAAAGAATTTTCTTTTATAAACTCTTCCTTAAAACAATAACGATAGCAGTATTAGCATTAAAAAAAACAATCATTAAAAAGCAACGTTTTATTCAAAACGTCACAAAGAGGGACTGCAAAAAGCCTTAAAGTACTAGCATTTTGATAGCAATAGAGAAAACGTTGAGGTTAACAAGTTAAAACTCCACGGGGAAAAAACTTAAAAGTGTTGGCATACTGTCATTTAATAGACTTTGCCATCATTTGAGTTCATTAAAGCGTAACTCCATTGTTTGGTATGTTTTTGGGTTAGGGTCACAGAAGTGTTTAACAAAAGCCATTTTATCAAGAGCCCAAATAATGTGAGTTGTAACTCCCTTAGCACCACCTTGGATGTAGTAGGTAACATCACTAGTTTAAGCGTAATACTGAATCACTTTGATAACCCTACTAAAACTTTTAAAATATCAAAACTAGAAAAATGTGAGTTACACCACTTGGCATTGAAGGGGCTCATTTATCAGTTATTAAAACGAATCTATGTGACATTGTTTAAAATATTTATAAATTAAGACATCACCTACCCTCTAAAACACGAAAATATAGATATAAAATAATGGAAGGTTTAACATTTGTGGAACATTTTTTGCATGAATGTACTTGTTCAACTGAAATTAATAAGTAGATTTGAGTTCTGACAAGAAAATTGCATCAGACCGAGAAAAAGAAATAAATATTATTGCAAAGGCAGTGAATTAATATTAGTAAGAGATCTGAAATATTAGGCTTAAGATATGCTCTCATTGAAAATACTTGATTTACAAACATGCAACGAACATTCATACGTTGCTGCCAGCGCTCTTTAGTGTCCCCTATACGGTCATATCTTGTTAATTGATCACAAAGTATAAATATTTGTCTGCAATTATGTACATAAGGAAAGGAAACGGGTTCAATTTCCTCCCTTGTCTACATTTACTTACCTTATCAACGCTACTTTCATTCTTCGCTTCCTATCCCGGCTATGCTAACCAGTATTGTTAAAGCTTGCTAATTTTGAAAATAAAAAGAAGAAATAAGCAATCATAAAGTAATTGAAACATTATTATTGACGCCTGGGCCTGTTTATGTTGAAGATTTTCCAATACAAGCTCCTGCTGCCTTAATGGTGGTGCCCCATCCTGCATAAACAAAATGCATTTGTGAATGTATTCCAAGAATTAGACGAATGTGTAACATTCAAGTTCCGTGTGGAGTATTTAAGAGTAAATCAAGAATGAATGGTGTTACGGTTCACCGAATCGAAGAGATTGTTTCAGCAGCCTAAATCACTGCCTACAATTATATAAAAATGTTGTTTTTGAAAGATTTTTAACAAGTTATAGTATTCTGTTTATTGTTTGTTTGTGGATTAAGGTTGATTGACTGCACTAGGGTCCTAGGCTTATAGGGTTATGTAATCCGTGGGGGACTTTTTAAAGTATCCTAGCCTGTATTTGCGTGAGGTTTCGGAGAAAACCACGGAAAACCTAGAACGACTGGTGCGACAGGCTCGACCGGCGTTGTATTCAGTCTAAAAAGCAATTATTTGTTTACTTTATATTATTTTTCCTTTCTTGCATTAAATACTGCAGTTTTTAGGTGATGTCTGATCGTTGAATTTCATCGTTGAAACATTCATGAATGTTTCTGGGAATGTACCATACTTCATATATTTTTCTTGTTCAGACGTATCGAGTCACCACCTCCTAGACATAGAAGGCCTGAGAACAGAAACTTTTGCATCATCAGTAGGTCCACTAAAATGACGTCATCACACATTTATTTTCACAAAGTAAAACTATTCAAAGTTTGTGGTGAATTTACTACCGCATAAAGCTTTTTAATGATTTAAAATAGAAAATTTAATTTTACGACAAATAGGAAATTTTTACTATCGCTAATTATATAATATGATATAGAAATAGATTATAATAAATAATTTTTTATCAGAAAGGTATTTTAATTTTTATCTTCAACTTAAAATATTTTCTAAAATTTGTATCAACCACCAGAAATTCTAAATAGTTTTACTTTATGAACAAAAAACTGTGATGATGTCATCTTAGAAGGCCTAGTGATAACATAAAAGCTTCTGTTCTCAGGCATTCTATATCTAGGAGGTGGTGATCGAGTAAATTAAAAATAAACCAAAAAAGCGCTCTCAGTGAGTTCTTTAGCATGTACTTTGATTGCCATCAAAAGTTACATAACTCAAGCTTAGGGATGTATTTTTTTAATATTACAAAATTTTTCCTTTCGGTCTCTTTTCTTTTATGAGAGGGGTTAATTTAAAGAAAAGTCTATTTGGCTTAAACAAAATGTGCATCAAAGCACAGTGTTAATTTAATGCATTCTTTGGAGGCGAAGGAGGAGTTTTCTTGTCTTTTCTTTGGATCCGCCTTTGTTCTTGAAAGATGTTTCTTTAATTTATATATATATTTATTTATTTTTCTGTAAAAGTTACATTTTTTGAAAATACATTGGGCTCATATGTATGTATAGTAAAAACATTCAACGATATTTTCCTGCACATGCATGTATTAATTTGTTTTTAACATTAATTTTAAATAGCCAATACTTTTGCATTATATTGATGCATTTTAAACCTGACTCCCATTTAAAAATCGCAGTGGAAGTGAATGAGAATCTGAAAAAGCATATACATAGGGTCTGAGATTTTTTAAATTATGCTTCCCATTAGCTTAACATAACAGTATTTTTAACAAAACCTATTACTATGTTCCACTAGAATTAACCAATGTTTTTTTTTTTTTTTTTTTTTAACTCAAGCCTAAGGGTACATATGAATACTAGAGTTATGTATACGGCCGCCAGCCTTTACGGAATATACGCAACCACTTTCTTTTAACAAAAAAATTGTAAAAATTTATATTTAATAGGAGTGGCTAAGCTGAAGAGTATTTCTACTTTATGAAATAAAGCTGCAATATTAAAAAAAGTGTTTGCGTAGATTCTGTTTGCTAGTTTTGTGCTAAAGGATATATCTGATGACCTTTTCACCTACAACAATTCAACCTATTTGAAAGTCATCACTATATTACCTTATCATCATTGTTTAAATTTAAAGAACGCGTCCAATCTGAAAAATTCATTACGCATATCTGCTGGATACTTCTTGAGTCTGATAAAAAACATCACTTGGTCGCATCATAGAACTGTGCGCTAAATCTCAAGTTGTTTACATAGTTCTCTAGTAAAGTTCCCGATAATTACAACATCATATGCTTATCGATTGATAAGAAACAAATGCTAAAAAGAAAAAAAATAAAGCCTCTCAACATAGCTAAAAAATTGCTAAGCAACCAAAACAAAATTTTAAAATTAAGCATGTTTTCAACAGGGAAATGCCCTGAGTGCACCAAAAAAATCTGATAAAATGCAATAAGGGAATTGCGAAATGTTCCCAGGGGGTAAGGGAACTCGTCAGCATGTGCTGAAGAATGAAGTGTCACGTGGATCTAGATTCATACAACAATCGTTCCTAAAGATATCAGAAGAGCAAAAATGCGTTTTAAGTTTTTAAAAAGTATCTAATTACAATACCAAGGTCATAGTGGGGCGTCAACAGACTGGGGTTACTGGACAGTTTACCATCTTCAAACTGTTAGCACCTCCAAGGGAGAAAGTTCCATCTGGTGTCGATAATTTTAGAGAATTCTCCAATTTTTTGGGGGGAAAAAAAGCAATAACTGATACAAGAAAACCTACCGGAATAATCTTAATTGTCGTTATAATATGATACTTTGATAAGGAGATTCTACCCAAAGATGGTAAACAATTATCAATTTCCAAATTCCCCAATAGTTTCAAAGTAGCTGCTAGGAATAAAGGTACGAAATTTTAATTGTATAATACACTCATTTTCAGGAATGCTCAAAGTATCAAGTAAGAAAATTTATAAACAAACATATTAAAATGATTTAATATTAGTTCTATTCCTCCTAAATGTATTTTAATGATCTTTATATTATTAATTAATGGAAGGGTGCAGCACCTTTTTGTTACATCCTTACAACGGATAATTAGGCCTACAATTTGTACCAATTAAAAAATATTTTATAGCAATAACGCGTTGCTATGAAAATGCACAATGGCTTGATTGAAATATAACATTTAACAGACTATTCTTTTCGTGTTGAAACCACCAATACTGCTTCATTATTATAAAAAAAATTATAATTTTTTAGATAAAATATAAAGTTGAAACACGTTATATCTTGATAATTTATCATTTAACAGTAAGTGTACCAGTGGATTAAACAATACTGTTAGTTGTGAAGTATTTTACGCACCATTTAATTTTGGTCCTCAATACATGTTTATCAACTAGTTGAAACGTTCAACTAATTCAAAAATAAAAAAGTGGTTACATTAATTTTTACGTACCATTAATGAAACTTATCTTGTTCCTTAAAGAGTAAAAGTGCAGCTTTAAAAGTAGTTGCCGCATCATACACATTGCTACTTATTAAGACAAAAATTACTGTCTGGTAAATGTGCTTAACCCTTAACTCTAAATAAATTGCTAAATAATGAGAGCAAACATTTCCTGTTTGATGGTAATGCATTAACATGACCAACTTTTTATTCTACAACAAAAAGTTAGCTCTGAGAATGGGAGACTGCCCAAAGATACAGGATAGTTACGTAGACCCAGCAGTCTCGGCGATTGCATATTCCCAGCTAACTATTAATAGCATTTTACATACACTAACCACTACAGACTGACTGACTGAAAAAGTACGATTCTAGGAGTTCCTAACTGTAAAAGTCTTACCTCCAGTTTGATCTAGGTGTCATTGTGCGAGACCTAGGTGAGATGTTCGAGGGAGGAAGTGGGGGAGCCCACATCAGTGAGGGTGAGAACAAAAATTGCTCTTGGATGATTTTGGGAAGTTTTTCAGTCAAGTCAAAAATGGCCGTGACTTGGAGGGGGGGGAGGGGTCCAACAGCTCGATGGTCTACCCAGCTTCCCCTCACCGACTAGCGGTGATCTTCGGCTGGGTTGCTAGACTGAGTGCTGGGCCTCCGCGAGGAGAGAGAGGGCGGCCTTCGGCCGCTTTCTGTAGTGGGGATCACTATGATCATAATCTGGTAGTTCTGCGATTATCTCATTGGGGATAGAGCTCAGTTTGTTGTGAAACCTCTTTGCAAGCTTGTGGAGCTGTTTGGTCAGTGTGTTGATGTGCAGATCTTTTTTAATGATGCGGTTTAGCAGGAAGGTCGGGCCATGACGTATGATACGGAGGAAACGTGCCTCAGTGGAAGAGAGGCTGGCAATATGGCTCTTCGCAGCGTAAGCCCACACTGGGGCGGCGTAGAGAGCAATGGGTCTGATTAAAGCCTTGTAGATGATGGCTTTGTTCTTCGTTTTTTGTTTACAGGTGTAGATGAGGCTGCTGACTCCATCAAAAGCGGCCTTCATTTTGCCTCTGGTTCGGGTGACGTGCTTCTTCCACGACAAGTTTTTGTCAATAGTCACTCCCAGGTATGAAGCTGAGTTCACCCACTCAATAGCCCTGGAGTTAATGATAAGTCTTGAGGGGGGCGTCTTGTTCCCCATATGAATTGCACTACATTTTTGCGCATTCAGCTTGATTTTCCAGTTGAGCATCCAGAGTTCAATGGCATCAAGATGCGCCTGAAGGGCACTTCTTAAATATCTGCTGTTTGGATGCCTTGCAATAATGGCCGTGTCATCGGCATACATGGCTAAGTTGGTTTTTTCGTGCCTAGGGATGTCGTTTACATAGAGGTTATATAGTGTCGGGCCAAGTATTGATCCTTGGGGGACCCCGCTTCGTATTTTATGTCTATCTGAGTAGACGTCGCCCAGTCTGACAGTGTATGATCGCTCCGACAGGTAGTTGTTTAGTTGATGGATGAGTTTGTCCGGTATGCCGATGTTGATTAGCTTGTAAAGGAGCCCCTCATGCCAAACTTTGTCAAAAACTTTACTTACGTCAAGGAACACGATGGCCGTGTGCTCCTTCATCTGAAGCCCCTCAGAAAGTTGTTTGACCACTTGGTAGAGTTGGTCTAACCACTTCAGCGGAAGCATAAAGTAACTATATGTATCGTTCTCTCATGAAATTTCCGGTTGTGTTACGAAACAGTCTAGAATTAAAATTGTTATATTTCATTTAAGCATTTGAAGATGGATTGAAAAATCTTTTCATAGATTATGGTTTTGGTACATAAAGTAAAGCTACTAAGTTAATCCTTCTTAAAGGCATGAGCGACAATTATTATTTAAATTACTGAACGCAATTAGTAAAACTAAAACTTAGGTAATATTTTGTCATAGACACATAAACCTGACTGGTTTTTTACCATCATTTATATTAATTACATAAAAGAAAGCTATGTACAATTATCAGTTCGTACGTATCAGTTATATTTAAGCAAAATCCTTCATACGTAAGAAAATATAAATAAGGGGATTATCATTATTGTAGCACCTAAAATGTTTTCAATATGATTTAATTTGGGAAGGTACGTGAAAAGTAGAATGCTTCTGTTTAATATAGGTTTAAAAATAGATTTGAAAATATTACATTTAAATATAATATATGTTATAGTTATTGTTTTAATTATTAACTTAAAAACAATTTTACTATTACAGTTACTATATTTATTGCTATTATTAGGTTCAAAAATTACTGCCAAGATAATTAACAATAGTTTTCAAATATACGCAATAGTACGCAAATGTACGCAATAGTACATCATGGAAAAATATATCAAAATATTTATCTTTGTTTTTCCGCTCAATGATTTTAGTTTATTAACGATTTAAAAAAAAGTTCTGCAAATTATTCAACTTTCTTGAAAGCTTTGTTCGTCAGCCGAACAAAGTCATCAAGCTGGCATCACCATGGCCAAAAGTGAATGCCTAAGTTTAGTTTCAAAGCAAAATGATGCGACTTTCAATTCATCACAAGATAATTAGTCAGAAACAAATGTTTTATCTGATTCAGATAACGAGAGTTCAAGACACGGCGTGCTGCATCAATGAGCCAAAAAAAAAAAAAAAAAAAAAAAGGAAATGAGGAGGGAGAAATAATCCTAGCAACTCTTCGCAATTCCTAGCAACGCCCAGGTTATATTTTTATTTTTTAATATGTTATCATTTATATTTGTTCTTGGTGGAAACCTGAGCTTCAATAACGCATATTTTACTCTTGGAGAGTTTTTTTTTTTTTTTTAACACCCTTTCTAGTAGATAAATTAAATCAAGATTTAAGCAATTCAGATCGTTGGCAGGAGGTATAATATATACCGCTCATTTTTAGATTAATATTACACACACACATACATATATATGCAGGGTGTCTACAAGTATAAATAACAAGTATTGCAGTTTTGAGGCCCCCAGATATTTTTTACTATAGGCCTATTCGGAAAACAGGACTTGCTCTATTTTACTCCCTGGATATTGCTGATTATTTTTGTCTCTTAAATTTCTATGCTGGCATCACCTTTTTCGTTTTCTAGTATTGGCATCATCTCTGAGCGTTTTTCAGAATGTTTGGATCTTTACCCCGTTTGTCTTTTCTTCATTAGCTATGGTCGTGCCCCTGGGTTACAATTATGACTCTTTTTATCATGGAACTTGCAGAAACCTATCTATTTTTGTTATTACTTTAAACTGAAACATGAATTAGGATATCCATATATATATATATATATATATATATATACAGTCAAATCCGTTTAAGAAGTTCCCGCATAAGAAGTTTTCCCGCTTAAAAAGTTCTTATTTACGGTTCCCAATTTTTTCCTATTCTTACAATGTTAAAATAACCCGTTTAAAAAGTTTCGTTCCAAACACTTTCTCGCATAAAAAGTTTTTTTTTCTTTTTTTCACTTCTAAGTTCACTTTCAGAGCGTGTTTACACTCTATCTTTAGGACTGAAAACGATTGTATTGGCCAGTGAAATGCTAACAGTGGATGAAATTCGTTCGGTTACACAAAATTAAGAAATGAATGAAACTAAATAAGAGTTCGTGGAAATGCTGTAATAGGATTAGTTTTATTAAAGGCTTTAAAAATGTGAAAGAATTTTTTTTTAACTAAAGATCAATTAAAGATGCCGATAAAAAACAGAAAATTAAATTGATTTTTTTCTTTAAAATCGATTCCAATAATGATTAAAGCGACTTTTTAAGATTTAATTTATAATATTTACCGTATTAGCCCTAATATAACGCAACCTCGATGTTTTTCTTCAAGATAATTAGAAAAATCCTATATTTAGGCCTCGAATTTAGCGCGAGTCAGGCTTTTAATTGGTACGAATCAGTCAAAAACCGAATCAACTATATTCGGGCTCTAATACGGTAATTATATAGTTTTACTTTATTAACTAATTTTTTGAGTGTGTGAAAGAATTTATATAAGTAATTATAAACTTCATATTATTTGTATAATATTCCAACTGTGTCAAAAGATATTTCTTCAATATTTATTCTGAAATTAATTTATTTGTTTTTCAAAAAATTAGTATCCCGTTTAAGAAGTTTTCCCGCTTAAGAAGTTTTTGCCTTTCATCCCCTTGGAAAACTTCTTAAGCGGGTTTTACTGTATATCTTTAAAAAAATGTTATAAGTATTAAATTCACATCTTGTATCTCAGTGAAGAATTACTTTCTATTATTCAAAATTTGGAGTCAAATAATTGTTTCAATTAGTGAATTTATTTTATAGGCAGGCGCAATGTGCAATTTTCACTAGTTAGATATCGAGCACTGAAGCAGAGAAAGATGAATTTTGCTTCATGCTTGATATTTTGCTGGTAACAAAATTGGAGTGGTGCCTTGACGTTTATTTCATACATGTGCCACTGGAGTGTTCTAAACCTTAAAGCAAACTGCACAGGTAGTATGATTTAGTACTTGCTACTTTAGACAACATTATACATGCATATCTGCCAACTTTTACGCTTTTGCGAGAGATTTTTCACCCTTATTTTCTTTCTGATAATTTAATTTTAAAATAAATCCATGACTTTAGAGGTGAAATGAGCGTGTTTAAAAGGTGTGATAGAAGACCTTCCGAAAAAAGCGTAAAAGTTAGCAGGTTGCATAAATTGGTTAAGATTCATAAGTGAAATTACAACATTTGTGACTAATAAAACCCTGGTAACGATTTTCTCCTATACGTTAATGATGGTTTGTGTATGTATTTGTATATGTATTCTAGTTTACACAATGTTTTACGTTTGCGTGGGTGTTATTCAAAACGGCAATGATTTTTTCTTGCCAGGGATTCGGGACCTGGTCTTCCTCAATTGCTTTTAACCAGAATTGTAGATTTACAGTTTTATTATTTGTGGTATTTGGGTAAGAAACAAGGGGTGAGGCTAAAAGCTGGAATATGTCGAAAATAATAATAATGATAATGAAAATAATAATAATAATAATAATAAACAGAAAACCGAATATTTTTATTGACTTTTTAAAAATTTAAATGGGTAATTCTCCCCAAATCTCCCTTCTTTTCATAAATATTCCTGTTTCAGAACCTTTTACTAATGTAGACATCCCAAAGACATTTAACGGTTAAAATAACACTCAGTAACCCATCAGTAAATACTCATTTATATCCAAGGCCTAAGAGATTCGGAGACCCTAGTTCTAGCACTTTTTGGTGTCCTCTATATGGTCATACGTTGTTAATATTTTCAGTCACGAAGTTCAAATATTTGCCTGCAATGACGTACATAAGAAGGGTTCAATTTCCCCCTTGTCCAAAAATTTTTGATGCGCAGAATTTATTCTTTGTGGCTGACGAGATATACAGGGTAAGGTGCTGACATCGCTCCGCACTCTAATAGTCATTTGATCAAGCAGATATCGCCCTCTTAGTCCGGTATATCCATACTAAAATGATCACACCTTCTAGGTCACAAGACTCTTCGAATGCAAAGTACACTCACTGTACGGCTTGACTAAAATGTCAACGCTGTAGCCTGTATATCTCGGCAGGCACGGTTACACTTCAAATGACGTCACGTCGATGAATGGTGGAATGGTTGTATCTCTGAATACAATGTAAACAAACACTGTGGCACGTTTTGTTTTTACAGTACATAGTGGGAACTTGTGAATATATTCAAAACATGTTTTAAATCTGACACGAATTAATTTGATTTGGAATATGCTCGTAATTCCCATTGTTAATTCGAACATCGTACTTAACCCGTGCATACAGTAGCCAATTGGCTACATTCGCACTTTTACGTATTAAAAAGAAATTTTTGTAGTTGTCTAAAATATGCATTTAAAAATAAATACTATACCATTAGTTTTAAAAACGCATGGCTACATTATTTTGTGAGCAAACTAACATGAGCGAATAGCACAGCTGCCAACTTGAAAGTTTTACTGGGAGGTTACCTTGCACTTATGCTTAATAAAAATTTTATTTTTTAAAACACTTTTAAAAAATAATGGTAGCAAATTTCTGGAAAAAACCTGTATAAGTTGGCAGTTATGTCGTAGCATGTCAGCCATGTTGGCTGAACGAATTTTTAATTGCTTCAAATTTTTATTGCTAATGTAAATAAGTACAAAACTATTAAAAATAGCAGTACTAAGACTAAATAAAGTAGAATTAGGTTATATTACTTTCTTTTGTTTTATGAGAGCCATAATGTGGACATTCTAATTTTTAGAGTTCAAACATTTTTCATCATTTTTCTAGGAAAATACATATTGAAAAATATTTTTCCCAGCATAAGTAAGACTAAATGAAGTTACAATTTCATTTTCAGCCCATTAAAAAATTCATGCCTTTTAGGGTTAATTCCCTTGATGGGAAATGATGCTTCATAAAAATGAAAAAAAAAAGTTAAATTTGATAATGCGTTTGAGATCGAATGCATTTGTTAAAATCATCGAGTGACATGAAGACAAGGAAAAAAGTCGAATTCCTCCCCATAACTCCGGTATTTCGATTCAGAAAAATACGATCCTGCCATTCGAAATTCCTTTGTGACTATTAAAGGATGCTCTGATGATAAATGTTGCGCTGGTGGTGTAGTGGCTAAAGAACCATTCTATCACGCCTTGGGTCAGGGTTCGAATCTGGCCATGGGTGTTAACTTGTCCGTCTCTTCATAGAGGATAACCCTGGCCGCCCATTGGGTGCTCCCATAATAAAATGGCCAGTAATTAAGGCCTAAGAAGTGGCGAATGCTTGATGAGCAAGTGCCCACCCATTTAAAAAAAAAAAGTCTAAAACATTTCTGCATACCACCCACCAACGTGTACGGATTACAACCAACCACTTTTTGTAAGCAGTAACTTTTTTGAATATACATGGAATTACGTTTTTTATTTAGTTTTCCATCAGTACTTGCATATTAAAGAATTAATGCCTTCCGATTATTATAGGTAAAGATATTGAATTTAAAATTAGAAAAGCAACATATTGTGCCATTCGAAAATCCTTCCTGATAATCAAAAAGTTATGTTAATGATTAATGCTAAAGTACAAACATGTATTTAAAAACATGTTTGTGTTCAATACTCCTGTAGATAACATGTATTAAGAAACTTTCCACTGTTGCTTAATCAAACCGTCCTAGCTGCCTATGACTGATTTCTCCTCAACATCGCCTAATCATTTTTTTTTGTGTGTGTGACTGACTACTTGTAAAAAATAAAAATACTTCCGCATCATCATGATAATCTAAGAAAATGCATTGAATTTTGTATTAGACAAACAAGGCATTGTACCGTTCGAACATCACTACTGATTATGCAATGTTATGTTAATGATAAATGATTTTTGTTGGGTTAAATATTTTTGTATTCAACACTTTTATGAATAACATGTATTATGTAACTTGTAGCTGCTCAACAACGATTTCTTAACATCGCCTTGGAATTTTAAACGGAGATGTGTTGTCTTTGATAACCGACTATCTGATTGATTAACTTAAATGTTTTACGTGATTCTTGCACAAATCGTCACTATACCACGCCATTTGTCTATTATTTAGAACTAAGGGGTAATTACGCATTAATATGCCAGCTTTGAAGAGCTACATTTCCAAAAGTACAGTAGATACACGCATGTTCAAAAGTTGTGGTGAGTAATTTTCCGAAAAAAGCGTAAAAGTTGGCAGTTATGCATGTCTGGTGTTATAGTTTCGACGGATGCAATTATACCGTTTTCAGTTCGATAATGTCAGTCGGTAGACGATAAAAAAACAACTTTTGAGTGTTTGTTTAAAGTGTAAACCCCCAAGTAAAATAATCGCAGAAGGTAAAGTCGGTGCTCTATCACGACTTTCCAGAGCAAGACCATCTGGGTTATGAAATGAGTTATGCTCAGTGTCTGTAACCCAGTCCTCAGGTTTCCCCCTGAAGAATTCCCCCCTCATTTTAAAAATCTATAATGCTGCCCCTTTTCGTTAATTGTTCTAAGTATAATTCATTTTTATTTAGCAAATAACTCTCCCCTTCCCCATATTTCAACACCATATTTGATGTAAATTGAAGAAATACTTACAAGAAAAGTGAATCCTATTGTTTTTATTCTTTTCTTTGCATAGTTGATTAATTAAAAAAAAACCGCAATTGGCTGTTAAAGTGAAAATTTAGAATTTTGACGTGAGATGAATGGTTTTTGCAGCCAGCTTATGAAAGCTCTCAGCATTATTTGCTACAAGCTTAAAAATCGTATTTCGAGCCCTAATATGGAATGATATTTACGTGCATCTGTCGTTATGTTTGTCTACTTTAAAATGAGTGTTCAAGGCTATAATGGTTTTTGATTAGTTACGAGTCCACCTATTTTCCTTCGATACTTTACAAATCTTTCAATCTCGTCTTGGAACAGCTCTTTCCTTTCCAGTATTCAATCACCAATTGGATACAGCTTCTTTTTTTTTATTCAGAAACGTCAGCTATACATGCGAATTTGTCGTCAACACATTAAAGCAAATAAAAATATGCGTATTATAGTAAGTAAAGTAAAAATTCTGGAGTGACTCCACTCGACTTTCCCATCATTTGGATATTTACCGTGTATAAATGAATTTCATTCAACTGACTCGGATCTAGTGGTCGGGCACAAGTATATTTAAAATGATTTGAATGCATAGTCCACAATGTATAAGAACAGTTTTTGTAGCCCTGTAAAAAAACTGGAGATCATACACTGGCTAAAATGTATGCAGTAAGACATTGCCCTATAGCGTGCGTACCTAATTTGATGTCAATAGAATGCACCTTTTAGACATTAGCTCACTTTAAATGATTTGCGATCTTAGGCCGTAATTACTTTTTTCAAGCCTGTGAACAAACTTTCAGCTCTACACACACCAAAATCTATGAAGGTAATGAGACCGTGATTTATAATATACATATGCAATTTGAGCTCAACCGAATGCACCCTATAGATACTAGCGCACTTTCAGGAATTTCCGTTCATTGGCCATATTGTAAAAGAACACTCATTTGTTGCTCTGTAAAAAAACTATAAGTCCTATACATGTCGTGTGACGGTGACCTATAATATACATATCCAATTTGAACTTTCTTCGAATGCACTATTTAGACACTAGCTTATTTTAAATGATTTCCATCAATAGGCCGTAATGTGTAACAATTATTTTTTGTACCGTGAACAAATATTCAACTCTACACCCACCAAAATCTATGCAGATCATATGACCGTGACCTTTTATACACATGCCGACCTAACCTTTAGGTGTTTTTCGTGGTTTTCTCCGCAACTTTGCATAAATACGGGTTAGGACTCCTTAGAAAGACCTCCACGGAGGATACTCCCCCCATCGGCCTAGGTCCCTAGCGCAGATAAATGTCCGTATTCCCACAAACAAACAAACAAATAAAACTTGTCGATAAATCATCAAAAATTGCAAACCTTGCTGACTTTTCATCCCCCTTCCCCGCTCGCGCTATCTGGCACTTTTAAGTATTTCTTTTCATAGTATGAGAATGTATGAGAAAATATTCTTGCAGCTCTGTAAAAAAACTGTAAGTTCTATGCATACCAAAATCCATAACGTCTGTACGACGGTATATATACGAATTTGAGATCAATCGAATGAGACGTTATGAATTAACCTACTTTTAATACATTTACATATAACATAACACATTCGAAAAGTGCCTCGCCGTGTTAAATCGTGTAGACAACTTACGTCGACGCTAAAAACCCTGATTGATTTTAATATCACTTCAGTGCTAAAAGAACTTTTATATGCTTGCCTAGTATTGACGTCAAAGCTTGGCGACACAGCTATCAGGAGGTGTTGCTCAGGCCCCTATTCTCAGTGATTTCCCATTCAAAAAGGGAAATTTTTTATTTGTTACCATACCAGAACTGCTCATGGAACGTCGGCGAGGAGTGACGGGAGTAAAAATTTTATAGAAGAATTAAGATTCTGGTTGCTCATCACCATTTATTAAATTTTCATAACAGCGAAATTAATGTTTCAAATTTAAAAGTGTCTAACATTAGGATTACAACTTTAATTTTTAAATATAATTTTACTGCTGCTTTAAATATAAATTTAAACAATATTGAACTTGATGAAATGGCAATAAACAAGCAGAATCTTATGTTTTCCATACAAATTTTCACTTTCTACCTAAATTTTCTTGCATAGAATGCAGCATTTCACAAGAAAGAATTCTTTTCGAAGGTCACAATTCTTCCGGGTTGCTGATGAAGAGCACTGTAGAAATCTGTCTTAAATAAAAAAATTAAATAAGCCATTACTTGTCGCTGAAAACGATGAGTGAAATGAAACGCTACTTTGCTACACTTCCAGTTCAAAAATGTTTTTAATTGTTATTAATGTATATTACTTTTATTACTACTTTCAGCGAAAAGTAACGCTGTCGGACTGATGGTTTTACCAGAAATGAAGTCACATCTCCGCCTACCTTGAATGTAGCTCCTCCTCTACAATAAAAATAAACTGTCTGTGGAAACTATTGCTTACATTGTCATTTTACAAAATTTTCTACTTTTTTATGTTAATAAACTGTTCTTACTCTATTGAACTTAGAATGTTTAATTGCTGCTGTTGGTGAATGAATTATTTCATTGTTTGAGTCTATTTTTATTATAAGGGCGGTAAGGACGTATTTCGAATTAAGATAAAGTAAGCCACAGCCCAAGGTGACAAATTTTTGAAGGTGGAGTTTTTTTTTTTTATTGCAGGGGGAATGTAGTTGACACAGACCTTCTTTTTTGTTTTGCAGTCCATATCAAAAAGTATTTACCCAGGAATGCATTTATTCCCACGAGATTGATCACTTTTGGTGTCATAAGCCACTTGCCAAGTTGAATGACAATCCGCAATAAACGTAAACATGATTTACATGTGTTCCAAAAATACACCTCATAGAAACAATATAGCATTTCCGAAAAAAATTTTTAGCTATAGTCTTTTCAAGTGAAGTCAATATTTTTCTCTAAAATGCATTTTTAGAACTGACGACGTATTAATAGTTCTTTTGTTCTAATGGCGGGCACTTGCCATTAGGCATTCGCCACTACCAAGCACGGAATTACTGGTCTCTTTACTATGGAGGCACAAAATACCTGGACCAGCACTCCCTTCTACGAAGGGGCGGACGAAATTACAGCATTACACCCAAGCCCCTGCCGGAAATCGAACTCGTGGTGTGGTAGAATGGCTCTCTAACCACTACACAGCTCGAGTGGCACGTACTAATAGCATCCATAGAGTAAAAGAAGTAAAATTAAAGTAAGCATGAAGTAAAAGAAGCGCCTTCTATAGAGGAGGTAGATTTTATTTTGCTTATGGGAGTCATGGTACTATATTCGGCTCTGCAGGGTTAAACTTTATCACAAAGGATATTACGAAACTGTCAGTCGCTAATATGACGGCATGTTCCAACTAAAAGGACTCTGGTACAAAATACATCATTCGCAATTATATCTACATGCTTTTTTATCCTTTTGCCACTCTATTTCGTTCCTAAACATACACATACAGGTTTTTCTCCCCCCCCCCCCCGATATATTCAGTTATAAAAGGAAATTCTGGTGGTTGTTTAACTTTAGAATCGGACGGCAATTGTATTTTACTACTTATTTCAACCAAGGGATTCGCCGGAACATCACAAAGATTTCTGGCAGGATCGGTAAAACCCTTTTATAAAAACCAAATAGTAATTTTCTAACTCTAGCAAAAGTTAATGACTGTGGGAACACTCCCGACAACTTTCAGGAAATTGAGATGTATTTAAGGTGGCTAAAAAAAATAAGCTATTCTTTTGAGGACAGTGAGAAAAAAAAAAAAAAAAGAAAAGAAAAGAGAAGTGATGGCTTTGTTTGTCACTCAGGACTGAATTTAGATTTTTATGCACTAGTAAAAATAGTGGGTATTCACTTTGAAAAAGTATTTCAGTCAGAAGATTATAGTCTGACAATTTAAGAACGATGTTTGAAGTTTGATGGTAAAGTGGAAATGCGAAATGGAATTTGCGGAAAGGTAATGATTTTAGTTCAACAGAGTTATCATACGTTCTTTTGAGAGCGTTTATTTGTTTGAGTGGGAAATGATCATTCGAAAGAGAAACTTTCTTATACTTCGATGTAAAAAGAAATCTGTCGATGTTTTTTTTTTTTTTTTTTTTTAAAGGAGGTTTGTTTATATATTTATTCCTTAATACGATACAATTAGAAAACTTAACTGCTGTATTCATTCTGAAATAGTTTTTTATTGCAAAATTATTAAAACTGTTATATTTATGTAACCGTACGAATCATTATCACACAATAAACCCTACCAAACAGCATCTTTCAACAATAGTATCTTCAGAAGACTACCCACAACTACGAACTTTTAAGCTTCTTTTGTAAGATTCTACCATAACGGTATCTTTAAAACAATGATAACTTCAGATGACTACCACAGCTGCCAACTTTTACGCTGTTTTTTTTTTTTTTTTTTTTTTTCAAAAAGCTTTACTGAAAATTCAGTTTGTGGCTATGTGCAGTGATTGGAAGTACGGATAAATGATCTATTAAAAAAAAAAAAAAAAAAAAAAAAAAACAGACAAGAGAGTTGGCAGTCATGCTAGTGGCGCTATGGTGGAGCCATATATCTTCAGCTGGAACAAAACAACTTCTGAACAACGAATTCAAACGGCAGACATCCAAAAGAAAAAGTATTTTTCTTAAAATTTTCATCTAAATTTAGAGGGAACATGAACAACGAGAGATTTACTTTTTTCCCTCACAAATTTGACACTTACGCTTATATTCATATTTATAATGAGTTCTTTTCAAAAAAGATATTTAAAAAATCTATCATACTGTGAAATATAGCTGTGTGATTTTTTCGAAATCTACATTCTGCAAGTTGTTTCAGATACAAACTCCCGCTCATAAAGCTTTATCGTTAACTAAATTAGTGTACTTATAGTAAGTAAATTGCCGAACCGCAGAAATGCAGCACCGAGTTCATTTGTCTAATCTAACTCAAGAGAAACGTTCAATGTAAAACTGCAGTTTAAATTTTACCTGAAAATAAGCCCGTCCTCCAAAAACTTTTAAATACTTTGAAGAAAATTATTGTTAATTTTGTAAGAGTCTATTAGTCTTTTCAAATGTTCATGATACGGAAATTTTGCTAAATTGATATATTTGTTACATGTGAGTGCAAAACAGAAATTTAAAAACAATAACTCAATGGAAAGCAGTCAGAAAAGCATTCTTGAGTATTGGTCTTTGTTAGATTCCGGAATGTTTGTGTTATTCATTGTTTATTAATTGTTTAGTACATTTTAATTTCCCTGTATAATTCTGCCTCTTATAAATTACTTACACACGCGCACACACACACAAACATATATATATATATATATATATATAACATATAAAATTAAATATTCTCTCAAAATTCAAATTTTCTATTCGCTCCCTTCAAAATTCTATACAGGCGTAACAGCTTTCGTTTTACACGTTTTCGTTTTAAAAGAAAACAGTCACCAAGAGTTTCCAAGAACTATGAGAACTTCACATTTTAATAGCCATTAAATGCACTTTTTTTGGAACCACGTGATTAACCATTTGACCCTAGGTAATAAAACCGACGAGAAACAACGCCTCTGGATATAGAAAGCCTTGCAGCGTCTACGTATTTTCATAAAATAAAACTATTAAAAATGTCTCTTGAATTTACCCATGAATAGCAATATTTTAATAATTTGAGATCTAAAATATAATTTTAAGACAAATAACAGTTTTTAACCATCACTAATTAGATAATATGATAAGGAAATAGATCATAATCAATAATTTTGTATAAAGGTATTAAATTTTAATATTTAAGATATTTTCTAATATTTGTAGCACTCACCAGAAATTTCAATAGTTTTATTTTATAAAATTGAAACTGTTTTAACCGATCTCCAGAGTGCAGTTAACGTTTAATAACGTACAGGTTGTAGGCCATTTTATATCTGGGAAACGTTGCACGAAAGGGGCTTTTCTTGACCGCTGTAGCAAACAAATCTGTAAGAAGTAGAGATGGGCGGTTCGACTCATTTTACTGATTCGAATCTCGACTCACTCACTACTTCGATGATTCGAATCAGTGATTCGAATCTTGAATCAATAAAACAACTAAAGAAATTTTCCCTCTCTCTGCGCCGAAAGCCGTACTATTTAAACACCCTTCACCCATTCATCGGGTTTCTTCTCCGCTGAGTTCTTGGGCAGTTAGCATCTCTCTCTCCTTGCTCCAGTAAAACTAGTGTTTAAACTGCCCGAAATGAAAATACAGGGGAGCTTCGTATGACCCCCTGGGCCTGTAAGATTAAAAGGTTAAGTTTGGTGTCAAAGTATTCGAAATTTTATGTATCGATGGGGGTCCCAGAGGGGGGGTCGAGAATCAATAAAAACGCGCTCCGATGGATAGTTTCCGAGATATACGTTAATTAATTATGGTAATTAGACTAATTAACCATGATTGAGGCTTAAAAGGACTGCAAACATGTAGAAATTGGCTCTGGGATGGTTTCCAGACTTTGGAGTTGCCGCCGGAGGAGGCTAGTGTTTAAAATGCCCAAATTGAAAATATAGGGGAGCTTCGTATGACCCCCTGGGCCTGTAAGATTAAAAGGTTAAGTTTGGTGTCAAAGCATTCGAAATTTTAAGTATCGGTGGGGTGTTGAGTCTAGGGGGGGTCGAGAATCAATAAAAACGCGCTCCGGTGGATAGGTTCCGAGATATACGTTAATTAATTATGGTAATTAGACTAATAAACCATGGAGCTGTTTTTTCTGCGATGAGAGAAGAAGAAGCTTTCCGAGAGAAAGCAGTAGCAAAAGCATCACAAGCTGGTATTGATCTCAGGATTTTCTTATCGCCGGCCTCAGAGGCGTAGCCAAGGGGGGGGGGGTTAGGGGGTCATAACCCCCCATGAGGAATTTTTTGCCATACAAAATGTATATTCTTCACTACATTATCATACACACGTATACATATATATGAGTTGCAGTAGTCATAACCCCCCCCCATAAAAAAATTCTGGCTACGCCCCTGGCCGGCCTGTATTTTTGCCCTTTATCGAATTCGAGATTTCACTGAAATGAAAATGGGAATATCGGATATTTGATGTTGAAATAAAACCGATATGTCGATTTTTGGCCCAGTCCTACTGAGGGGCTGCTGCCCCCCCCCAAAAAATGGGACCCTTTACTTAGCTTACAATTGAACTTTATCTTTAAATTTGATACTCAGCCCACCCCGAAATAAAATCCTGGCTACGCCACTGTCAATAACACTAACTACGCCACTGCTTTAGGCCCTATTTTGTATTTCTCTGAATTACGAAAGAAAATAAAATCATTCCCCTTAAACGAAAAACAAGGTAAAAAAAAAACAAGGAAATCTGCTGCAATAAAGCGAAATGTTATTTTGCTTACTACAAAGTCCTTTTGTGAGAGCGCTTAATACCGCCCCTGTATCCTTCATTAAAAGTGACAAGCACAATCCTAACTTTATTTCATTCTATTTCCCTTCACATGAAAATCCGCCACCATGTAAACTTAACGTTCCGTTTTTTTTTTTTTTTTTTTTTTTTTTTTTGAGGGTGGGGGCAGGGGGACATATATTAAAGTTAAAAGTAGAAAAGGGATGTTTCATTAAATTTTAAACAAATATTAAATCAGTCAGACAAGTTGGAAGGAGGGATTTTCTTAATTTTTTTTTCGGGGGGGAGATTGACCCCTCTTGCCCTTAGGAAGTAACGCCTATGCCACCCGCCAAAAGCAAACGATGTTCGACCCACTCCACACCCACAGACAGATAAAACTTTAAAATCCGACCACCAACCAAGAAATGAAACACCAAAGATTCGAAAAAAAAACTTCAATTAAATGAAACATCCTTTCAACTCTTTTCGACTCCTTTCGACTCTGAGTCGATAGAAGATTCGAAAAAACCCCTCCAATTAAATGAAACATCCTTTCAACTCTTTTCGGCTCCTTTCGACTCTGAGTCGATAGAAGATTCGAAAAACTAACGAATCTCAACGATAGTATACAATCACCGAAACAGAGCGAAACACTGAATCAGTAAAGATTCGTTGCTGCACCAACTCAGTGACCAACTCACCCACACCCACTCATTTACTGTTTCAAATCATCTATCGACTCAGAGTCGTAAAGAGTCGAAAGGAGCCGAAAGGAGTCGTAAAGAGTCGAAAAGAGTTGAAAGAGTAAGGGAAAATCCCTGGGAACGGCAAAGGGAAAATAAGTTTTTCTTCCCTTCGCACTTGGAATGTATTTCCCTTGAGGGCTTGAGATTCGAATCAGTAGAGAGTGAGTGTAAAGACTGAGCCACTCAGTACCAAGATTCGAATCACTGATTCGACTCATCGAATCATTGGCCATCTCTAGTAAGAAGAGCTGTTCAAATAGCCGCACAACCGCGAGGATAAGGGGATGCTCCAGCGCTGTCGCATAGTACTATGAATAGTCGGCCAGTCTACAACACCAACGAGCAGTGGCACCACCTCCTAAATATACAATGCCCGAGAACAGAAACTTTTATGTCATCAATAGGTCCACTACACTGACGTCATCAAACAATTATTTTCACAAAGTAAAACTATCCAAAATTTGCAATGAATTTACTCTCGAATAGAATATTTTAATGATTTAAGATAGAAAATTTAATTTTACGAGAAATAGGAAATTTTAAGTATCACAAATTATATAATATGATATAGAAATAGATCATAATAAATTATTTTTTATCGAAAAAGGTATTTTAATTTTTATCTTTAACTTAAGGTATTTTCTAATATTTCTAACATTCACCATAAATTTTAAATGATTTTACTTCGTGAAATTAAAACTGTGATGACGTCATCTTAGGAGACCTAGTAATGACGTATAAGCTCTTGTTCTCGGGCCTTCTATATGTAGCAGGCGTTGGCAGTGGCTGACTGCCAAATCTTTCAAACTCAGGGCTCAAAGAGAGTTCCTGACTGCACTTAAATATATGAGTATGTGTACCAAAGTCAGCTTTTTCCGGGCATTAACATTTTTCTGTCCGGTGCATGCATTTTTCGTACAACTTGCGCGAAAGGGCATGTTAAAAATTTCAGATTTTTCCAAACCTAAATATCTGACTTTCTACATGTAACAGCATCTGAAGTTTAATTATTTGACACGTAGAACATGAATTTAAGGCTAAATTAAACTACGGAAGAGCACTTAAAATACGTTTTAAGACATGATTTCCAGAACTTCTGTTTATATTAACTTATAATCTAAAAAACAAAGCAAAAACGTGTATATTGTGATTATAGTATACTGTAATCTATGAAGCTAAATCATTCGATATAATACTCTAACTGCAATTTTCAATTGAAGCTGAGAGTATTTTAGTAAAAAATAAGTGATAAAACAATTTATCGTAGAAAACTTTATTAACTCTACGACATAAAGATTTTTAAGCGCTTTGGACTGCATTTCTATACAATTGGTGCACTCTGATCGTTCTAGACGTTTCGACCACGCCTTCTGGATGTCCCTGTATAGAAGCCCTTACTTAGTTTGTAATCATCTTTGACGACCTGTCAAATAACGACCTGTATTGTGCTTTAAAACTTGCCACAATTCTGGAAAAGCCAAAATGGAGAAATTATCTTTGACCTGACAGGTAAATTTCAAAATCGTGACGGTAGACTTCAAATGAAAACCTATTTTCACGTTTATTGTTGCTGCTAAATTTTGAATTAGATTCAGCACAACCTGAAGCAAAGGCTGGCAAGGAAACACATTTTTCTTTTCTCTTGTAAATTTTTTTTTTATGATTAATTCCTAGAATTTGTTTTGGTAGGAAACTCACAGACCAGACATTGCGTGATGGCGTGTTTCACAAGGATGCTATTCAAGTAATGAATATATATTATGAAGACAGGAGTAACCATGAAATTTCCCATATTCGATCTAGAGGATTGCGGATACTAAAGCAGCATTGCATGTTTATCAGTCATATAAAAACTCGAATGACACAGAGTATTTTATATTTTCAATACGTGTTTTGTAAGTTATTTTTTGTTCCCACCAGTTTTTAAAGTAAGCCAAGACAGTTGAACCGTTTTTTGGTAGACAAAAGTTCCATCTAGTCTAGCAAATCACTCAAACACTCGAAAAACAAATAGACAATCTATTATCCAATACAGGAAGCATAATTTAACCATACTGCAAAATTCGGACTTCGTTTCGAGAAAAAATAGAACAAAGGAATTAGGCTTGTTGAAACCAACAAAATGTCGAGGAAATTTATCATGGGACAATTTACGCAGGGTTGGAAGCTGTAATCCTTTATAACATAACCCATTTGCGCATAGTGATGAGCTGTACTCGAAGCAATTCCTTCGTCGTTGAATTTGTATCCTGCCTACCTTGAAAGCGTAGCTTCACCTTTTCCGTACACAAGTGTTTTCATTTGAGTACGTAGAACTTTCGTGTGAAAACTTTCTGTATAAGAAAGTCTGGGTGTTATCTTCATGAGTGTTATGGCTGCCGACTGGAACAATAAAAAAGAACTGTGTTGATGCAGTTTTCCCGAAAACAGTCCTATGCATTTAATTCTACTTGTTCTAAAGATGGCTAAAAATAGCATGAAATCGGTTTTCATTCCATCAGTGTTTTTTTTTTTTTAAGTTAAGAGAAAAAAAATGCATTTGGAAATAACCGTTATTACGAAAATTTAAGATTTGTCGTCAATGGAAAAGGTTTTGCAACCAGCTTAGAGAAGCTCTTAGCTGCCAGCTTATATACGCATTATTTGTTGCTGGCTTCAAAACTTTTTTTTGGCCCCACCTTGGCCAAGTGGATGGACACTGAACATAGTAGATTACCGAAGTGTGAAGGTTCCGGGTTCAGGTCTACGTGCGGCTGTCGATCTAACGGTCCAAAATTTTGGGCTATTTCCCTCCGACGTAACGTGAATACGCGTTAGAATCCCTTAAAAAGTCCTCCACCCCATGTACCCCGTCTGTAGACAGATGCCCCTCGTTTAGGCTTGCCATAACACAAAACATAAACTCAAGATCTTATTTCGAGCCTGCTCTAGACCTATCCTCAAATTAGCAAATTTTCGCATGGAAAAAAAAGCACATGAGAAACTAATTCTTCAGCTAATCCAGCGGTTCTCAACATTTTAACAGTGAAGATTTAGTCGAATTTTCTACAAAATAATGTTATCAGTAAAGTTTGAATGAATGGATATATTTTTAAGTAAATGTATATATTAACCTATTTAATATTACTTAAAAATATATCCATATGCGAAAATGGATATATTCTTAAGTAAAAATGAGAATAAATAAGATGGTTTTTTAAAAAAAACATGCATCACTACTCACTCTTTGGTTTTTCTCGCCTCCCCCCCGCCCTCTGCAAACGCTCTGCACCCCCTTGGGGGTCACGCCCCACAGGTAGAGAAACGCTGAGCTAATCGAATAATCAAATGAAAAATATCCTAGCTGAAAGCAATAAAAGTAATTATATGATAAGTAAATGTACATTACCACCTGCATGTACGGAATAAAATTAACCATTTTCGATAAATAGTACGTAACAAACCTGAGCGATTTTTCGGGAAGATTAGTAACCACTACTTTGTAAATGTTTCTTTTAATAAAATTATTAGGGTATATTCCCCAACATAAACTCGTGAACGTACTTATAATTGACACAAATCACGACTTGCAATTTTCTCGATAGCTTATAAATAAGCTTAACCTAGTATTATCTGTATTAGGTATTGCTATTTTATAAGTCAAAAATTACTGTTTACAAAAGTGGTGGATTGTATTCCTCGTTGGCAGCTGCGAAATTAGTATTCGAATGTTCTCAAGAATCCATTACAGAACACGAGAATTATCAAAATCTTAATTTTAAGATAATTGAATCGTTCCATATAAGTTTTACTACTTGCAAGAAATAATTGCAAAATGTATAGGGGCAATTAACATTGAAAATTCCTTCCTAATGAATGCGTTAAGCATCGCTTAACCGTCTGTCCATACCATCTGCATAATTTGCTTCTTTTCAAAATTAGCTATCGTTGCCGTAATAAGGTTTCCTACTTGGCGTTTACAAGCTTCATTGCACATCGAATTGCGTTTTAACGAATGATTCTGCAATTTCTTTCTTTTGCCGTGGGTGATAAGCTCCATATCTTTCGAGTTCCTATCTCCAGGCGCTTGATTGACTTTTCTTTGCTTCCACCACAGATTAAGATTAACAATCACTTGCGGCAATGATTAGGAAGCGTCATTGTGTTGCGCGAAGAGATAGCTTCCAATAAAATGCGTGTCAACCTCTGTCAAGGTCAAGGTCGTATGATTTTCCGCATTGGATCGCAGGGTACGAAATATGCGTGTATATATATGGATTTTTGAAAAGATTTTTTTAATCCTTTAACTTCCTCGCAGTGAGGACACAAAATTCTGACATTTTAAATGTTTAGATTCACGAAAAATAAATTTGATTTCAAAATAATACTTAAGGTTAACTAATATAGTTACAAGAGAATCCTTTACATTTTGGCAAGCAATTCTGCGCAAAAATGCTCGATTACATTGAAACTTCTATGATCGACCACCTCCATTAAGTAGTGTTTTCACTAAAGCGCGAGAACGCGAGAATCTCGCATTTTTTATCTTTTTCTCGCATTAAAAAATTATTACTGCGAGAAATTCGCGCCATACAAATCGGTTTCTGAAAGAAAAAAAAAAAATGAAGAACACAGAGTGTAAAAGTGGATTCTCAAGAACTATTAAGTCTACGATAGAAAAAAAAGAAGAGGCCTGGGGTTCCTGGGAATATTCTGATCCTGGGGGGATCTTAAACTGGGTCATTTTATTGCATGTAACTGCGGTTCATTTAGACTTGGAGGTCCAGTTACACTCAATAAAAATAACTAAAAATCATAAATACCTTAATTTTGGGTATTTACCTAACACAGGAATAAATACCCCACCCACTGGATATTTACCTAATCCAAATCTATTAGTTAAAAATTCTCACCCATTTTATAAAAATTTCATTCAGTTTGCGGGGAAAGGGTGAGAAATTCTGACCCATTTTTTTTCTTCAATGAAAACCCTGAAAGCGACCCCCTTTTCCAACGACCATTTTTTAAGGCACCGATTTATTACCCTGTCTAATGTCATAAAGCCCTCTAGAAGAGACCACACAAACTTCTATAAGCGACCGGTTTCGGTTTCCTGTCAGAAAATTTTATGTATTTTTCCAGAATGATGCGATTGAACAGACCCAAATTACGATGACAGCCCATGGGACTAAAGCAAATAGATTTTACTATGGCAAATTCGGAATGCATGAAGAACAGCGGGTTAAATGCTTTTTTTTTATCATATGTAAAAAATAAAATAGAGAAGTAAAGTACTGTCGGAGAAAGCCAGAAAAAAAGAAATCCAAAATTTATGAGTGTTGCAATGAAATTTAAATTAAAGATATGTTTCCGTATCGTTACGTATATCGCCCATTTGTTGCAACGACTTCATAACTCAAATTTAGCATAGCTTCCAATTAACACCGCGGAATACAATCCACCACTTTTTTTAAACAATAATTTTTATTTTAGAATAACCTAAAACAAACTTGCTGAATAGTAATTAGCTACTATTTAAAAAAAAACACCGAAAAAATATTCTGTGTACAAAAAGTGGTGAATTATATTCCGTTATATAGTTGGCATCAATGGCATTTAGGGACAATTGCAATGATTTGAAATTTTAACTTTGAATGTAATTCCTGAGCTTTTAAAATAGCTTTCACTATTTTAAATTCATAATATCATAGATTCACCCGCGGAATAGCGGTAGTGTCATTTCGGCGAATATACGTTCCTTCACTTTCGTGCAACTTTAATTCAACCGCATTTCTTGAAAAATTATTATTTTTGAATGTTGTTTGATATTATTACAGAAAACGACAGATACGTATTAGTATGCAATTTCATAAATAACGACATAAAAATATTTTTCAGTTTTTTTTTCTACCAAACGTTTATACTTCTTTGAGCGACCACCTTTCTTAACGACCGGCTTTTCGAGGAACGGAGGATGACCGCTTCCGAGAAGTTTTTTATGTGGATATCTAAAAAGTACTGGACAGACTGCCTGCGAATACGTGATACAAAAGTACAGATCGAGATTTACCGCTGTGATCGAGATTTACCGCTTTCGACACACCTGGGATTGCGGTACATCAAACTGTGCCAAAAAAAAAAAAAAACATGTTCTTAGGCTCCGTGGCACTCGATAATCGTTCGATCGACTGCCATGTTTATGGTAGTTAAATCTAGCGATGGCAACGGTTGCTGCACTTTTTCAGCATGGAGAATGGTTACACTTCGAGGGATTAAATGAATAAAATAGCAAGAATAATAAAAGGAATATTTCAGAATTTTTTCGCTGAATTGTTTTTATACTACATATTGATTTCAAACCAAGATCAATCAACCACTGGTTGATTTCAAACTTTTTTATTAAAAGTTTTGAATGCATGTTTTACAAGTTGCATTCGATAGAGTATGTTCAGCACGTGTTTTATGACGTATGCGATATATTTCAGCAGCAGCTTTTTTTAAAATAAAGTGAAATGTTCAAAAACTTTCCGCAACATGCTCTTTTTTTTCGTATGAAATATAATGAACACGAAGTTAAGTTTTAAAAAATACGAAAACCGATTTCAAATTACGTAACCATAATGAAAAATAATTCCCATTGTAAAATTGCAGGGTTTGGCAATTTCTAGCCAAATATAGGCGAAATCACCAAGCCTTCTACAGTTTTAGAAACTCATTCTTGACTCCAAACTGATCTATAAATCGTCAAAGGGGCTAACCTTGGCGATTTGGACATGCTACAACCGGCAACACTTTATGTAATTGTTTCAATTTTTTCCCGATTTTTTTTAATAATTACTTCACCATAACGAATATTATTCTCATTGTAAAACAGAACGGTTAGGCAATTTCTCGCCAAATATAGAAGATATGGCCAAGCTTGGTTTAGTTTTGAAAATCTATTTTTCGGCAGTTAAACCACCAAATAGGGACCACCTTTGGCGACTTTGGCCATACCGCCCCTTCTGGCAACCCTTTTGAGAGCACGGCTGTTTCCGATTTCCAGATCAAATATATCATCAGAACACGACCAGATATGCGAGCACCCCTAAGTATCGCCAGTTGAATAAAAAAAGAATCATTCAAATCGGTTCACGTGGTAAAAAATTGTCACTATGCATACGTAATATATACGTAGCTGCTAACTTTTATACTTTGTTTTTGGAAGTTATCAAAATAATTTTCAATTTTGTGTTATTTGAAATTATAAGTTTGGATTAATTACGGATAACGGATGTGTGCACGTATGGAATTAATACAAAAAGAAAATAATTTAAAAAAGTACGCTTGGAACGCAGTACCTTTTTAAAGTCGGTAAGGGAAAAATAGTAATCGATAATCTTCCGAAAAAAAAGCATAAAAGTTGGTAGGTGTGTAATATATATATACGCGTTGGACATTGTTCCTCCTCTCTTTTTGAAGTCGGTAAACTAAAGTCCTGTTCTAAACAACGGTCCCATTGCATATCAAACAGATAAATAGTAAATTCCACAATTCGTCTTCGGCCTTTTTTTTTTTTTTTTTTTTTTTTTTTTTTTTTTTTAGTGAGTGCACCAAGTTCCACAATTGGGAACAAAAAAGGTAATCGGGGTTGATATTCTCAAACATTTCTGCATCTCCACTCGAGCGAAAAATGAAAAGAATTGCGGATAACAACAGTGGAAAAAAAGAAAGAAATCAAAACAAATAACACATAACATCCGGAAAAAAGGACAGCTCCGCTCTTCTCTGTATCAAACGATATTTTATATAACGTCTGACGCCTTCCCTTCCGAAAGTGCGGGTGCCCTACGGCTGTGCCTTACTCCACTGACCCCGTCTTCAGAGAGCAGTCCAAGCATGACGAAGCCGTCATCTTCGGGGATCCGCCGAAACGTCAGTCAGTGACCTTCCGAGACCTTGAAAACGAGAGTTTCAGTTGAAACATGGTTGAAAGCAGAGTTCGTTTGCAAACTCACTTTTTTCTTTCTGGGTTTGTGGAGTTTTTTTCCCCCGCCAGCTGGCTTAGATGCAGCTTTCTTCTAAGGTTGTTATTTTAAGAAACAATACAACTTTTGAACACATTTTTAAAAAAGGCAATTGTGACAGCAGATTCGCCAAACTTTACGAAGTATAATTAAGTACTTTCTGCAAACAGTATTTTTTAATAGCTATTTATATATTACACTAACGTATATGGCCCCGCCATCGACTATATTTCTACTCTGATAATGGCAAATAGATATAAACATTAACGGAACCATGAACCATGAAGGGAACGAAAGCTCATTATAATTTTAGAAAGACAGCAGCTGCTGTAATCAAGAAATATTTATGTAGGAATTTGTACACGTTATCACCCTACAAAGTTATTTTTATAATCATTTTGTGAATGGAAACAACACCACATCTTATCATACATTTTGCATCGTCAGTACTTGACATGTCCACCATGGCTATTTATGAAGACACCAAATTTGTAGCAATCCTAGCCTAAATAAGCTTTGATCAATACTGCCAGCAAGTCGTGATACTCATACATTATCAAGCGTTTAACGGCACCAATAGACTAACCATGCAGATAAAAGTTTTATTTTCATAAAATAAAACTATTACAAGTTTCTGGTGAATTTACTCATAAATACCAATATTTTAATAATTTGAGATAAAATTTAATTTTTCCACAAATGGCAGTTTAAACCGTGATTAATTGGATGATAAGAAAATAGATCATAATGAATAATTTTGCATGATAAAGGTATTTTAATTTTAAGATATTTTCTAATACTTCTATCACTCACCAGAAATTTTAAATAGTTTTCCTTTCTGATAGTGAAACTGTGATGTCATTAGTTTCATAGACATTAAAGCTTGGCGATGTAGGAGTTGTAAGGCTTTCTGTATGTAGGAGCCGTTGGTACAGACAGTGAGCTATAAGACTTGCGAAACCTTCAAGAAAAATTTCAAACATGCGGCGACGGTAATAATTCCCTAAACGGTTCACGTTTTGGCCTTTTTCGGAGGCGAATGTAGTGCTTTTTTCTTTCTGAAAGTTATGTGCGACATGTTACTGTTAATATTAGTGCATAGTGCATTTGGCAAAGAGGCACAAATGATTTTTTCGAATGCTTAACAGTGGTTTGTTGTTATTCATTGATTTATGATTTCTTTGTGCAGAGGAATAGAACTGTGGTGGAGAAAAATATGGGTAGCAGATCTTAACGGAACGATCGATTACAACTCCTTCAATGAATTTACTTTCACGGGTTCGTGCTTGACGTCTCTGTGTACGCATGTTCTAGGGACGTAGCTAGAAATGTTTCTTCGGAAGGGAGGAAAGATATGCAACATTATAAACGGAATTACTGTTAGACGAAAAAAATCTGAAACCTCATCCAAACTAACCGGACCTTCCGGATCTCCAGAAAAGTTTCAAGGGACAGTATGACGAAGCATATTCTCGGAGATGGATCTTTCTTCTTTTTTACATTCTCGTATTTAATATTGAACCATGTTTAAATCTTTTTCTCTCATTATTAAAAATATGCAAAGGAGGACTCTTCATTTTTGATAGAATTTGCTTCCCATATTTTTTTTTAATGCTCCGCTGTGCCCATGCGTTGCGCTCTGCTCAGTCTTTGGGTTTGCTACCAAATACTAGGATATAAATGCGATTACGTTTCGGAGTAACCGGAACTTTTATAAATATTGTTTGGAAAATGTACCATAATCTATGACAGTACCGTATTGTCTTCCTTGTTCTATAAAACATGTCTTCGGAGTTGAAATCTATTTTAAAATCGCGTACTAAAACTATATTACAATCTTCGTTAGGCATATTTTAACTATACCTCCTTTGTAATAAACTGTAGCGTTTGCCAGTTTCTACCCAACTATGGAAGATATCGTCACGTTAGGTTTAGTTTTGGAGACTTTTTTTTGGTGCCACACTTGACAATAAATCATAAAAATTGCAAATTTTGGCGACTTTCAACATTTTATTCTCCCTCACCCGCGCTATCTGGAAACAATACTGAAAAATGCAAGAGAAACGTTCCGACTCAAATCGTATCACAAAAATACGCCCACAAAAACATGTCTACAGAAAATACCGAAATGAACGAAAATGCACTCTAATGCTAAATAAAAAATCCCACTTATGTGCAATGACAAAGCATTCTCCAGTTTTATGCAAATTTCTGTTATTTGCGATAGAACAGCTGCAGTACTCTTGCGATCGTGCACCACCTCTTAGATATCGAAGGGCTCAGAACAGAAACTCTTAGGTTATTACTAGGTCCACTAAAACTACGTTATCACACATTTATTTTCACAAAGTAAAACTATTCAAAGTTTGTGGTGAATTTATTCCCGCATAGACCATTTTACTGATTTATAAGATAGAAAATTAAATTTTACGACAAATAGGAAAGTTTAACTATTACTAATTATATAATATGATATAGAAATAGATCATAATAAATAATTTTTTATCAGAAAGGAATTTTAATTGTTGTCTTTAACTTAAAATATTTTCTAAAATTTGAATCATTCACCAGAAATTTTAAATAGTTTTATTTTGTGAAAAGAAAACTGTGATGACATCATCGTCTTAAGCCTTCTATACCTGGGAGAATGTGGTTCATGTCCATCCTAGTGTTTCGCCAGATTTTCAAAATTTGGATTTATTATAAGCAATTATGTATACCTTTTTTTTATACTTATAAAAATTCTTGTTTAATTTTCTGGTAGGTAAAATTGTCTAATATTTTGGTCAAAAATGTAAAGTTATTGATTTATAATTGTTTGAATATTTATTGCACGTAACTTATTACTGTTCCATTGAAATTAATACATGTAAACAGGGAAATTATTAATTTCTTTGTGGAGAATTTTAATGAAAATCTGTAAAAAATACTGAATCTGACTCCAATTCGTCAGTGCATATTCGGATAGTACGCGTAATAAGATTGTAATTTGAGAACAGTTTTAAATGTAACAAAAATCACTCAAAATAACTGGTGTTTAAAACATAAAATAATAAAAAAAAAATTCCAAAATAACACCATAAATGTTACTTGAACGACCATACAGTTGCTTCGATCGAAAATCTTTCTATCTTTGTCGGTAATGATATGTCATTCACAGACTGGAAGCTCGGAACAGGAAACTGTTCATTGTTTCGAATCCGGAGTTACGCGATTTTCAAACCTCGTTGATTTGTCTTTTGTTTACTTCCAAAATAACGGTTTACGATTTTAATCATATAATTTGTTAAACATACGTATTATCTAAGAATTTATTAAGCATCCCACCCCCTCCCCTAAGTTATTTTTTCTTTAATTCCCGAACCGAATGAAAAATATTTCGTATGTACATATTTATGTGCGAAATTATATCCTGACTTACGCGGTTACCGCTTGGTCTCACCTACTATATAAGTACGTGGTATCACTTCACTTGGTTTTTCTTTTTCTTTCTTTCTTTTTTTACTGGGGAGAAATTTTCTTAACCTAAGAAAATCAAAGTTTTCTGCGTTAAACCAGAGGGCTTTATTTTTTTTTTAAATACCCCTATCACTAGTGTAACAACAGAATGGCATGACGGGCAAGATACCAGCGCCCCCTAGTGAGATAGAATTGCAATCACAGGAGAATCCTAATATTTATCATTAGAAAATTTACCAAAATTTTTACTCATATAAATAATTCGAATCTGTCTCGTTTGCTAAGGAAATTCTTAGGTTCGATACGCTTTTAGAAATACATAAGTCATTTTCTGTAAGACAACTTACTGAATTATTAATCATAATCATTTTAAATCTTCAAACTTCCGTAAAGTGTGGTATTTCTGTTATTTTTGAAAATTTCCATGACTATGGCTAGAACTGAGCGGTCATATTCAAATTGAAATTGATAAATACTAATATGATATACTCTATGGGACAAGAAAAGTTAAGCGGCTTTGTTATTCTATCCATCGAACATCGCATTAGCACGAAATTGGATATCTGATGTTGTCATTGCCACTGTTGTTCAACAGAATGAAAAAGTCAGAAAAAAGAAGTTTTGATAATTAAAAGTTTAACTAAAGTTAAAATTGTTATTTCAATACAATACTGTCTCTAGATCAAAACTTACAAGGAAATCAACGAAAAAACACACTTATTGTGTAGTTTTACGTTAAAAAGTATCTGAGCGTAAGTCATATATATTTATGAAAGTTTCACATTTTTTAACCACACTTTTTCCGATCAAAGTAGAAAATACAGCAAAAAGAAGCAAATACAGAAAGGTAGAAAATTCAACGTAGAAAACGCAAAATCAGGCTCATATACGGGGTGACCAGATTGGAGTAATTTTAAGTGAAATTTTGAGGTCCAGTAAAAAATATAGCAGATTCGAATTTTTGAGCAGAAGAAATCTACTTAAAAATGCAGTAAACTACAGTTTCTACTAGACCTCAAAATTTCTCTTAAATCTCTTAAAAAGTAGAAATTACTGAATCTGGTCGTATTGCTCCTCAAATCCCGAAGTGGTGCACCTTCCTCCGCGCAAGATAGCTGCCTCTCCTAACACTTTCTGGAGTACGAAAATAAAAGCAGAAATTTCTCGTTTAGAAAAAGTTTACTTATTAAACGTGACTGGACAATTTGTCTCCAAAGAAAAGAAGAAAGAAAAAAAAAACGCTAATCATCAATTAGGGTTAGACTTGAAGTAGTGCAAATTAAAATACACATGTTTTTCTTTTTTTTATGCTTCTTTTTTTTCGTTGCTTAAAAGCACGCGAGACCTACTGAGAGATCAAATTTTAGAAATGAAAATCAAATGTTTTACTATTTGTCTGAGTTCTCTTTTATGAATTCAGTGTTAATAACCCAGACGCGTAGCCAGGAAAATTTTTCGGGGGGGGGGGGGGGTTATGCGCCTGGAAAAATTTTTCGGGGGGGGATATGAACTTATATGTGTATAAGTAGACGGAATTTCATCACTAATCCAAAAATTTCGGGATATGGGGATCCCCCCCTGGCTACGCCCCTGTAATAACCGAACACACGGAAAAGCTAGGAAAATTTTGTGTGTCCAATTTTTGCCATTTTCAATGAAGAATATGTAACTATACACTTCAATAATAAACTTTAACTTTGTTTGGCACTACTAATACTGCGAATGCAATTGAAAAAATCAGACATATTTTGTGGGTCCCTGTAATTAATTCTATATTAACCATAAGGGGACATGTGTAGTTATATACACTTCAATAATAATAAATAATAATTTTGTCTTTGTCTTAGTACTAGCACCAACAGCTTGTAAGGCACCAAAAGGCCGGAAAAGATCGGAAATATTTGTGCCATTTTATATTAATCCCAAGTTTGCCATTTTCAGTGGGTTAGTGTAGAGATGATTTCAATGAGTTAAGGTTGTTCTTCGAAGAAAAAAAAACTCTTTTAGTCTTGGTACACAAAATGAAATAAACTAATAGCACCATGGTCTCCAAAAAATTCCAGATGGTTCTTCATAAGCTGCTTTACACACTGCAATAAGCGAAAAAGCTGTGCCTTTTGTGAAATTTTCAGAAAAAATTCTTAAACATGGATCTGAGCTGCAGGATTTTTCGAAGAGTGACACGTTTTGTGAAAATTTCCGATTTTTAAGAATTTTTTCTAAAAGTTTTGAAACTGATACAGGTTTATCGTTTATTTCAGTATCTAGTACAGCTTGTAAAGAGACAGTTTCAAAATTTTGAAGTGCCTGACACAATTAGTTTATTTGTACGTATGTACCAAAATCACATGATTTTTTCGAACTACATCGTTAACGGTCATGCACAGTGAACGAAATAGCACCCTAGTGCTTTAAATAAACAGAAGAAAAAGACTCTCATTAAGAGCATGCTTGCGTATAAGCAACGTTGATTTCAGTACTTGCTTATGCAAATATTTTTCATCGAAGAATATACAGACTGTCTAACAGTAACTTGTAAAAGATAATGAGGTAGCTCAAAATCTTCCCCTTCAGAATTTTTAAAATACTTGGGAATTCAAACACTTTTTAGAGATGAGTAGATAATAATTTTTTTTTGATACTTTTTAAAATTTGATTACTTGGAAGCAATTTCCATTCTTCCATAATAACTTATTTTTATGGGAGCGTAAAATTCATGCACATATTTTTCAGTGTCAAGTACCTCCGGATTAGTTCAGACACCGTCTCGGTAAATGCTTACCTACACTAATACCGCAAACTCTACATCTTGCCAGCCTCCGCTCCACGCGACAATTCGGCTCAGTTAACGATGCCCGACAGTACAGCCAGGCTTTTTAAATGTTACCTACAAATGGTCATCGCTGAGCAACTAGCAGTTGAATTATATTTTAATTCATTAAAAATTATATATTTTAAATTTCTGGTTGTCGAACTTTTTACAACCAATTTATATAAGGAGTGTATTTTTAAAGAGTACAGCTGGAGGAGGAGATATCAGAGTAAAAGTCCCACTTCAGTTTTTCACTTTAAATGGGATATCGTATAGTCAGAAGAAAATAAACTCTTTATATAATATTAAATAAACATGCGTACATGGGACCCTTGAAAGAAAGAACAGAAAGGAAAAGATGAAATATAGACTGAAGAGAAATTGCAAGTAGGTATTTGAAGTACTATTATATTCATTGAACATTATATTCATTTTTTTAAGCTTTGGGTAGTTTTTTACTTCCTTCTACGTAGAAGGAAGTAATGTGATCCCGAAAAATTTCGGGGGCCAAATTTCGACGAAAAAACCGATTTTGACTACCTCTAAATTTAATTTAAAATTTTTTTTCGATGCATCTCATCGTAAGCTAGCATGCACGATCATATAAACGCGTCTGTAACTCATTTTGACCAGCGGCGAGTCTATTGTGGCCAGTTTTTCCATGCCGTCTGTACGTACGTACGTACGTATGTATGTAACTCGCATATCTCAAAAACTATTGGTCGTAGAATGTTGAGATTTTATATTTAGGATTGTTCTATGATCTAGTTGTGCACCTCCCTTTTTGGTCTCAATCGAATGGATAGTTTATGTACAGGACCGCCCAAAAGATTCGAAATACATTACGCTCTATGGGCCGAAATTCATTAAACTCGCATATCTCAAAAACTATTAGGCGTAGAATGTCGAAACTTTATATTTTGGATAGTTGTAACATCTAGTTGTGCACCTCCCCTTTCGGTTCCATTCGACTGAATAGTTTATCTACAGGACCGCCCAAAAGATTCGAAATACATTACGCTCTATGGGCCGAAATTCATTAAACTCGCATATCTCAAAAACTATTAGGCGTAGAATGTTGAAACTTTATATTTAGGATTGTTGTAACATCTAGTTGTGCACCTCCCCTTTCGGTTCCATTCGACTGGATAGTTTATCTACAGGACCGCCCAAAAGATTCGAAATACATTACGCTCTATGGGCCGAAATTCATTAAAGCGTATTTTAGAGGTATTGGGCTATTTCAAACGACTCAGAAGTGATATATGCTGTTAAGAGTTACAAAATGAATTTCTCCATTAAAAAAAGTGTCTTTATCATTTATAGTTCTGCTACAGGAACACTCAAAAGATTTCCAATACATTACGGTCAATGGCAATTTTAGGGGCATTCATCCATTTCAAGCACAATACCGTCCTACCATATAAGTTAGGTAATGGTCCGACCACGGTCACGTGCCTCCCTCAAGAACTACGCCAAAAGTCGCCAAGCTTGGCGACTTTTGGTGTACGTGTGTGCGTATTTAACTCTCAAATCTCAAAAACTATTATGAAATTTCATATATAAGATTGTTGTAACATCTAGTTGTGCATCTCGATTTTTGGTTCCAATCTACTGGAGAGTTTATTTACAGGACCACCGAAAAGAATTTCAATACTTTAATGTCTATGGACATCTTCAATATAATACAACTGTAGACAGTCATTGTTTGGTCCATGCCCAAAATCTCGCCGTCTGTCGTCGACCTTGGCGAGTTTTGCCGAAATATCGCCAAATTTGGCGATAGTCAGTCATTTGGTCCATGCCCAAAATATCGCCATTTGTCATCGTTCTTGGCGAGTTTTGGCGAAATATCGCCAAATTTGGCGATAGTCTGTCATTGTTTGGTCCATGCTTAAAATCTCGCCATATGTCGTCGACCTTGGCGAGTTTCGCCGAAATATCGCCAAATTTGGCGCCAAAAATTATTTCGTATTTTGTATAACTCTAAAACTTTAACCCGTAGAATTTTGAACTTTTGTATTTAGAACTATTGTAATATCTAACTGTTTTCAATATCTTTTTTGACTGCAATCGACTGGGAATTTATTTACAGGGTGAGCCAAATGACTTTAAATACATTAAGGTGTATGGATGCATTCAATTCATTGAAAGACTGTCGTCGATTACTACTTTGGCTATCCCCAAAATCTCGCAAACTATCTAACAGAATAAGTTTAGATGAAGTGGGCCGAAAATACTTTTGATTTAATAAGACGTGCAAGGAAGTCATGTGTTGTCCACATCAGATTTTTTTTCAGGTAAAACTACCGCGGACGAAGGATTATTTATCGTTTGGTTAGCTGTAAGGCACGGGTTAAAAAATGATGAATATAATAAATATTTTTAATTTCACGAAATATTTATTGACATGGTATATTGTGCTTTAGTCCGTATTATCGTGGCAATAGTACTAATACTGTTTACTCTCGTTTTTCAACAATGAATGCTATTTTTAAATATTTAAATCCTTCATGGCTCATCCTCCATGGTTTTTCAGTGCTAACATACAAAAACATTTCAGAAAAAAAAAAAAACCCTGAAACTTTGAAATTACAGAAGTTTCAGACAAGTATAACAAATGCTGGTGATCTTTTCCCTGATAAATTGCCTTTTTAATATTTCTGGAGCCTCACCATGGCACAGTGGTTATGTCGCTGAAAATGGTAGACGGCCGAAGTGTGAATTTCCCTGGTTCATGTCCCATCGTGCGGCTGTCGATCTGATGGTCTGGAGTTTTGGTAGGTTTTCTCCAGATTTAACTTGAATACGCGTTAGAGCCCTTAAAAAGTTCTCCTACCAAGGCACCCCCATCCTTGGCAATCGCCCTAGCGCAGCGTTGCCATAATCACACAAACATAAATATTTCTGGAATGATAATTTCGAAACACGCCGACTCATTTGCATTACATTCCAGATTATGCATTCTCCAATGAAAGTTGTTTCTATTGGTGTCTATTCTCACCTTTTAAAGATTTTCCTATATTTTCGGAAGCTCTCTGTACATAATATGTACATGCAAATATATGTATATATTATGTACAGATCCTATGGTCTGTGTGGTATTTTTTTTCATCTATATATTTTGTTATTGAGCTCTACACGCATATATATATAGCCTCTACGTCCTGTAACTAAAGAAAAGCTAGAATATTTTTTTCTTTCCTTAGCCTATTGAGAAACATAGTAACTTCATTAAAATAAATAAATGCATTATTAATTTGATGAAATAAATTTGACAAACAAATGTTTAAGTTTCAGCAACATTATAAAAAAATTCTATGAACTGAATCCAGAATCATACTTTTTCTTAGCTATAAATAAGTGCACGAGATTATGTATCACCACCATACAGAAGCGGCTGTTCTAAATTCTGCTCTTGTTTACACTTTGAACTATTGCCATTCTTTATTAACCCATAATTGCCAACTACGCCAGAATATTATTGACCACTTTTTTCAAACAGGAATTTTTATTTAATGCATTATCAAAATTAATTTACAAGATATCATCTATCAACCGCAGGTGCCTGCCCTCTGTGAAGTCTGTCAGTGCGCGCCCGCGCCGGACCTTTCCCGAATTTGGCTCTAGCAATTTTGTTAACTGTTACACATCGTTAATTTTTCTAACGTCTCGAAAAAAAAAGTGTAAAAATTGTGGTGTGTAATCTTACAATAGCTTACGTTTGATTTTCCTGAACACGATGAGAATTGTTCAATTCACGTGCCGAATAGGTTCAAATTTTAAATAATACTTAAAAATATACAGTGCACAAGAAGTGGATAGTTATAATCCCAAATAGTTGGTACTAGGGATGCGACATGGACCTCAAAAGGACAATGTTTCGAAATATCGATGCTATTTGACTTACTTCCTGTTCGGGTGCTATTTTTAAATGCATATTCTAAGCAAAGAACTTTTACTAAAAATATTAGTGCATAAGCAAAACATCCATGTTTAAAGAAAAATATTTTTTTTAAAAATTAGAAAAATACTTTGGCAGCTGCTCCGTAACAACCACCTTTTGCAAATAGTAATTGCTTTTAAATAACTTTTAAAATGACAGCACCAGGAGGACTCAAAGTACAAGTGCAAAGTAATAAAATAAATAAAAATTGTGTGAAAAGCACGCTTAAAATGTTCCTTGTAAGATGTTACGATCGTTTCGGCTTAAAAATTCTTACGGTCTTCACCAGACATGCCCTTCGACCAGGGCCCGATTAACCTCTGAAGTGAGGAGAAGCTCAGTCTTGTTTCAACCCCCCCCCCACACACACACACCTTTTTTGTTTGGGAAAAGTAAAGTTTTTAAATGATTTTCTTTGATAAAAATATTTTCTTTGTTGAAAAAAAATATCATTGATTTAATTAGTTCTAATGACTTCCTTTGATAAATATAGTTTTACTTATTAATCTGAAACTTTCCTTTGATTAAGAAAAAAAAAATATTCCTTAATCTTCATGACGGTTTAGTACCTTGTAACGAGATTTTACAGTATTTTTGAAGTTCCTTTAAAAAATAAACTAAAAACATTACCCCTTGCTGGAATATTAAACTTTATTTGTTTAGAAGTACTTTTCATTATATATGTTGTTGTTTTTTTCTCTCTCCAGAAATTCTTCGTTTGTTTTGATAACATTATAAAAGTCAGCATGAAAGTCAGAAGTAATTTTGATATTTGGAAGATATTAAATATTATATACTGAAAGTCTGCCCCGTTTCTGCCGATGAATTGTTTCCCATAATAGAAAAAAATCTCTCAACTAGAGCAGACGTCGAAGTCAAAGACATCGCAAACTGAACCAATTTAGAAATGCTGGGACATGAAGTATCAGACTTCTGAAAAACCTTAAATATATCTTCAACAAAAATATTTACAATAAAAAGATCATTTGTATACAAAATTTTGAAGTCTTATTGAAGTTTATCAGTCACTTTCGGGCCCCCTTCAAATTCAGAGGGGAAGCTCAAGCTTCCAGAGCCTTTTCGGTAATCAGGCCCTGCCTTCGACTCGTTGAGCAGAGGGAACTCGAGTCGAAGGGCTTGTCTGATGAAGACCACAAGAATTTTTAAGTCGAAACGATCGTAATACCTTATAAGTAACATTTTATGTGTGCTTTTCTCACGAATTTTTTATTTATTTTATGACAAGCAACGCGCTCAGAACAAAGAGCACAGGAAAAAAATCTGTTAAAGGGAGAATTTCTGTTTGAACACAATTAAAAAAAAAAAAAAAAAACAGACTTTTAGCTGTTTTAATGTTATTGCTATTGTAAATGATTAGTGCACACTTTTAGCGAGATAATCATTTTTTTAAATGATTGCTAACAATAATCATTGTCCAACAGCAATTTTTTCAAATAATTATTTTTACCGAGCTGCCTAGTCTCCGGCTTTTTCCGGGAGATTTCCCACCACAATTTTTAGACAGTTTTATTTTACATTACATATTTGGACTTATTTTACCTATAAACTCGCAAGTAAAAATTAGTGGTGGGTAATCTCCCGATAAAAGCCAGAGACTTGGCAGTTCTGTTTTTAAATTTAATTTCTTGATTGATTTACAACGAAGGTAACAAATGAACCATGATTTTCTTTCTGAATAAATGATTGCTATATTACATAAAGCTATTTTAATATTGTTTTATCTTTTGTCTAAAAGTTATTTATTTTTGAGATGTTTAACTGCAAGAACACCAAAAAGGAACCAATAATTGTAATACAAAAGTAAAGAAAGTACAGATCAAAGAAGTTATCGAAAGCTAAACTTTTACATAATAAGAAACTTGAATGGCTACTTAGTAATCCATAAAGCAAGGAAGATGCCAAAATGAATACTAGTTTGCGAATTTGAGCTCGTTAGGCTAAAGTACAGGACATGTTCTAGATCTTACCTAAGGAATCTGAGCACATGACTTCCTTGTACGCCCATTCAGTTATGCACCTTTTTAATGCACTTCATCTAAAGTTATTCAATATGAAAGTCATATACGACTCATCAGTAGCACTAAAAATTTTTCGATTTCTCGCCAAACATAAAAAAAATCGCCAACCAACACCTTCTAGATATAGAAGGTCTAACAACTGAAGTTTTGACGTCATCCCTAGATCTTCTTAAATGACTGACTGACTGAAATACGGTCAAAACGGAGCACCTTTGCGAAAGTCGCTTTATCTCCAGTGTTGAGTGACAAAAAATCGTGGTTCCTTATCAGGAAGCAGGGGGCCAGGGCAACTCCTCCCACAGATAGAAAGTCTTACAACTCCTACGTCACCAACCTTCGACGTCATCAATTGACCTACATTTAAAAGTTTTATTTTCACAAAATAAAACAATTAGAAATTTCTGGTAAATACTACAAATATTAGAAAATATCTTATATTAAACATTAAAATTAAAATACCTTTCTCATACAAAATTATTCAGTGTGATCTATTTCCTTATCACATTATCTAATTAGTTATGGTTAAAAACTGCCATTTGTCGTAAAATTATATTTTTTATCGCAAATTATTAAAATATTGCCAATCATGGGCAAATTCACCAGAAATTTTTAATAGCTTTATTTTGTCACAATCAAACTTTTAAATGTAGGCCAAATGATGACGTCAAAGCTTGGTGACGTAGTAGTTGTAAGGCTTTTTATATCTAGGAGGTGTTGGCCAGGGGCTCCGAGCAGTCTTGAAGCAACGGGAAGAAGCAGAAATGATTAGAACCAGAAAATCACCAATACATAGCAAGGCGGGGGAGTGCCGAAACCAGAAGTTGAATATTTCTTGGAAGATCTCATCACAATTTTATGTTCAGAAAGTAAATTTATTTAAAATTTCTGGTGAATGCTACAAATACTAGAAAAATCTTTAATTGAAGATAAAAATTAAAATACCTTTCGATACAAAATAATTCATTGTAATGTACTTCTGTATCATATTATACGATTAGTGACGGTCGAAAATTATCATTTGTCATAAAATTAACTTTTTATATTAAGTCATTAAAAAGTTTTATGAGTGAGATACTCACCACAAATTTAAAATAGATATATTTTGTTAGAATAAAATTGTTATGTTCTCATTTAAAGGTTTAGTGATGATGGCGAAACTTTAGTTGCTAGGCTTTCTGTATCTAAAAGGTGTTGGCCAAGCTGTATTCAATTTTGGAGGCATTTTTGGTACCATATTCTGTGATGTTTTGCTGAAAGCTGCCAATCTTGGCGATGGTTGGCAAGATTTGGGGAATGACTGAATGTCCGCACACCTTTAATGTATTGAAGTTGTCCATGTACCTTAATGTATTGAAAGTCGTTTGGGTGACTCTGTAAATGACCTACCCAGTCAATTACAATAAAAGAGAGAGATTTAAAACTAGACGTTACAGCAGTCCTAAATATAAAATTTTACGAAAGTATTTAATTTATGCGAGATACGTACATACCTGCGTACAGGCATATTTATAGATATATAGATATAGCGCAAAACTAGTCTAAACGAATCGCATTTACATATTCATTTACGTACGTATACGTATAGATATACAGTCTGTCAAAAAGAATAACCAAACACTAGACCAATCCTATTGCAAAAAGGAATGTCGTTGGGGATGTTTTTGAATATAATGACATTTTATTATTTATGGTAAATGTTTGCAAACCTACCTACAAGATTACTTTTTACAGTGGGGTTCACTATTTGGTTAAATTTTCTGACAGAGTGTACATATACGTGAGTACGATCGACACGCAGTAACTTGTTAAAGTAAATTCAGGGATAAAAAGTAACTATTTTTTCGTCAAAAGCTGAATACCAAAATTTTTCGAGATGATACGCTCCTTTACTTCGTACAAGGAAGAAAAAAGAGAAAGTTTCAACCAACTACTCTTTAATCCTCTAAAAAACGCATAACTTTTTGCCTAACAAGAGAGCAACTGTATATGTCGGAAATTTCCAAGCACACACACAACCTAATTATATTTCTAGCAACCAGAAATTTAAAAATGCCGTTTTGTGTATGTATAATACCAAATAAAATTGGGTACACTCTGGAGATGGGCGGTTCGACTCATTTTACTGATTCGAATCTCAACTCACTCACTACTTGGATGAATCGAATCTTGAATCAATAAAACAACTAAAGAAATTTTCCCTCTCTCTGCGCCGAAAGCCGTACTATTTAAGCACCCTTCACCCATTCATCGGGTTTCTTCTCCAGACTTTTGGTGGACCAGATGGTTTCCAGGACTTTGGAGTTGCCGCCGGAGGAGGCTAGTGTTTAAAATGCCCAAATTGAAAATATAGGGGAGCTTCGTATGACCCCCTGGGCCTGTACGATTAAAAGGTTAAGTTTGGTGTCAAAGCATTCGAAATTTTAAGTATCGGTGGGGTGTTGAGTCTAGGGTGGGTCGAGAATCAATAAAAACGCGCTCCGGTGGAAAGGTTCCGAGATATACGTTAATTAATTATGGTAATTAGACTAATAAACCATGGAGCTGTTTTTTCTGTGATGAGAGAAGAAGAAGCTTTCCGAGAGAAAGCAGTAGCAAAAGCATCACAAGCTGGTATTGATCTCAGGATTTTCTTATCGCCGGCCTCAGAGGCGTAGCCAAGGGGGGGGTTAGGGGGTCATAACCCCCCATGAGGAATTTTTTGCCATACAAAATGTATATTCTTCACTACATTATCATACACACGTATACATATATATGAGTTGCAGTAGTCATAACCCCCCCCCATGAAAAATTTCTGGCTACGCCCCTGGCCGGCCTGTATTTTTGCCCTTTATCGAATTCGAGATTTCACTGAAATGAAAATGGGAATATCGGATATTTGATGTTGAAATAAAACCGATATGTCGATTTTTGGCCCAGTCCTACTGAGGGGCTGCTGCCCCCCCCCAAAAAAAATGGGACCCTTTACTTAGCTTACAATTGAACTTTATCTTTAAATTTGATACCCAGCCCACCCGAAATAAAATCCTGGCTACGCCACTGTCAATAACACTAACTACGCCACTGCTTTAGACCCTATTTTGTATTTCTCTGAATTACGAAAGAAAATAAAATCATTCCCCTTAAACGAAAAACAAGGTAAAAAAAAAAAAAAACGAAATCTGCTGCAATAAAGCGAAATGTTATTTTGCTTACTACAAAGTCCTTTTGTGAGAGCGCTTAATACCGCCCCTGTATCCTTCATTAAAAGTGACAAGCACAATCCTAACTTTATTTCATTCTATTTCCCTTCACATGAAAATCCGCCACCATGTAAACTTAACGTTCCGTTTTTTTTTTTTTTTTTTTTTTTTTTTTTTTGAGGGTGGGGGCAGGGGGACATATATTGAAGTTAAAAGTAGAAAAGGGATGTTTCATTAAATTTTAAACAAATATTAAATCAGCAGACAAGTTGGAAGGAGGGATTTTCTTAATTTTTTTTTCGGGGTGGGAGATTGACCCCTCTTGCCCTTAGGAAGTAACGCCTATGCCCCCGCCAAAAGCAAACGATGTTCGACCCACTCCACACCCACAGACAGATAAAACTTTAAATCCGACCACCAACCAAGAAATGAAACACCAAAGATTCGAAAAAAAAACTTCAATTAAATGAAACATCCTTTCAACTCTTTTCGACTCCTTTCGACTCTGAGTCGATAGAAGATTCGAAAAAACCCCTCCAATTAAATGAAACATCCTTTCAACTCTTTTCGGGCTCTCCTTTCGAATCGTGCTGAGTCGATAGAAGATTCGAAAAACTAATGAATCTCAACGATAGTATACAATCACCGAAACAGAGCGAAACACTGAATCAGTAAAGATTCGTTGCTGCACCAACTCAGTGACCAACTCACCCAATCCCACTCATTTACTGTTTCAAATCATCTATCGACTCAGAGTCGTAAAGAGTCGAAAAGAGTCGTAAAGAGTCGAAAAGAGTTGAAAGAGTAAGGGAAAATCTCTGGGAACGGCAAAGGGAAAATAAGTTTTTCTTCCCTTCGCACTTGGAATGTATTTCCCTTGAGGGCTTGAGATTCGAATCAGTAGAGAGTGAGTGTAAAGACTGAGCCACTCAGTACCAAGATTCGAATCACTGATTCGACTCATCGAATCATTGGCCATCTCTAGTACACTCATTATTTTTGCATCTGTATCTCATTTAACGTTCATAAACGCTGTATTTTAGTTAACTCCATCTTGTTATCGGGTAGATTTAGAATTGAGCTTTTTGAGCTGGGTGGACCTCCTCTCAGCATTTCTAAGAGATCGTATTTGTTTACTTAAGGTAATTTGTTGTGCAGTACGTTTATCTGTATAAGCCACTGTGTTAAGCTAATATTGTGAAATAAAATATTTAAAGTTAATAATACGTTTTCCTGATCCATGTCACTATATATTGTAATGCGTAATAAAATCATTTTCAGCCTCTTTTTATTTTATTTCAGCTCTTAAAAGTCGAAAAAATTCTGAGGAAAACTACTCATGTGGTTCACAATCCCGCTGGTAAACAGATAAGAATTTTAAAGGTGTTTCTCTGGTCTGAAGATCAAGTACAGTAGTTTAACCCTTTATAAGGCGAGTGTATGTGCAGAGTGTCGGAATTACTTGGATTTTTTCTGGCCCATTTTTTAGGATTAATTTATGTATTTACCCTTTACTGTAATATCCCACGTGAAAATTGGAGAAACAAGTATTAAACAAACAGAGAAATTTTCCAGGAGAATACATTAATCATACACAAAATCAAAGTCGGAAAACTACCTGCTGCTCGTACACGGAATTAAACGCAAAAACATATAATTAAAAGCGATGATTCTTATGCTCAATTTTCGAGTAATTATTCGAGCTTTCTTTAAAATTGCGAATGAAAGAAAAGTTCATAAGCCAAGTGTAATTTAGAATCTAGATGTATGGAAAAAAAAGCATCAAATATAACTGAACAAAAAACAGAAAATTCACTAATGATAATTGATTTCTAATAGACTGTAGGTGGTAAGTATTTTACCACGGCCTTATACAGGTTAAGTGCTCTGTCTTCCTACCCCCACCTCACAAGCAAAAAGACTAATTTGTCAGGCTGCGATATTGAAAAACAATTGTAAATTTATTTTACTAGAATGGGGATTATATAGGGTGTCCCAAAATAGGTGTACGGCTTTAATTTTTAAAGTTATTAGAGATAATTGGACTATATAAATAGAAAAAAAATATTCAAAGTATGGCCGGAAATGATTTTGTTAAGAAAAAATTTCTCCCGTTAAATATCAAAAGATTACACTTTTTGAATTTGCATACGACCCACGTATAAAAATATTCCCAATTAGTAAAATGTGCCCCATTCACTAAAAAGGTGATGACAAAATTTCAGCTTTTCATCATAAAACATGTACTATCTTTAAAGAAAGGGGATCGGGCGCTATACATTAATTTGAATTACGCTTATCGCTACAGTGAAAAAAATCTTACATAATTTCTGTACGATCCCTGAAATGCAATCATTCCATGTGATTTTTTTCCTTCGAGAGACATTGAAAAGTGGTTTAAGTCAGCATTATATTTATCTTCATATCTCTTACACTTTTTTAGGCATAATTCTCAAACTTTGTACATCACCTCACTTGTGTATGCGGCACATTTTACTAACTAGGAATGTTATGCATGAGGTTGTATGTAAATTTAAAAAGTTTAACGTTTTGAAAATTAAATAGATTTTTTTAAAAAGTCTTATATCCGACCTTTATTTAAACATATTTCCAATTTACATTGCACACTTATCTCTAATAGGTAAAGAATTAAAGCCCGTTACCAACTTTTTGGGACACCCTGGATTTTTTTTTTTTTTTTTTTTTTCAGACAACCGATTATACCGTGAAAAAAAACTACATCTCTATTTATAATGAAAGAAGATGTCTGTCTATCGGTGGCGTTGCGGAAAAACGGCTACTTGTAACACCAAATTTGGTACACAGGAAGTTCTAAACTTGAAGTTGTGCACTTCAAAGCGAATTTTTCAAAATTTGGCCTAGAATTTTAGTTTGAAAATCTCCATTAAGTGGCATTTTGATTGAAAAAAAATTGAATTTTAACAAAGGAAATGAAAATTTCGAAATGCGCAGAGAATCTTAACGTGCATTCATTTAGCTTTTGAACCTTTACTTATATGAGTCACATTTTCAGCTAAATCGAAGCTTTTTTAGATATAGGATAATGTTAATCCAAGGTTGGAGATTACGGTGCCATTACATTTTTATTTAACTATTTAAAATTTCTGGTGGATGCTATAAATACAGAAAATGTCTTAAGTTATGTGTTGTGTTATGGGATTAAGGCCGATTAGCTACGCATGGGCTCTAGCCCTATGGGTGCGATGCCCTCCGTGGGGGTCTTTCTAAAGGGTCCTAACCCGTATTTACGCTAAGTTTGAGAAAACCACGGAAAACTCCGAACGTCTTAAGTTAAAAATTAAAATTAAAATACTTTTCTAAAACAAAATACAGTGCAGAACCTTTATACGTTTTTTGGAATAATCCCTGCAAAATCCACTGGATTTTAACGTTAAATAATTTCATTTATACGTTTTCCTGAAATTGCGAACTTCATTCATACTTTTTTTTAAATGAAGAAGAGAGAAAATATGTGATGCAAGTCTTCAACAAACTTGACAGGTTTTAATTTTATGCAAGATTACCTTATTTCCAGCGACTTAAATGATAGTGCTAAAGAAGCACTTTTAACTGTGTACAATGAACTTTTATCTGTGCATTCCAAAAAGTCATAGGCAGAAAATTATAAAATATTTTGTACATGTGGAATGAATAATTAAAATGTTTTATACGTGAGAAATCACACCACAAATTTAAAATAATTTTGTGAAAATAAAATTGTAATAAAACAGTTCAGGAAAAGTCTGGAGATGACGTTAATGCTTCTGCTGTGCGCTGATCACCGATTTTCATTCTTCGCGATAGCTAGTGGACGTTCCAAATTTTAAAAAAGTTCTATAATGCAATGTTTCCTCACTAGCGGTTAGCGATAATTTATTGCTGGCCCGCATATTTCAAATTTAATAAATTATAACCAGCATAAAATGCCATTCTAATTAAAAATTATATTTGCGTAACACTTGATTTAATGAATAAAATACATAATTACACAATGCTTATTAATTCTGACTGACGCTAGGCCGCGAAATATTTTCAAATATCTGCCTGTCCGCATTTACAAAAAAGGTTGGGAAACGCTGTTTTAGCACTACCACGGACTGCAGTTCATGTCTAGTCCATATACCAATGATGCTGGCAATCTGATCTCGTGTTGTAGCGGCAGGATCCTCCTTAAAGAAAAAATTTAACTGTTACTTACTTGTACTTGACGCTGTATTCATTTGTAGCTACTCACCGATCCCTTGTTGTAAAGCCATTCCAAAAAGCTGCTACAATATCGTGATGTTACATTTAAAGAAACTTTCTAAAATTTTTTTATTATGCAATTTTAGATTTGTTGTATTATTGCTACGTAGCAGCCGAAGCTTTTAAAGGCCCTAGGCAACCGTTGTTTAAGTGACAAGGCTAAATTTTCAAAATTCTTAAATATCTGCAAAATTATTGATCTTTCAGCGAATTAATTGAATATTTGCCACCAGCGGCGACTTTCTAATCTCTGGTGATTCTTTGGCGATTTACGCCTGCGCATAGTCAGTGTCCTGCAGTGGTCTGGGCGCTAAACTCCGTTCCCATAAGAACACGGCAAGTGAAGCAGCTTCTGGCTTGGCCTGTGCTTGGGAGGGTCAACTCCCTCTTGGCTCGACTGCTGTGGAACCGTGTACACTAATGAGAGCTGGTGTACGTAAAATCCGTCGTGGCTCCAATATCTTTTAAGTTGTTAAACGATACCTCTGGGTGTGCCGATTTCCGGGGGTTGGTCCTTTCTCTGGAAATGGTTCAAAATTGGGGGACTGCTGGCTAAGACGATCTTCCTTCCACTGGGACTCATTAAAATGGAAACCGCCCCTTCCGCCTATCGCCTACCTATATGGGGGATTTGTCACTGCCCCGCGGTTGCCAGAAAGCATTAGCAACAACAACAACAACAATATAGTCAGTAATCATTTCTCATTACGGTTGCTATCGAAACAGTTCTCCTCATATATCCTTATACATAATCCTTCTACGACTGGCGTATTTACCATCACGAAATATTTCAAGCCGACATGGCTAAATATTAAAGCTTTAACCAAATTATTTCACTATAAAGAAAAATCATTCTCAATGTAAAATAGATGGGTTTGGCGAACTCTCGCCCGATATAGACGAGGATATCGCCAATCTGGGCTCAGTTTTTGAAGCTTTCTTTTGGCTCTAAACTTGGTGACGAATTGCCAAAAGTGGCCAACGTTACCACGACTTTTGCCATACCGCTGGTGTTTACAAGAAAAGCTTACCCCACAGACTTGTATATAGGACAATCATCGATGTATTCGAAAAGAGCTAAACGAATCTGTACTGTAAGATGGCGCTGTGAGTCGTAATTATTAAGTTTATGCTGTACTTATGCGTGCGTTTGTAGTAGATTACATCATGATTGTCGTTATGCGTCGTTAGAGGGCGCTTATCGCTAATCATTAAAAGGGGGTAAAATATATTTCTTTGAAAGGCTGACGCTATTTTGCCCGTCTTCCGCTAGTCGATGATCACACTATATCCACGTATGTAACTTGTCTTAAACTCGGACCATGAGTTCCAAACTTACCCCATGACTAGAAGAATAAGGGTAGAAGAAAAGCTTATTAAAATTCAAAATCATCTCTTCGTGACTTCCCAGATTTTCGTACGTTTTTTGTAAACGGCTACAGATATCCTGAAATCTACACACATTTACAATGAAAATACATAATACTACACATTTACTTAAATAATACTTTTCGATAAAGTAAGGAATAATGGTACATTCATTAGTTTCCTATGCCACGCTTGGATGATGATACATGTATACGCAACAGTGAAATTTATTTAAACAGCATCAAGTTACTAAAATGATGCGTTTCTTATACGATTTTCTTTTCAAGGTCTTATGATTACAGTACTTTCGTTTGACACTTGACAATAATAGTGCCGTTTAATGCATGAACATATCATCACTTGATAAAAAGACACTTTTAACCTATTTTATCATGGGAAAGGGAGAAGTAGGTGAAGCTATCTGGATTTGTGTAAATTTTACGTATATATTTAGTATTTGTCGATGTAGGATAAAGGACCTGCAGCAATTTTCTTTGTCGTATACCAGTATGCTGTTGTTCATTTTTGAATATTAAAAGAATCTGTGTGTATTTGGAAGAAAACGGGAACTTATTTCTGCAATCTGGCATGCTTCATGCCAAATGGAATTTTGTTAATACAATTTGTGCCGGTTATAAAGTATTCGCAAGGGAACTAAAAAAGGTGTGCATTATTAACCAGGTTTCTCCTAATACTGAAAGGTTCTACTCAAAAAAATTTAACAAAAGTAGCTGGCCAATATGATGTACTTTATTTATTAGCACTCGGGTGCTATTTCTTTCAACCACGGGATTTTTGTCTACGCGGCGCGCCGTGGTCACTTTTCCGTTTGATCTGTTTTCTGCAGAGTGATTTGATATTGCTGACGGAAGAATGGACTATCCCTTCAGATGATTTTCAAACCGGAGAGAAGTTTTGAAACACTGGGAGACATTTTATAATAGTCTTTGTGCGTGCGTGTGTTTTAAGCTAGCCATTTTTGTTTAACAATCTCTACATTTTTAATACACGCAGGACTCCTTACATTAAAAACTGAATTTTTATGCTTACTTATCTTAGCTACACTTATCTAAATAACGAGAATATGTTTCTTTCCCACTTTTTTTGGATGTTATGAAGAAATAAATAAATAAAATGAAGATGAATTTGTCACAAGTTCGACACGAACCTTGTTATTTATAAATACGGTGAATCTGAAAACTTGGAATAAAATTTACGGGGTGGTGGAAAGTATCTAGATAAGCAATTCCTAGTAGAAAGTATAGGCTCAAAAGCTGTCTTCATGTACCAAATAAAAAGCACTTTCAAAGAAGTTTAAAAAAATCAGTGAACTTTCAGACTCCCTTTTTCGAAAAATCAGTCTTATTTTCGGTAAAAGCACTGACTTAAAATGGATATTCAAAAACTTATTACATTTTGAAACACGATATTTTCAGAGAACACAGTCATAATTTAGGGGAAAACGGAAAAAAGCTCACAGTGATAAAGATGTTATGAGAACTCCCCCACCGCCCAGCATTTTCTATACTGAAAGTTTTTGTAGTTTATTTTATTTTAGCACTAGAATGTTGGACAGTCTGATATGGGTGCCCCGATAAAAGTACTTTTAAGGGCGTGTTTCTGACACCCCACCCTTCCACCACATAGTATTTAAAATATTTTTTAAAGTATGTATTTTTAGAAAAAATCTGCGTTTAAATGCACATTTTGTTTAGAAGACTAAAAATCTTGCAGAAATAAAAATTTTATGTAACTAAGCATGTCAAGCTGCGTGTCTGTCTGTATGGGGGGGGGGGTATTTTGTGCACGAAGGATGTCGGACTACGGGTGTGGCTTGGCCCAAGTACTTTTTAAGGAGTTCTAACTCTTAGTCGCTTTATATCTGGAGGAAACCGACCAAAACTTCTGACCGTTAGATCAATAGCTTCGCGATAGGCTCGAACACGGCCATTACCAAACTGGAAATTATACATTGCCAAGCTGGAAATAAGATTTGCAAAAATAATTCCAGCTTTATAACAGCATCTGTGCGATAGAAAAAAATAGGGGAAAAATTGAATTTTTTGAGGGGGGCGAATTTTGAAATGATTACTGCATTTATTAAAAAGATTTGAAGCTTTATTTTTGAAAAAACTTTCCGTGCTCTTATTAATTTATATTGTTTATTTATTTTGCCTAAAAAAAACTTGAGTGTGTAACTGAAGCAGAATTACCAGATTGCGCAGAGTATTACTAATCACTTTTTTAAAAGAGTAATTTGTATTAGAAATTTTACAACAGACATTTAATGTTATCTGCTAGCAAAACACCATAAAAATATCGTAGGAAATATTTTTATAGAAAATCAATCTGTGTACGATGCGAATGGTAACCTGCATTATAATTATAGTAAATGGCTGCATGCAGCGGCTGTACTTGAGTAGCAGAATGTGTGACTTTCGCGTGAAAAGGGTTCATCATGTTACGGGCGTGAGCGAGTGACAAGTACGTTTGTTGTTCACGGTGATGGTAACTTCCACAGACATGCAAGGGCCGGCCGGGTACGGGAATAATAAATCTGTTGTCAACGAGCCGGGCCAAACCAACACCTCCTAGATGAGAAAAACCTTACAACTCTTACGTCATTAAGCTTCGACGCCATCGTTAGGCCCAGACTTAAAGTTTTATTTTCATAAAATAAAAATATACAAAGTTTCTGGTGAATTTACTCATGAATAACAATGTTTTAATAATTTGAGATAAAAAATATAGTTTTATGAAAAATGGCAGTTTTTAGATATGACTAATTAGATAATATGATAAGGAAATAGACCGGAATGAATAATTTTGTATGAGAAAGGTATTTTAATTTTAATCTTTTATTTAAGATATTTTCTCATATTTGTAGCATCCAACAGAAATTTTAAATAGTTTTACTTTGTGAAAGTAAAACTGTGATGACGTCATCACTCAGTTGTTAGGCTTTCTATGTGTAGGAGGTGTTGGCCAGACTCCTGTCTAGTGTTTTTTTTCCTACCCTTTCTGAAACCAGCAAAAAAAAAAAAAAATATTTTTAGAAATTGGCAGTAGGTAATAAATTATGGACTCGTAGGGCTATAACTCTGTTTTCTTTCAAAGACTGAGTTGGGAGAGTATTCGAATTTTGTTGCACTTAGAAAAAGATATCATAACCATCTGTTTTCCTTTTGAATACCATTAGTGGCGCCTATGATGGCGCCAGACCGAGCTGATACAGCTATGTTCCTATTCCAGGTCGGTCGACCGATACATCTATGTTCCGATTCCAGGTCGACCGGAGATCCCGTCCCGAATCGTAGTGGAAAAGAGAAAGGAGCGAGGAGAGAAACAGTTGATTAAAAATTTTGTAAGATATAGGCAATTAGTTACTGTGTGCCGCAAAACAATATTCAGAATTCACAACTCGCGCTAAGCAGTAAAATGTTATAAAGTATTTTAGAATCGTTCTCCGTGATCTTTTATCAAAGAGAAACATCGCAGCTTTCATTACGGCAGACTATGGCATCTAATTGCTTTCATTACGGCAGACTAGGGCATCTAATTGCTTTCATTATGGCAGACACCGAAGCAGGAAGCATCGCCATGAGTGCTATGCATTCAAATTTAGAAAATGGAAAATTTAAAACGGTGAAAAATGCATAAAAAAAGTGATGTGTGGGGAAAATTTTGTCTGGTTGTAGAGTCTGAGACTTCTCAAGAGACGGGTTTTGTACAGTGCAATAACTGTAAATCTATTTCAAGCTTTGTTGCTGCGAAAACGGTAACGTCGCATCTTAGGCGCCACAGATGCTCTTCAAGCGCAAATTCTATTGGAATCAAAGCATACCTTCCACCTGGTGAGAAAAAAGTGCCAACCAGTGCAAAGGAGCTTCTCACAAAAAAAGTAATTGAGTTTTTGTGCTAAAGACATACGCCTATTCGAAGTTGTTGCAGGAGGTTTCAAAGCTTGGCGCAAACTCTTGTTGAAATTGGAGAAAAATATGGAAACATATCTGTTAACAAAGTACTGCCGCGTCCGTCCACAATATCACCACATATCAATTCTACAAAAGCTTCTATTTACGAGAAACTTCTCCCTGAATTAAAGGAAGCATTAGCTCATGGATGCTCAGTTACGATGGATATATGGACTGATGATTACAGGAAAGTTAGTTACATATGTTTAACATTTCATTATATTTCCAATAACTGTGTATTGAAGAAAAGAGTACTGTACACTGCAGACTTTCCGTCAGAGAGAAAGAAAACGGTAGACAATATAAGAAGAGAGCTCCTTAAGCGGTTTATGACTTTTGGTTTGAGTGAAGATAACCTCATATTTGTGACTGACCAAGGGTCAAATATTGCAATATACGCTTTACAACAGTGCGAAAGATACAATTGCATTGCCCATGTGTTTGATGTTTTAATTAGAGTTTTATTCAAACGACGACGAATTTATTAATTGCAACATTTTTATTTATACGACAATAAAACGACAACATTTACATTCACTTTTTTCTTCCAAACATGAACCAAAACTATTGGCGTGTTGCCAAAATATTTCTCACCTCTTTTCTCTCTTCAATTTAATTATGAACTCTTCGCCAGGGCAACCCATGATGACGTCTAAGTGACGTAAGAGTTTGGTGTGCCCAAACATGCCGCCCGGCATTGCAATGTGACAACATTCAATCATATCAACATGAAAGTTTACAATATAAATGCACTACTATATAACTATAGTTACACTTACTATATGACTATATACAGTACAAACATAATCACAATAATAACAAATTAGGTAAGTCTTATGTACAAATATTCACGTTACCTCCATCAAGGTGTTAAAGGTAGCAGGCACAGTCTGGAAACAGTTCTTTTAATACACCTGTCTGCGTTTTTACATCAACAACTCTAATAATTTTATCTTTCCCTGGGTATATATTAATTATACGTCCCAAGGCCATTTACATGCGTTATCCTACATACTTCGTTTTATTATGACCATATCCCCGATTTTTATGTCACTTTTTTCAAACATCCATTTTGAACGTTGTTGTTGATTATTTAAATAGCTGTTGTACCATTTTTTCCAAACTGTGTCTACTACTTTATTAGTTTTTTGCCATAGACTGAGCCTGTTAGTTTTAATGTCCAATAAAGACGGTTCCGGTATAACGGTAAGTGGTCTCCCTATAATAAAATGTGCCGGTGTTAGCACCTCCAAATCGTCTATCTCAGCTGAAAGAGGAGTCAGAGGACGTGAATTTAACATTGCCTCAATTTGTACGAGAAGGGTAAGAAATTCTTCATATGAGAAGAGTGTACTGCCTACGATACGTTTCATGTAATATTTCAATGATTTTATCCCTGCCTCCCAGAGACCACCGAAATTAGGAGCTCTAGGAGGTATAAACTTCCATTCTATTTTTTCTTCAATAGAGAAATTTACTAACGATTCATCTTGAAATTTTATTAAATTAAAGAGTTGTTTCAATTCGTTGTTTGCACAACAGTAGCTTAGTGCATTATCCGAGAAGATTTTTGAACATTTGCCCCTTCTCGCTATGAAAACGTTTAAGGGCTGCAATTAAGGATTCCGTTGTTAAATCGGAAACAATTTCCAAATGAATTGCCTTTGTCACAAGACAAATAAATAGACAAACATAAACTTTCGAAGGAGAGGCTTTACGTTGGTATTTGTTTTTTATGAAAAATGGCCCACACAAATCAATTCCAACTGAATTGAACACAAAATCTCGGTTGATTCTTACTTCAGGCAAATCTCCCATTTTTTGATTACATGTTTTAGGATTCACTCTAAAGCATAAAATACAATCATGAACTAATTTCCTGCATAAATTTCGCCCATTTAAAGGCCAATATTTTTGTCTTATTTGATATAAAAGAGTTTGTGGGCCAGAGTGTAAATATTTTTCATGGTAGTATTTAATTATCAATAAAGTTAGCTTATTTTTGGCGGGAAGTAAGGTGGGATGTTTCCGCTCATAAGAAATGGATGCATTATTTAATCGCCCCCCTACCCTTATTATTCCTGATTGGTCAAGGAAAGGATTAAGATTTTTTATCTTACTTGTGGGAGCCACTTTACCGTTTTTCCTGAGACATCTTATGTCATCTTTAAACTCACTATTTTGGGCAATTTTTACTAATAGATTTTCTGCCGACTCCAGCTCCTTTTTTGTGAGAAGACCAGAACATTTCTCAGCATTTCGACGACAGTTTTTAGAAAACCTGAAAATAAAGGCTAAAACACGTACAATTTTAGCAAATTTGTTACTAATATTACACAAAGAATCAAGGATATCTGGAACGAGTTCAATAGAAAGAGTTAATTTAGAGTCATCTAATTCAGAGTTCTGGAAATTCTTCTTCATTTCGGGAAGAATATCTTCTTCGGATATTTTAAGATCTTCCTCACTCTTTGGAAGGTAACGAGACATCAGGAATGTCGGTCCATTCCACCACATGCTGCTTTCTAAAAGGGAATGAATACTAGTACCTCTGGACAGTTGATCGGCAGGATTATCGTTGCCAGGGCAGTGAAACCAACTGTTTGTGTCAGTCAATGACTTGATTTCTTTCACACGATTAGCTACGAACTGTTTCCATTTTTTGTTCGAACTCTTTATCCAATACAAGACAATTTTAGAATCTGTCCAGAAGTAAGCTGATGATATTCTTTTCGAATCAATAATTGGTTTGATTTTACCAGTCAAACGTGCTGCTAATAATGCGCCAAGAAGTTCCAACCTTGGTATCGTGACCTTTTTAAGGGGAGCAACTCGGCTTTTCGATGCGATGAGATTGACTTCAACTCTGTTTTGTTTCACCACACGTACATAGACTGCCACACCAAAGGCCTTCTTACTTGCATCACAGAAACTATGGATTTCGATTTTTTCAATTTCATCATCAGAAGTGTAAAGAATGTTCCTGGGAATTTTCAATTCAGAAAGCTTTGGAAGTTCAGCACACCAGAGCAACCATTCTTCTAATATGTCTTCTGGCAAGTTTTCATCCCAAGGAATTTTTCTTGCCCACAATTTTTGGAAAAGGCATTTTGCTCGCACGGTAAATGGAGTCAACATTCCAAGGGGGTCGAAAATCTTCCCTACTGCTTGCAGAAGAAAACGTTTTGTATTCTTTTGACAAGACAAGAACTGAACCAAACTTTGAACTTCCATTGTAAGGCAGTCATCTACAGTGTTCCATGCCATTCCTAAGACCTTTGCTAAATTGGATCCTAAGCTAATCGAATCATATTGTGCTTGAGTGTCAAATCCACATTCTTTCCAATTTTCCATTAAGGCTTCATCATTAGATATCCATTTTCGAAGAGTCATATTTGCTTTCTGCATTATTTCTTTCGCTTCGCAAGAGATTTTTAGAGCATCTTGTATACAATCCGCACCAGCAATGAAATCGTCTACATATAAGCAATTATCAATTAATTCTACAGTAGTTGGATTTTCGATTCGAAATTGTTCTATGTGCTTCTTTATTGTTGCTGATAACAAGAAAGGACTAGCGTTCACTCCAAAAAGGACACGCTTGAACCGGTAAGTCTGAAGAATCTTTTCATTTTCTTTTGGTTCTTTAAGCCACAAAAACCTTACTGCATCCCTGTCTTTATCAGACAATGATATCTGTAAAAAGGCTTGAGCGATATCTGAAGTCCATACAATTTTATTCAATCTAAAATTAACAAGAACGTCGAACAGATTCGGATTAAGATTTGGACCTGGCCACAAGCAGTCATTCAAAGACAACTCGTTGGTGTCGTGTGAACTTGCATCGAACACGATTCGTGTTTTTGTTGTAAGTCTGTCTTCCCTGCACACAGCTTGATGAGGTAAATAGTAAGTTGGCGCATCCGACGTTTTCTGGAGATGTGCATCTTCAATTATTTCTTGTTGTAAGTATTCTTCGATTATGTCTTTATATCGTTTGTACAAATCTTCATTTTTGTCAAATTTTCTCTGTAAACTTAAAAGGCGTTGCATAGCGACATTATAATTGTTTGCAAGTTCAGGTGAATCTGTCTTCCATGGAAGACGTACCTCGTAACGACCATTTTCAAAGGTTGTAGTTGTATTAAATATTTTCATTGCCTGATCCTCTTCTAATTTTACATCTTCATGCACTATTCCTAGAGATTCTAGTTCCCAAAATCGCTTCAACTCATTATCCCAGGGCTCGTTTTCTTGTATTAAATTACAGCGGATTTCATGAGACGGTTGAAGTTCTTTTAGAGACCCTGTAGCAATCCACCCAAACACAGATTCTTGCATGAGCATTTGATCGTTAATCTTGCAAGTATTCCCTTTTAAAATCTTATAGAACAGTCCCGCACCTATTAGTGCATCGATTTTTCCTGGTTTGAAGTATGCTGGATCAGCTAATTCAACAAATTTAGGTATATTAATTTCAGAGATATCTAGATGTGTAGAAGGGGTAAAACTTGTAATTTTTGGAACAAGAAAAAATATTTCTTTTGAAGAAAACGATTTATCCCTGTTACTTATGCACGCTTGTGCTGACGATTTTATGGTAGTGACGTTTCCGCCCAAGCTAGATACAGGTGCATTAATATTTTTCTTGATTAATGACAAGTTATTTGCAAGTTCTATCGTCATGAAATTAGATTGCGATCCTGAATCTAAAATGCACCTAGCAGGGATAGATTTACCCAATCTATTAGTCACCCAAACAATGGCTGTTGAAAGCAAAACCGTTTTATTTTTCATTATCGAATTTGACGATACAGAACTGAAATTTTTTACTTTGTTTTCTTTTAGACTCTGGTTAACATCAAAAGTGTCATCAGTGTTCGGTGAACTACTTGCATTTTCGAACGAGTGCGGCGGTGCGCCGTCTCTATGCAACAAAACATTATGTTTCAATCTGCACAGACGACAGACATATTTTGATTCGCAATCTTTATGTCGACTGCTCAAGCAATTTATACATAATGAAACTTTCTTAACAGTCTCGAAACGTTGCACAGGATTATTTTTTAAAAATATTTCACAATTATATAATGCATGTGATCTATTCTTACATAGAGGGCACATTCGGTTACTATCATGGCTTTCACGAGAAACTAATGTTTTAGTTTTATTTTGTACTGAAATTATTTTAGGCTTCATTACTACATTATAACTCTTTTCTATATTCTCCAACACTTGACATCTTTTTTGTAAAAAATCAATAAATGAATTCCAATTTGGAAGCTCGTTTGAGTTTAAAGTTAACTCGTAGTTTTTTCTACTTTCCTTATCTAATTTCTGCAGAACAATATTTATCAACAGCATTTCGCTGAGTGGGTTTAATTCTAACTTCAATAATTTTAAAGCCCTTAAATGCTTTTGGTAGCAATCAACTAAGTGTCTTAAATCCTTAGATGACTCATGATTTATTTTTTCAAAACTCAAAATCGTATTTAAATGCGTGTTTACTATCAAACGTTTGTTTTCAAATCGTTCATTTAGAGCTTTGAACAACGAAGAATATGTGTCATCTAAGGTTTGTATTTCTTTCGCGGGACCAATTAGGGCCGACTGTAAATAATAAAGCTTATGAGAATCACTTAATTGTACATTAGAATCAATTATCATTTCAAATTGATTCTTGAAATTCAACCATTCATCATATTTGCCAGAAAATTTCGGCAGTGGAATATCTGGCAATCGAACAACTGCAGTATTATTGTTCTCAACTTTTGCAATATTTTCAAATGATTTATTTAATGCATTTTCTTTATTAGAACTCAAAGATGTAATGAGAGATTTGAGACCTACCTCTGCTTCTTCTATTTCTTTTTCCATTTCAACGAAAATGGCTTCATGCTCGTTCAATTCTTTATCCGAAACTATCGAATAGTAATTTCCTTTTAATTCATCAAGTTTTTCTTCTTGTTTACGTAAAAGTTCCAATTTTGAACGAATTAATGTTTCTGTAGATTTGTCAGCTTCTTCCTTTAGAAACGTTACAATACGAGTTATTTGTCCTTTTAAATTACTTCTTTTTCTGTCGAGAACGTTTATATCCAAAGCCATTTCACTAGATTTCTTTTATTCTAAAAGCGTACTATAATCCAAAGTTCTGCGGTTCTATGACGGACCATAAATGTTTGATGTTTTAATTAGAGTTTTATTCAAACGACGACGAATTTATTAATTGTAAACATTTATTATTTATGCGACAATAAAACGACAACATTTACATTCACTTCTTTCTTCCAAACATGAACCAGAACTACTGGCGTGTTGCCAAAATATTTCTCACCTCTTTTCTCTCTTCAATTTAATTATGAACTCTTCGCCAGGGCAACCCATGATGACGTCTAAGTGACGTAAGAGTTTGGTGTGCCCAAACACCATGTTTTGAACATTGTTCTGAAACATGCATTTGATACAAAATTTCTCCAGGAAGAAGCATCTTCAGTCTTTGAAACTTTTGTTGAATGCAAAGATTTAGTAACGTATTTAAAACAGAGTGGGAATATGAAATTGCTTCCACGGGCAGTTCATCAAGAAGTAGACAAGTTGGAATAGCAAATTGGATATGTTACAATCTGTGCGTGATCAGTTTAAAGAGATTGAAATATTGTTACATGAGAAGTATGAATCTCACAAATTTGAATACATCGATACCGCTATTCTTAATGAGATAGTGGTTTTATTAGAGCCATTTAAACATGCTACGGAAGATTTGGAAGCAGACACTTCGCCTACCTTCCACAAAGTGCTGTTATGGTACCACAAAATTTTACAAACCCAAAACAGGGAGTAATCGTTTAAAATTTGCACTATACGAGACGTAATGAAAAGATTATCAACTTAGAAAAAATATTCGTTCCAACATTGCAGCATAAAGTTGCCACTTTTCTTAGTTTCAGGCATTTACGCATGCTTTCCGAAGGGGAAAAAAGTGAAGTTCTTCAGTATGTAAGAAGTCAAATTGATATTGAAAACATACCCAATACAAATTCTTCGAGTACTGTAATGATGGATAGAACACCTGAAGTTGAGCCACAACTTAAAAAAATTAAGAAAGATTTATTTAGTCAGTGGGAAGATAAAAGTGAAGCAGAAAAACCTTTTACTACAGAAATAGATGATTATTTAGTAATACAAGAATTTAATGACGAAGATATCCTATTTTGGTGGAAGAGAAACGAAAAAAAAAAATTCCTAAATTGAGCAATCTTGCAAGGAAACTGTTATGCATTCCAGCTTCCAGTGCTACAAGCGAAAGAAATTTCAGCACCGCAGAAGAAAGAACTAATTTAAAGCCGGACATACTAGACTCTCTTTTATTTTTGCATGATAATTTGTAATTTATTTTTAATAATTTGGAACGATGGATATTACTTCTTGACTACTGTAAGTATTACTTTTCCCTGTCATTTATACCAGTCATTTGGCAGAATCGAATTAATATAATGCTTAACATTTACTTTTTTATTTTAAAAAAGGCAACTAATCATAATAATTCTCTTATAAGTATTTTAAATATTACGGTAATTTTTATGTTAGTATCATTCAGGTTTTGTTTTTTCATATACTTTAGATTGAGATTTGAATTATTCCATGAATATTAATTTCATTAGTTTTATATTACTGAGAATATTTTAAATCAATTTCTATAAATGAGTCTAACGTCTAAAAAAACTAATTATTAAACGTTTTTCATTTTCATCATTAAATGTAGTATTTATTTATTTTTATTGAAATAAGAGAAAGCTTTCCTCTGATTATTTTAAATATTTGAATATTTCGATTTGAATTAACAACTGAAATTTCCACATTATTCTACTTTAAGAATTAACATCTAATTAAAAATATTCCACTTTTCAGAATATATATGCATATAAATGGTGATTATTTTAATATTAGAATTAATTTAATGTAGTAGTTAACATTAATAACTTTACTTATTATAAAATGCCTGAAAAATATTTATTTATCGATCTATTTGCTCGTCTTTATATTTTTTTAAATTTCTGGAATTTCCGAATTTTTTTTCCTCAATTATGGGCCCGTACGGGCCGGGCCGGGCCGTGATGTTTGTTTCAAATATTACGGGCCCGGGCAGGGCCTACAAATTCAAGAATCTTCGGGCTCAGCCGGGCCGGGACTCAATTTTCAGGCCCGTGCAGGTCTCGAGTAACCTGTGAGAAATTTCCATTTTCAGAGAAATATTTTCTCAAGCTTGGCGCATTCCATGGAAAAACAACAAATATAAGAATGGAATGGCTAATTCGAAATGTACAAACAATTTCAACTTTAATTCAATACTTCTGAGCATTTATCACTATTTTAAACTGATTACATAATGCAAAGCGCCACCAACTAGATATTATGAATTTAATTATAATCACCGCGTATTAAGGGGGCACAATTGATACCATTAAGCAAGAGCAGGACGGCAGGGAATGGAACTGAATTCTGAAGGAAGCCAAGGCCCACCATGTCATTACGCGCCAGTGAAGAAAAACGATTCTGAACTGCATTGAATACTTTGGGAAAATGGACGCCAGAAAAAATTATGCATTAACGCGAATTTGAATATTAGGAAGATCTCCGACTATCGCCACTTGGACGAAATCGCATTAGCCTCCCAAGCGACCGATTGTGGCAGGCACGTAGCCGGCGTGGGGGGCCAGTCGAGGGCGAAAAATAACTTGTTTCGAAATCGATAGAAACGTGGTCATTTGAGTACCTCCTACCTCCCCTCGCGGTCGGAAAGTTAGCTCTACCCTTAGGTTGCTCGATAGAGCTTGAAATGTTATTTTCTAGCATTTTGCCATATTTCCTCATAATCGAAGCAAGTGTAGAAAAGTGGCCACTTAGGCTTAGGTCCAGCATTTTGGACTAATGGGCCTAAATGGCCATCGCTAAAAAATAACATAAGAGCTTTCGATAATCTTTAAAATAAATCGGTCATACAAAATAAAAACCTGAAAATTTCTCTAAAATTACAACTTTTCAATCCCTGTCGGTCGTCGTACCCTGATGGTGGAAATGCATTCATTAATATATACTTGTATAAACGGTTTCGCCTAATTTCTGGGGGGGGGGGAAATATTTTTCAACATTTTCCCTTTTTTGGTTTAACCCTTTTAGATCCTGCATTCACAATTAAGAACACAAAAATTACCCGAACTACCGTTCAGAGTAAGTGTCTGAATATGTGCACACAAAAGAAAACCAATTTTCGTCGATCATTTATTAACCAAGAATTTTTATTTTAATTTATTTATTTTGAAGTACAAATTTAATCTCCTTTACTATAAAAAATGCTTTTCAATTCGAACAGAATTTTTTTTTTATCAGATCTGAATGGGTTAAACCAACACCTCCTAGATATACAAATACCTGAGAGCAGAAACTTTTACGTCATCACTAGGTCCACTAAAATGACGTCATCACATATTTATATTCACAAAGTATTCAAAGTTTGTGGTAAATTTACTCCCGCATAAAGCATTTTAATGATTTAAGATAAAAAATTTAGTTTTACGATAAATAGGAAATTTTAACTATCACTAATTATATAATATGATATAAAAATAGATCATAATAAATTATTTTTTATGAGAAAGGTATTTTAATTTTTATCTTCTTCAACTTAAGATAGTTTCTAAAATTTCTATCATTCACCAGAAATTTTAAATAGTTTTATTCTATGAAGTTTAAACTGAGAGCGTCATCTTAGAACGTCTACTGATGACATAAAAATTTCTGTTCTTAGTCCATCTGTATCTAGGAGGTGTTGGTTAAACTCGTCACTAATCAACCACCATAAAATCCAAACATTTTTTTAGCGAGTTAGATTCAAACCTTCGATTACTCGGGCTGAGACCCGCAGGCCGTATGTTAGAGAAACCTGTAATGAAACATACTTTTGGTAAATATTATCCTCTTCACCTTACAAAAATCTCAGATTAAAGAACAATCTCATAATTGTTTTTAAGAAATCTATTATACTTAAAAACGACAAGTAGAAAGCGTATTTTCAAATAAAAGCCTAATTCTCAATCTCAGTTTCAGTAGTAAAAAGTTGTTATCACCCATAAAGGAAGACTATCAAGACACTTTTAAAGGTAAATGATGTCCCACAAGCTCGTTTCTGTAATATGAATCTCGGGTGGAAAATATTAACGAAATTTAACTTCGGAAATTTTATTAACATTAAAATATTCTTTTGTGTAACAACAAGCAAAAATAAAATCGGTGTGTAGGATTTAAACATTCATATGCGTTGAAATAATTTTTTTCAAAATTAAAGCATCAGCGCATATGTACGTCAATTTAGAACTACAAAAAATCTTAGAGTCGTTTTAACAGTGGAAACAAAAAGATCCACAAAAAGGTCCACCTCTGGAAAGAAGAGGTTTCACTGGAAACGAAAATGGGCTCAGAATTTCACTACAATTTCAGTAGAATTTCTAAAATCCGGGGTAACTGGGACTTTACGGATTCTGGATTACAGAAATTTGCGGATTATGGAATCCTATAATATGAATTATAAAAAATTATAATAATCAGCCGCTCACAGGCGACCGAAAAAAGGAGGCGCCCAAAATCTGCCGCTGTTTTAATTCCATGGACTATGCAATACCTTTGTACTGCATTACTGAAGACTACTTGAGTTATTATTATTATTATTTTTTTTAATGAATCCTTAGTTAGCATAGACCGCAATGTGTAAGAACACTTTTTTGTAGCCTAGTAAAAAAAAGAACAGTAAGTTATTTAAACACCAAAATCTATATAGTACGTAAGACAGTGATCCGTAATATGCTGGAACCCAATTTGAGCTGAACTTAAATGAGCTGAATCTAATCAGGGCCATCGTGATTCTACCGAGCCTGCTTGTGCACTCCACTGAGTCATCCAAAGAGGCCTATGGATGATCACTTATTGGTTCCAGAATTTAGATACGTCATCTAACGGCCGAATCTAACCAATGAGGAAAAGTCCGGTGGCCTCTTTCGGAGTGCACAAGCAGGCCCGGTAGAATCATTATGGCCCCAATCTAATGAGCCCTATAGACACTTGCGCACTTTCAAGAATTAGCGTCTATTGCCTGTGATGTATAATCATTTTTTTTCGCAGACCTGTACAAAAAGTAATCTCTACACACACCAAATCCATTCAAGCTGTGTGGCGAGGATCTACATACCCAATTTTAACTTATTCACTATTTAGACACTAGTACTCTTTAAATGATTAACGGTCCGTAGGCCGTAATGTATAAGAATTATTTTTATCAACCCTGAGAATCAGAGCATACGCATATCAGATCATACGCATATAGCATATACATATACGCGTATAAGATTCATGATGACCCAACACAGAAAAGGAAATTTACAGTTCATAGGGCCAAGCTTAAACAACCAGGGATGAATGGGACCCGAACCAGTGAAATGTTTTTTTTACATGATTAGAATTGCTGTTGTTGTATTTGAAACATTTATTTTCGGACTTGTTTGCTTGGGGAACTGGCCTCTGAGAAGTTAAGAGCCTGTCCATCTTTCCGCTAGTCGCCTCAGTGGGTTCAATTCCCACTCATCCCTTGGTTGTTTAAATTCCCTTTCTCTGTGCCAATAAAAACTGTCGTGTTGTTCAAGCTATATGAGGAGGCTTTATGCGGATTCTTGAAACCAAACAAACAAACCCAAAAATAAACGTTCCAAATACAACAACAGCAGCAACTTATTTGCTTGGTTACAAGAAGGCGTTTTTAAATCCCCGTCGAATAAAAATGGACAACACATTGATTTTTTTTTACTAGCACAGAGAAAGGAAATATACAGTTCATAGGATAAACACAAACAGCGAATGTGAATCGAACCCGAGATCGTCCGCTTTAAGCGATTAACTGAGAGAAGAACACACCCTTAACGATGCGAATTAATGAAGTTAGCGATTGGAAACTCTGTCATTATTTACGCTCGATATTAGCGTTGAACTTGGCAATGCCCACTGACATTGGTAGATGGCTCAAGTGGAGGAACAGGGTTCTGTCCTCTCGCGGGGCCGTCGGTCTAGCGGTCTGAAGTTTTGGGCGGTTTTCTCCAGATGTAACATGAATACGCGCTAGATACCCAGAAAAGTCCTCCCACAGGGCATCCCCCCCCCTTATGTTTGTCCTTTCTTTGACGCGGATTTATATGCGGTTCCTCCTGAACAAGCACACAAATCCGAATACATGTTCCAACACAACAACATGACAATGCGGAGTATGGTGAAATTTAAATTCGGTTTTTAAAGCTCGATTTGATCTAATTTTTAAAGATCAATATATTGAGGGATGGACGCGACACTATGCGAGACGAGAAATAGCTCAGGTCTCGTATCGTCTCGCACAATGACTTCCACACCTGTACTACAGAGTGGGGCATAAAGACCTCCCCATTTTAAGAGGTCAATAAAAATATATAGGACATTGAAAACAAATATTTTATGTTTACATTCGGAGAGAATAATGTTTTCCATTAATTAATTTTTACAATCTGTAACAATTTTTGCTATTAATTAATTTCGAGGTTTTGTTCTACGAAAAAGGATATCGTCTAAATGTTTTTCTTCGTTTTATACACTTGTGAAGTCTCTCCCAGAAATTCAGCATAATCTTTACCGGCATTGCTCGAGGAATTGCTGCAATTTCGAACGCTGAATTTCCGGGAGAGACTTCACAAGTGTATAGAGAATGAAGGAAAACTTTTAGACGATATCCTTTTTCGTACAACAAAACCTCGAATTTAATTAATAGCAAAAATTGTTACAGATTGTAAAAATTATTTAATGGCAAACATTATTCTTTCCGAATGTAATCATAAAATATTTATTTACAATGTCCTATATATTTTTATTGACTTAAGAAGTCATAAAAATATATGGGGAGATCTTTATGCCCCACCCTGTACCTTTAATCTAATATATAAATAGTTATATGCTATATATAATTATTCTTACATATATTATAATACATTAAGTTTGTTTTTAGGGTATACAATTCTACACTGTTAGAACGACGGGCTTGAAATTTTGCTCAGGTATATAAAAGAAATGGTAACAGAGAAGCCCTGCACTAGGCTACTTTAAAATTGTGTAAATTCACCCGTTCCCCAATTTTCCGTAATTTTCAGCTCCAGAAAGCTTCCTACTAAATTAATGAGAAGTAATATATTGAAAACGCCATTATTTTGTTCGATTCTCGTCGTGCACGAGGGAAGATAGGGGTCGGTCTGACCGAATCGACCCGGTCTTTTTTTAATGTTATTGCAAAAAGACCCAGAAAATTCAGCATAGGACACCAAGTATTAAACACAGGTCTTTGAATGCTCCAGCTGTAGGGGTAACTTTCTTAATATATGTATTTTACGCACACTCGACACAATACCCTAGGAAAAAATCCCCTAGGGATCCCCCCCTAGGGGTCCCCTAACCCACAACAACCCTAGGGAACCCTAGGGGGCAAAACCCTAGGGATCAATAATTCACTTAAATACTCCCAAGAAAAATTACAGACTAATTTGCAAAATGCATTTTTTAATATAAAGATAATAATTAAAAATACCCAATTAAAAGCTAATTCTAAAATTCCCGTTTCCTTGGAGTACCGACTTGTAAGCAATGTCCTATATACCTGAGGTACTGACTATAACCATATTTGCCTAGTCTCGCGGTCTCGCGCGAGAGCTGACCCGATGTATCGTCACGCAGTCTTGTCTCGCATCCAGTGGATCGTCTCGTGGTCTCGTTTCGCAATTAGAGGTTTCGTCTCGGGGTCTCCACTTAGAGGTCGTCTCCACTTAGAGGTATCGTCTTGCGGTTTCGTCGCGCAAAATTGCGAGACCGCGAGAACTCTCGTCTCGTCTCGCGTACATCCTTAAATATATTCGCCGACATTTTCATATCTACAGGTCAGAATGGAAAGAAATTTATTTTCGAAGGTCACATGATTGAAAAGTTTATTGAAAATTAGACATATGCATGTTTCTTTTTATGATATTTTGAAACATGAATAACTCATAATTAGTAAGAAACTAAATATAGTCCAATAAGACACGTAATCGTTGTTTGTGGGCTCTAATAAGTTATTTTTTGAAACCAAATGTCATAAAATAGGAGTTTTGGCAAAGGTGTCTCATAGTGATTGGAAAAAGCCTTAAACTCATATGTTATTTCAAAAACTAATACGGAGTCAAAGTGATTTGTGAACTTTATAAATTACTAGCTGCTACCCGCGACTTCGTCCGCGTCGGCTTTAGAATTAGGTCCCGAGAGAAATGTAGCATGTGTAAATAACAAATATTGTTGCGACAAAAGAAACTGCATTTAAATATTATTTGCTTTTTACTTGTTTCAAATGAGGTATAATGCATGCTAGTATACTTCATTTAAAATAAGAGAATATGCAGAGTTACTAAATTTAGATTTTTTTTCAGGCATTTGGCGAATAGAGACAGTTATGACAGTATTTTCGAACTGTTTTGTAAAAGAAATATTTATGCTATATGCATGAATTTTAGTCTATGTTAATCAGGAATAGAGCAGCTTTTTATTAGTGAAAAAGTTTTAGAATCGGTTCTGTAGTTACAGAGATACCCAGAGAGCGTAATATATTCGAATTATTTTGAGTGTTCCTGTAAAGAAACTATTTATGCTACATGCATGAATTTTAGCCTATAATACTCAAGAATAGTGTAGCTTACTATCAGTAAAAAAAGTTTAGGAATCGGTTCAGTACTTACAGAGATGCACTTAGAGCGTAATGTAATTCTTATTAGCATCCCTGTAAAAGAACTATCTGTGATATATGCATCAAAGGTAGCCTATAACACTTAGGATGCCACCAGTGTCTAAGAAGTTCTGCTCTCAAAACTGCAAGGCGGGAGGTGCCAGGTTCAAACCCCGATCGCGCCTGTCGACCTAGCCGCTCCCAGTTTTCCGTGGTTTTCTAAAAAACCTCGCGTAAATACGGGCTAGGATCCCTTAGAAAGTCCCCCACAGAGGAATTCGCCATATAGGCCTAGGACCCTAGTGCAGTCAATCGGTCTTAATACAAAAACAAACAAACAATAATACTCAGGAATAATGTAACTTTCAATCAGTGAAAAAAGTTTTAGAATCGGTTTAGTAGCTACAAAATTTCCATAGAGCGCAATGCATTAGAATTATTTTGAATGTCTTTGTAAAAGAATTATTTATGCTATATGCTTGAAAGGCTGCCTGTATGTTAATCCAGGGCATAAGCTAATTTCATTACAAATTTTTCCAAATCCGTTCACCATTTTTGTGTGATTCAGTCAAAAACATCCAAACACACAAACGTACACATTTATATTATTGGTAGGATTTGGAAATTTATGAACTTTAAGAAACACATCTGGACTTTTCTTGGTACTTACGTATTATCCCGGCGGTCATTCCCGCCAAACTGTTTTTTCGTCAAATGAGTTGCCAAACTGTTGCCAATCGTATTCAAAACCATTAATAATTTCATGTGCCCGGCATTTATTTCGGCAAAAAATCGCTTGTCTTGGCGGACCGCCGGGATAATACGTAAGTACCCTTTTCTTTAATTATGCTTTTTAATTTGGCGTAAAATCAACATAATTTCCATGATTTTCAAATGCGTGCGATTTTGCAAATAGAATTTCTGCTTTATTTTAAAAGCATAAATCATTTTGTGCAGGCGATAAAACGGCTTTTAATTAATAGTTTGAAAAGTAGTTAAAATTTCAAAATTCTGAGCCTCAGGTGCACTTTACCGAAGTTATGGGCTCAGTCATGCTCAAATTTTCAAAGCTCTGCTTTCTGTAGATTTGTCTGGAGAACATTCATTTTTATTATTACAGATAGATAGATTTGGCATAAAACTGGCTTAATTTCCGTGGTATTTAATGTTTTTCAGATGCACGCACACGCGCTTCTTTGTTGAAGTAATAGCATTCTTGTTAGCTCAAAACATGAATCATTTGATACGGGCGAAACTCGCCAAGCATGACAATGTAAAAACGGTTTTTAATTAATAATTAAAAAGTAATTAAAAATCTAAAATTCTAAGTAGCCTATAACCATCTCCAGGGTCCCATCTATATCTAAACCAAAATGCATCCTAATCGATTCAGCGGTTTAGGCGTGAAAGCGTCATAAACAAACAAACAAACTCACTTTCGCATTTATAATATTAGTGAGGATTTTATGGCTATTAAGTATTAAACAAAACAAACGTTGTACGCCTTTCCCTCTCAAGCCGTTCTGTAGAGCCAGAGGCGCAGAGAGCCAAGTCGGGGCCCCGGGGACAAAATCTTTTGGGTCCCTTTGCTATCTTTTCATAATCCTTTTGATGTCGTATTATGTCGTATTAGATCAATCATTTATTCTTTATTAAAATTATTAATCATTTAAAGAAACTGTAAATTGATGGTAATTGGAAAATAGTTAATAGAATTCAAATGATTAATTTAAAAGAGTATATACTTTAATGAACATCCATACTCTAAAAATTTCCAACATTTTGTTTGGAAGGTTTCGTCACCTCCATAGAGAAACTGTATTTGAAACGTTAACATTTTTGCATGGCATTGTTTCCTCAGTATTGAAAAATTAATATTTTTATTCATACTTCCATGCAAGCAGGCAGCCAAAAAAATTTCAGAAGGCCAAAAAAGTGGAAATTTCAAAATTTCTAATAGGAAGTCCTTATCTTTAACATTTTGTTAAGAAAATTTAAAATTTCGGAGGTTGAGCGGGCCCATAGTCGCACCTCTGGCTATAACCTTTCCTCCACTATTTAACAATGATCTCATGTTAAATATATCTTTTCTACTTTTAGTCATCGCAAACCGTTGAATAACACCGACAATGTCTACTTTTCTATTAAAAGAAGACGCGATCACTAACACTCCTCATTTTTGTCAAGTGGGTGGTTTATGCTCTAGCTGGCTTTTTGTAATTTCATTCAAAAATTAATTTTAAAACATCCCTGGACATAATCTGAATTTGGACTTTTTTTAACAAAACTGACAACACACAATTAAGTATCATATAAACAGCAAAAGCGGGGCCCCTTCACAAGCTGAGGCCCTGCGGATTCTTCCCCTGCTCCCCCTCCCTCTCTGCGCCACTGTGTAGAGCAGTTTAGTTCTTTTTAGAGATGGCCAATGATTCGATGAGTCGAATCAGTGATTCGAATCTTGGTACTGAGTGGCTCAGTCTTTACACTCACTCTCTACTGATTCGAATCTCAAGCCCTCAAAGGAAATACATTACAAGTGCGAAGGGAAGGAAAACTTATTTTCCTTTGCCGTTCCCAGAGATTTTCCCTTACTCTTTCAACTCTTTTCGACTCTTTACGACTCTTTTCGACTCTTTTCGACTCTTTACGACTCTGAGTCGATAGATGATTTAAAACAGTAAATGAGTGGGTGTGGGTGAGTTGGTCACTGAGTTGGTGCAGCAACGAATCTTTACTGATTCAGTGTTTCGCTCTGTTTCGGTGATTGTATACTATCGTTGAGATTCGTTAGTTTTTCGAATCTTCTATCGACTCAGAGTCGAAAGGAGCCGAAAAGAGTTGAAAGGATGTTTCATTTAATTGGAGTTTTTTTTTCGAATCTTCTATCGTCTCAGAGTCGAAAGGAGTCGAAAAGAGTTGAAAGGATGTTTCATTTAATTGAAGTTTTTTTTTTCGAATCTTTGGTGTTTTATTTCTTGGTTGGTGGTCGGATTTAAAGTTTTATCTGTCTGTGGGTGTGGAGTGGGTCGAACATCGTTTGCTTTTGGCGGGGGGGCATAGGCGTTACTTCCTAAGGGCAAGAGGGATCAATCCCCCCCCGAAAAAAAAATTAAGAAAATTCAAGTATCAGAGCTATTTATAATAATGATATTTTATACAATCGGAAACATTTTTGTCACCCCATCCAAATATTACATGCCAATTTACGCCAATGCTCGTGGAAGAGCGGAGGGGGGGTGTCTCAAAGTTGTTTAAACCATTTTCCCTCGGGGGGACTCCCTCCTTCCAACTTGTCTGGCTGATTTAATATTTGTTTAAAATTTAATGAAACATCCCTTTTCTACTTTTAACTTCAATATATGTCCCCCTGCCCCCACCCTCAAAAAAAAAAACAAAAAAAAAAAAGCAGAACGTTAAGTTTACATGGTGGCGGGTTTTCATGTGAAGGGAAATAGAATGAAATAAAGTTAGGATTGTGCTTGTCACTTTTAATGAAGGATACAGGGGCGGTATTAAGCGCTCTCACAAAAGGACTTTGTAGTAAGCAAAATAACATTTCGCTTTATTGCTGCAGATTTCGTTTAAGATATTTTTTTTACCTTGTTTTTCGTTTAAGGGGAATGATTTTATTTTCTTTCGTAATTCAGAGAAATACAAAATAGGGTCTAAAGCAGTGGCGTAGTTAGCGTTATTGACAGTGGCGTAGCCAGGATTTTATTTCGGGGTGGGCTGGGTATCAAATTTAAAGATAAAGTTCAATTGTAAGCTAAGTAAAGGGTCCCTTTTTTTGGGGGGGGGCAGCAGCCCCTCAGAAGCACTGGGCCAAAAATCGATAAATATCGACATATCGGTTTTATTTCAACATCAAATATCCGATATTCCCATTTTCATTTCAGTGAAATCTCGAATTCGATAGAGGTCAAAAATACAGGCCGGTCAGGGGCGTAGCCAGAAATTTTTCATGGGGGGGGGGTTATGACTACTGCAACTCATATATATGTATACGTGTGTGTGATAATGTAGTGAAGAATATACATTTTGTATGGCAAAAAATTCCTCATGGGGGGGGGTTATGACCCCCCTAATCCCCCCCCCTTGGCTACGCCTCTGAGGCCGGCGATAAGAAAATCCTGAGATCAATCCCAGCTTGTGATGCTTTTGCTACTGCTTTCTCTCCGTTGATGACGATGCCAGATTGCGGAAAAAACAGCTCCATGGTTTATTAGTCTAATTACCATAATTAATTAACGGATATCTCGGAAACTGTCCACCGGAGCGCGTTTTTATTGATTCTCGACCCCCCTAGACTGAACACCCCACCGATACTTAAAATTTCGAATGCTTTGACACCAAACTTAACCTTTTAATCTTACAGGCCCAGGGGGTCATACGAAGCTCCCCTATATTTTCAATTTGGGCATTTTAAACACTAGCCTCCTCCGGCGGCATCTCCAAAGCCTGGAAACCATCCCGGAGCCAATTTCTACATGTTTGCAGTCCTTTTAAGCCTCAATCATGGTTAATTAGTCTAATTACCATAATTAATTAACGTATATCTCGGGAACTATCCATCGGAGCGCGTTTTTATTGATTCTCGACCCCCCCTTATGAACCCCCATCGTTGCATAAAATTTCGAATGCTTTGACACCAAACTTAACCTTTTAATCTTACAGGCCCAGGGGGTCATACGAAGCCCCCCTATATTTTCATTTCGGGCAGTTTAAACACGTTTTACTTGAACCGCCCTACGACGGCAGAGACGGCCCGAGGGGCGTGCGGGGCCCCAGGCGAAGCGCAAGAGCGGGGCCTCTTCTCTATCATGTTTTATGAGATAGCAATAAAATGGCCCAGGAGCGGGGCCTTAGGCGATCGCCTACATTCGCACCCCCCTTGGGCCGGCCCTGAGGACGACATCTCCAAAGCCTACAAACCGTCCCAGAGCAAAAGGAGAGAGAGATGCTAGCTGCCCGAGAACTCAGCGGAGAAGAAACCCGATGAATGGGTGAAGGGTGTTTAAATAGTACGGCTTTCGGAGCAGAGAGAGGGAAAATTTCTTTAGTTGTTTTATTGATTCAAGATTTGAATCGAATCATCGAAGTAGCGAGTGAGTTAAGATTCGAATCAGTAAAATGAGTCGAACCGCCCATCTCTAGTTCTTTTCAGCATTTCAGCCCTATACATTATTCAGGGTTTACAAAACAGCAGAAGATCAAAAACTCTGGCCAGTACGTGGACGTGACAAGAATTTTTTCAATTAAAAATATCTCAATGAAATTTCTGGTTCTAAAAGTTGTTTTAAATGTAAGTGTGTGTATATATGTCGTTCTTTTTTATTCAGTTCTAAAACTGGATTTCTTTTAAGGATAAGCAACTTTAAATTACTGTATCATAATGTCACCACGGTAACATTACCTCGTAATGCACATGATGCCCTACGAGATTTGCCTGTGTACTCTAAATACACTCAAAAGAATTGGAGAATTCCGCTATTTTGCTATGAATAACATCATCAGAACTTCACAATTTTTTTGGGAGTATCCCTTAGGTACTCACTGTACAAAAAGATGAAGAATAATCGAAATCAGTATTATTATTAATAATAATAATTTGGTAAACTGCTTCCTAAATGAATTTCCTGCTGGCACTGCCATGTGCTATAAATGCCATTCAATTCAAGTTAAATGTATATAATGCTATTGTAGAAAATGAAGCGATTAGCAATATGTATATTTTATTACCAAGCACTGGCGCCACTGGGGCAATTTTGAAGTTTGCCCCCCCCCTTCCTAGAAAAATAAATTACTATGGGCCATGTTATCAAGTCTATCTTTAGAGTGAAAAATGTAAATATGGCAAAACTTATTTTTCTGTTAATGAAATATAGAAGTTTAATGGTACTCGTTTACACACAAACTGTCATTTGACTTTCCCAAGGCGTTGCCTACGTAATACTACTCAAGGCCGGGAAATGCGGCTTTCAAAACTGGGAAAAATGTAGATGGCGCTGTTTGGTCCTATAAGAACTCATCGTTGCCTTGTTACTTCATAAGAGCTATCTTTATAGCCTCGTATGTTTAGATTGGTACTTACGTAGTATCCCGACGGACCGTCAAGATGAGCGAGTTTTCGCCAAGATAAATGTCGGAGTATTTTGACGAAAAAATAGTTTGGCGGGAATGACCGCAGGGATAATATTACGAAAGTACTTTTAGATTTCTTTATATTGTTTTATAATTTTAAATCTACATCGGTTTAAGACGCAACCGATAAGACGCAAACCGAACTTCCGAAACCACATCGAGAGATAACATTAAATTCCATGTTATCTCTCTACATAAAATATGTTCTCAGTGATTGACTTATTCAAACACATGAACGACCAGACAAAACTATTGGAGATACAAATATGAAATTTTAAGAGCTTATTCATTTTGTCCTTATTTCCTTGGCGAGAAATAGCAACCCGCCACTTATCTTTTAAAATGGGATCTTTTGGAAAACGGTGAAATCCAACCGTTGATCCATCATTTTCTTTCAAGTCAGAATTATTACAATATGGTACACAACAAAATACCATTTTCACTGAAATGCAATTATGTATCCGTACGATATAAAATAACAACAAATAAAATAAGGTAAATGTTTAAGTATGTGTAAACGTCTCGAAAACTCAACACATAATTGCTTACAATCAAACAGCCAGAAAACACAAACGTTGAAGGGTCATAAGAGCAACCCTAGCGGTCATTTTATGGCCTTATCACACTAAAGGATAAATCCGAGCAACTTCGCGCTGGACCAACTTTCCGACGGACTTGAAGGCGTGGTTATCTTTAAGGGTTGCAAAAGTAAACAAACTCTCTCCGACGCCAAATAGTCATCGCATCGCTGATTTGGCGTGCAGGTTCTTATTTTACTTATAAATGCGTTGGTATATTTACATCGGATCGGCTGCAATTTCGGCAGCATCGGATGGGCAGCAATCTCTAATTCCAAATTCCAGTTGAACGCGGCCATAATTTTATTTACACGTGATTCTGACATCGAGCCAAGCTGCCAAGCTTCGAACATAGTCGCCATTGCTCGAAATTGCTTATGATGTAGCAGGAAGAAGTACTGTGATTGGCCGAAATTTCGTCCGACTCGGATTTTTTCCTTCGGAAAGGAAAAAGTTGGAGTTCGCGGTCGTCAAGGTAACGACGGAGAAAATCGGCCAGAAACTTGATTTGCAAGGAAAGTTGGTCGGATTTTTCTCAGTGTGATAGCCCTATTAGTGAACTAAGTTTTCGCCCGTTTTATTGCCGAAAAACACGACCTTTTCCCGGCCTTGAGTAGTATTACGTAGGCAACGTCCAAGGGTTTCATTAGTCGTCCCTGTTTGCCGATGATGATGTTTTCAAAAATACATTGCTTAGGCGTAACATAATGCTTTAATGCACATTTAGTTTAAATGAAGTACGCATTCTTAAAAAATTGTCCCTCCCAAAGTAAATTACTTTACTTTACAGTAACATTTTGCCATATTGTACATTTTATTATGGACAAATTTTTTTTATTAAACCCTACGACCTACCTTCTCCCCCAAAAAAGAAATTTAAAGAATCTATTTCCGTTATTGCTTGTTTCGAATTTATTATTGCAAAACTTGTATTTCGTAGATTCACTTTTAATAGAAAAACATTCGTGATCATAAGAAAACACACGTTAGATAAAAATAAGTTCGACTTTTGACGTATTATGACCGGCAGTGTTACTAAAAGCCCTTTTAGCAAGAACTTAAACACACTGTATTTTTCCGAGTTTTGGAATGATTATATCATCAGAACGTACCCCTTTTCCAATAAAAAAAAAATTTGAAAATAGGTCCCCGTGGCAAAAAAGTTGTTACGGTACAATACATAGAAAAACACCTATGAGGTGTCAGAGTGGTTATAACTAAATTTCCTTTATAAACAGGGATCTGCAGCTAAAATGGGTGAATGGATTGTAACGAAATTTGGCACATAGACTACTCATAAGATGAGCATGCGCTGAAGGAATTTCGAAAAAAAAAAGTTCCAAAAATGTCCACTAGGCGGCATCTTGCAAGAAAACCAACAAATTTAAAATGGAAATAGGGTAATTGAAAATTTAGAAACAAATTCAACATTTCCATATATATATAAAACAAACTGTAAAATGTCCGTTAGTTAGTTTGTCTGCACCTCGCATATCTCCAAAACGGGTGATCGTAGATCTACCAAATTTTGTATAGCAATTCTCCAGGACGGGTTCCGACATACCTAAAAGCGATTTTTTCGAAATTCGAATTATTTTAGGCGATATCGATAAAAATCATGTCGCAAAAGGCTAATTTTTGCTCCGCTATTTCGCAATTGTAACCCCGCAGTGGAAAAAGAGAGAATGTAGCATACTAGGTTGCCATATTTGGCAAGTTTATTAAATGATTCAGACTCTTGAAGAAAATAAAAGAATAACGATTTTTTTTGTTTAGATTATTTGTAAGTTTTTTTTAAATTAAAATATCGTGTGCATGGGAAATCAGAGCAGGAATGAAATGTTTTATACTCAAAAGAAAACTAGGATTTGGAAATTTTCAGAGACTAAAATGTGCAACAATTTTAATTTGGCGAAAAATAAAATAGTTGATGTGCGATTTTGAGATGATTCTAACGCTTGGCGCAATTTATCGTAATTTTATCGTCTGCTACTTGGGTTATGAATACACCTGAGAATAAGTTTTGGAAATTTTCATTCAGTTGGAATTGTGCATTTCCCCCCAATCTATTTCTAATGTATTACATCCAGAAAAAGGATGTTAGAAACACCAATTTTAATTTTGTTTAATCACACTCATGAAGAATGATATGCTTTCCAACTTAATGACATAAGGAACGAAAATAGGGAAGACCCTGGATTATAATACGCTTTTAATATATCGCACTATGTGCGTATTTAAAATCTGAAAGTGTTTCAGATTTTCTTACATTTTTTTTTTCCTTTCCGTTTCTTGATAAAGGCCAATATTTCCAGAAGCTCTTCAGAATTAATACAGGACGAAAATAATTTGTTCCTTTTTGTAGGTTTTTATCATTTAACCATCTTATTTTTGTAACCAGTGGCGGCCCGACACAGTAAGCATCGCGCCTGGGGGCCGGCTTCGAAACTAAAAAACTAAGAGCATAAAAGGGGGCGACACTTACCAAAGGGCCGCTCTTTTTTGTAGCCATCTTAATTTTAAATTCCATTCAGAATCTGAGATTTCAGTGCCAAGAAAGCCGGTGAGGAACAGGATTCTCTCCGAACAAGATTTATTAAGATGGCGAACCAACTGGTCGCCGGATACGGCTAGTATTTAATAGATTTTGAATATTTATTAACTGATCTGGGTCATTTTTGAGTTCATTCGATCAGGCAAGTAAAGCGTCACCTAGTGGACATTTTTTGCACTAAACTTTTCAAAAAATGTCGTTGAGCACATTTCGTACACTTGATAAATTTGGTGGCAATCTGCTCACCCGTTTCAGCTGTAGAATGCCGTTTAGAGGGGAAGTTTAATTAGAACCACCCTATATATACGTTGAACATAGTATCTCCTCCTTTTTTGAATTCGGTAAAAAGTGCTAATCCGACTTGAGCTGTATGCCACTTATTTTCAATAACAGCACAACAAAAGTAACAGAAATACATTAAACTAGCTAGGTGATTAACAGTGTTCAAAAACTTCATACTCAATGAAAGAGTTGGTACTATAAGGCGCTTGTAAAAGTAAATTTAGGAAGAGCAGAAAAAATCCTATGAAACGACATCAATTGTTTTAAAATATCTAGAATTGTGATGGCAAGTTACAAGCAACGAAACAGTGAAAAAATGCAAAATTAAATATTTGCCAATATTTTTAAACGTCAATTCTTGAAATACTAGAAAAAACAAAGGTTCCGCCCATCCGAATCATGTGCACGCCTCAAGTCAGTTTTTAAATTTCTGGTGTTGCTGAATTCATTTATCTTTGGTTTTAACTTATAAAACAATTGCTCTAGAAGTTCTAGAGCATTTTTTTCGGGGGGGGGGGGAATTAAAATCCAAAATAAATGACTTCAGCAACATCAGAACTTAAAAAAATGACTTGAGACGTGTTCATGACTAAGGGTGGGCGGAACCTATTTTTTCTAGAAACTAGAAATTTATTGATCTGTATCGAAGAAAAATTTTAATTTCTTCCGAACAAGACAACCGATATAGTTCAGTATACGGTTTCTCTAAAGCTATCAGAATGGGCCAATTTTTAGTAAAATTTTACTGATTGTATCTCGAACGGTACTTAATTATCATAACATAACATACTAACATATTTGCCAACATTTCAAAAATGTTGGCAAATATTTACTTTTATTTTTTCCTACATTTCATTGCTTATAACACGCCATCAATTCTTGATATTGTAAAACAACTGATGCCGTTTCATAAGATTTTTTCTGCTCTTTCTAAATATGGGTTACTGTTTGTCTAGCGTGCTTAGAAACTTCAGAAGTGGGGGGGGGGTTACTAAGTTTTTGAACTTTTTCATTCTGTCAGTAATAGTGGGAAAACAAAAGAGATAAACCAGAGGTTCTCTGTTGATTTGGGCTACATATGAGTTCTTCTATCATCCCCTAAAATCTTCTACAAGAGTTAACAATGATAATACATAACTAATAGTCTGTACGAAGCACAAGCAACCACATTTTAGAAATATTAAATTTTAACTAAAAAATTTGCAAAGACCAAAAGCAGGGTGAATTATTTTATAAAATTATTACTGCTTACAAATAGTGGTTTCTTATATTCCGTACATGTTCGCAGTAGGTAGCCTTGGATAATTTGCCATCATTCTGGAGAAACGTAATTGTAATGAAAATGCATCAGAGGTCAAAACAGCACTGATCACAATTTAAAAAACATATTTCGAAGTTTTGCTCTGTTTCTCTGCGATCAAATTAATTCATCATTATTCCTTCAGGGCTGAAATCGAAAAAGTTTCAAATCCGATTACATCTCCAGATGAGTTAATATCTGTCAAATCAAGATCGTGGATGACATTAATTTCTTTCAGATGATAATATTTTAGAAAAGGGAGAACCGTGTGTTTATTCCTAGGGATTATATAATTTCTCACGTTCATCATGGAGTTAATCCCTGAGATATCTAGATAAGGGAGAAACCGATGCCATATGAAAAACGGCTGTCATATGTGACGTCACAGAACATACTTTTTTGTTAAGGAGGAAAAGAAAAGTCGCATGCGAAAATTAGGGTTTTTGCAAAGTGGGTATTACTGTCGAGTTTTGAGTTTAGAAGTTTTGCAAGGATCATTTCGCATGTAATTTAAAGTAGAAAAAGAAGAAAAAAATGAACAACAGATTTTTTACGTGCGTTAAAACTTGCTGCTTATTTTAATGCATTGATGCTTTTACGCATGACAGTATAATATCAGTTGCTAGGTTCATGTTTCGCTGTTAAAAATTATGTAATGCACTGGTTTAATATCATAACATGAGTACAAATGAGAAACTAATTATATGTAGAACAACATTACCTGAAATATTTGTGATAACATAGCTCCAACTGTCCCACATTCCATTACAAATTTATTCCCGTCTTTTTAAGCTTTGAACAAGTCCATTTTTTTACGGTTTTATTTTACATATGTAAATGGAACAGTGGAAAATCCTCTGATAAAGTCAGAAGTGTTGGCAGCTAGGGTAGGGATAGTGAAGTTCGTTTTTCCGAGATTTATTGTAAGTAGAAAGAAACTGATTAAGTGTAAAAATAGAGCTGTCTGAAATACTTAATAGTCAAGTTCGTTATAATGAGCTTTTACTGTGTGGAAAGACATTGATTGAATGTAAAATACAATTATCTGAAATATTCGTAATAGAGAAATTCATTGTAATAAGATTTTACCACATGTAGAAGGCGGCTGACTAAATGTAAAATAAAATTAACTTTACGTTTACAAGACAAAGAAAATTTATCTGTCTAAAGAGTATTTTGCAAGTAAATACTCTTTAGAAATGAAGATGAAATAAAATAAAAATCTCTACAAAGTTTGATTGTATTTCGTTGCCCTATTCAATTATTTAATGCTTCACACTAAACATTTTTATGCATGAAAATGAGTATTTACATCTATCAAAAAATATCAAATAACAATAACGTCATAACAATTTTCGTAATCGTTTTGATTTCAATGAACGTCAGGTCTATCATATCATTTTTATATAGTAAACGATCAATAAAGATAATATCCAGACTCTCACCAAACGATAGTCAATTTTGGAGACTTTTGGCAATATATCTCCGAATTTGATGTTAAGAATAGGCCACCTAAAAGCTGGTTTTGATTATCACATTAAATTTAACAGAAAATCGCCATTTTCTAATGAACCAATGGTTTTTTTAATATTCAGTAACACACAATCCTGATTGAAGTGCTACAAAATGAAAATTTGAAATGTTCAACCCATACTAATGATCAATTTTAACCTTAAAGAAGGAAATTGTCCCACGAATCCGTTTTATTATTAACAGGAATTTAGAAAAGAAATCATCTCGTCTTCGGTAGACAATTCAGCGAGTTTTCTTATGAACGATAACAGCTTTGTAGTAGTATAACCATATAAGAACGTATATTAAGTGCAAAATACTGAAATACAAAGTGGAAAATGCAAGATTTCGTAAAACGGCATGCAAGCGCTAACAATCGTAAATAATAATTAAATTCTAAAAATTAGCTAATTCTAAAAAACAAGTAGGTTACTCATTTACTTTTCTGTTAAATGATTTAAATATATGTATTAATTGTATGAAATAAACGATAGGGGGGGGGGAATTCGAACCCGCGGATACGAGGTTACGACTAGACGTAATTGCTCACGCCACGGCACACTCAAGCATGGTTTTGTTATTACAACGTCGAAGACCATTAAAATTACTCTCCAATAAATCACAGCGTTTCCTTTTAAGTCAAAAATGTTTGTTTTGAAAACAATGAAATTGAAATTTTACTAATATTATTTTTATAAGAAAAAATGGCGCAGCATATTTGCAATTCGGTCTATAGTTCCTTTATGAATCTTCTGCTACTGCCATATTAATCTCTATAGATTAGATGTAATCAAAACGTCTAAAAAATAATAAAAAGTGGGAGGAGAGAGCTTAATGGATTTCACTTGTAAGCTGACGATTTTTTGGAAAAAGAAAGAAAAAGTTTTAAATAATTTAAATATTTAAACAAAGTGTCTAGACATTTGGTAATGAGTGCTAAGCCCATAGCTTATCTAAAAGCCGCTCCAAAAAACCAAAACACTTTCACGGCCAGATAGATCACTTTAACACTTTCCCCCTCAGCGTCTCACCAAAATCGTCATTACGGGCACCACCCACAGAGCCATTATATCCCACTGAATCCAGAAGAAGATGCGGTGGATAATCAAGCGGCAAAATACCCACACACACACACTTTTAGTTCTTCCCAATTTTCGTCGTTTTAAGCCAGATCCGCTACAAGGGAATTGGGTCGCATCGGAATACTCTGTGAAGGGAGGAGGTATTGTCTTTCTGCGCGAGACCAAGTCGCGGTTGAGTGAAGCCCCAGTTCTAGAGGTCTCTGCCGACGTCGGAAAGAAAGCCAGCCAAAAATAAAAGCCACGATCGCTACAGACGCAGACGAATTGTGTGCATGAGACTCGCCGGAGAAGTGTTGTAATATTTTGTCTGCGGCTTGAGAGAGGCAAAGAAACAAACAAAGCATGCTTAGGATACGTCACATGGCGGACCCACAGGTAAGGGAGAAGAAATTCGACTCTTTTCCGACAGATGGCATTATATGTAACGTGGATATACACCAAAAGCGTAACTTGGATTTCTGTGGAATCGGGTAAAAAAGTTAGAATTTTCTTTTATTGAAAGAAAGCCAGCAGAGTTCATGAGAACTGTTGCATCCAAAGTTTGAAAGGAAAAATCTCCAGCGGATGTATATCAGTATTTTGGACAAACGCATTTACGATGTTTGGACTTTTTTCAGTACGATTCGGACTCGGAGAAAACATTTAACAGATAAACAAAAATTGTAGAACTGTGTTCTCAAATTCACAGTTGTCCGTTTTTGGAGTGATTGCGCTCCTCAGCTACTGAACGCAATTAAAAGTAGAGAAAACTTTGCTAATTCTCCAAAAAATTATTTTAAGCTATTCCTGAGGAAATCACAGAGCAAATACTCTGTTCTCGGGTTACTTTAAAAAATTATCATTGATGCATTTTTAATTGTACATGAAAGCAGAAGAAAATGCCTTAACGTTTTGTGACCCATCCCCGAAATTCCTCTAACAATGGATTTGAGTATATCCTTTAGCCTAAACGGCTCAAGCAAAATTCTGTCAAAATATTTGAAATTCTAGTTTAAAAAAGCAAGTATTAATCCTAAGACGTATTCCTATGCCAGTTCATTTTATTTGTTGTTCAAAACTCTCATTTAAGAGATCATTTTATATATTTGGATAATCTACATCACCTGAACTTTGTGTTTGTTCTTTATTTTGTTAAAAGTGCTGTGTGACATTTTATAGATATGACAAAATGTATTTAACTCAAAATTGAAGTTTACGCTCTAATAGATCGAAAAATGTATTTGCAAATGCAAAGCATTAATCAAAGATTAAATTTTTTTCCCAATAATTTCAGTATAGATTAGGGTCTACACTCAATGGCCATAAATCAAAAAAATAGTTTTAAAAGTTCATTTGTTTTAATTGTAAGAACTGCTTTATTCTTATACGTGTCTGAAAAAAACTACCCAACATGTATAATATACATATTAATCAAAACTATTTCAAAATTTTAAATTTAAAAAATTGCTTTCTTTTATAGATTTAAAATAACAATTTTGGAAATGTTTGTTTGTTTGATTCTTCTGAACTCAGTGATAACCTTACCAAAAAGTAACACATATTTATTGTAAATATACTTTATCATGTTTACAGAATTTAAAGATTATGTATTTAAATATGAAATAAAGACTACGTATTTAAATATGAAATAGCATTGAAACATACTGAAATTTTGAATCTGCCAAGAAAAATTTCTTAAAATAAATATAACACTTAAAAAATAGCGAAATAAATAAATATTAAATACATTAAATTTGTTAGAAAAAGGTATATATAGGTTATTGGCTATCAAAGTTAATTCTAAAAAGTTAGATATACTTATGAGAGACAATGATAACATAATTTGAGAATTAAACATATTAAGATCAAATTTGTAAATATTAAATACTGTTAAATATTTGCATATATTAAAAAATATTGTAACTCTAAATGTTTAGCCTATAAATATTTTTTTTTGAACCGGTTTGGTGTAGGGAAAAATATGTAACTAATTTTACCGTAATTTTAAAAGCACAGACAATTTTTCCTGAACCTAACAAAAAATACAAAGATTCATATGTCCTTTGATTGAATTATTTATTAATCAAAGTTATTTATAAAAATGATTTATTTACTAATACTTTTATAGTGTCAATTCTGGAAAGTTAGAAATTGAAATTTCTATAAAGGGTAAAATTGTATTTCGCTTATACTAATTATATATGTTTAAATCATGAGTAAACTCTTTATTATAAATGCTTTTGGATTATTTTTAAACTGTTGTTCATAAATGTTCTCTTTAAACGTGTTTTTATGTATTAAAGACCGAGAAAATATCCAACAAAATTTATTTTAAAGAAATATTTTTTTCTGAACACGTAAAATTGTTACAATATCTGAAAAAAAGAAAAACTGCATTGGTAATCTATCAGATTTGTTCGAATAACAAGGGAAAAGTAAATTAAAAGTAAACAAAATAAATTAACTGTTATGGGAAAAATTATATTGTTTAATTTTTGTTGATAAAATTTTAGTTTTGTAATTCATAAATTATTTTTATCATTAGAAATAATTTAATATATTTAAAAAAACATGAATTGCTTAGTGTTTGTTATCTTTTAGTATTTTGATATTAAAACTAATATTTTGAATTATTAAAAGAAAAAAAAGCTGGAATTTTTTACTTTAAATACTCGGTGAATATCTTATCTATTCACGGTGTATATAATATTACCTGCACAAAGCTACCAATAATTCCGGAATACAACTAATCACTTGTTGTAAAAAGTAATTTTTTAAACTGTTTTTAAAAATAGCTCTTATTTCTGTTACTCAGAGCGGAAATTTTAGTGCATTCTAAAACGAAAACTCTCCTGTTTAAAAAAGGGATTAATTCTTTTTCGGAATAGTTGGCAGCTATACCTATATATCATTCCTATCGCAAGATTGCTTTAAAATATGCTAAATTTAGCTATTCATTGACTGTTCTATTTAGTAGCGAACGCAATTTGACTAATTGGATAATTATAAATTTCATTTCGGCATTTTATGCTTCTCGTCATACTCAAAATCTCTCTCTCCTTAACGTTGTTTAATTCGTATTGAAATGCCTTTGCTGTAAAACAACTTTTACAGGCAAACAAACCCACAGCGACACGAAATCTAACGACTGATGGAAAGTTCTTGTAAGAGTGTTCAGGCAATACCTAGATATAGAGGGCCTGAGAACAGAAGCTTTTACATCATCGCTAGGTATTCTTAGAAGACCGACTGACTGAAAATAGTACCAGTGGAGTACCTGACTATTAAGTCTTACCTCCAGTGTGACTCAATGTATATTGTGCATACATTTGGTGTGTAGATGATATCACAGTTTTACTTTCACAAAGTAAAACTATTTAAAATTTCTGGCAAATGATACAAATTTTGGAAAATATCTTAAGTTAAAGATAAAAATTAAAATATCTTTCTGATAAAAAATAATTTATTATGATCTATTTCTATATCATATTATATAATTAATGATAGTTAAAATTTCCTATTTGTCGTAAAATTAAATTTTCTATCTTAAAATGTATTATGCGAGAGTAAATTCACCACAAACTTTGAATAGTTTTATTTTGTGAAAATAAATGTGTAATGCAATAAATTAGTGGACACAGTGATGACGTAAAAGTTTCTGTTCTCACGCATTGTATATCTAGGAGGTGTTGGTCAAGGGCATTCTTAAAAGAAGCAATACTTCAGGATTACAACAACAATATTTGAGGAATAAAAGCCCAGGTTCGAGATTTTGGGAAACCTTGTATGTATATGCAAGCGTGTGTGATTTTTAACAAAACTGAGCCCAGACGAATTTTTTTTAATGATTCGTAGTCGGTAATAATATCAGATCATTTCACTCAGTTAAACACCGTGAAAATACAGTTGCCTACAGTTTAGACTGCGTTTCCTTTATTCTTACAAAGCAGTTGAAATATTACTTTTGTCACACAATAAAACGTTAGTTTCAATCATTAATAACGATACTATAAACTGGGTTGAAATTCGTGCGCATTGCAGAGTCTATAATCTCTACAGTACATAATTGTCACTATTTATAAACAAGTTTTTCTCAAAATCAGCGTGGGACTGAATTTGTTCTTTTTTAAAATAAAAATTACAATTTACAAAAAGTGGTGCGTTATATTTTGTAAAGGTTGTCATTTTATGTTTTTGTTATTTCTATAAAATTCTTTATTTTAATTTTAAAACAGCCTAGTAAAACACATCATTATCGCTCAATAAAACAGCTTCTGTCGAAGTGGGACAGTAGAAAGTACAATTTTTGCGATATCTTTTGGAATTTTCAAGATGCCCTAGTGAATTTCTATTAAAGTTGATGTATGCTATTGGCTACCTTATCATAATCATCGAAATCATTCTTGCATGCTCGGTAAACAAAAACTAATTTTTGAATATTCGTATCTGTTCGCATATTCAGTATTGCAATCAAAATTTATGTCTGGTTTCTAGGTCGACAATTTTTCTGTAAGTTTTCTTAAAGCTGATATAAAACTCTGTTGTAAGCCAAAAATACTGGAAAGAATTCGATAATTTCTGAAGAACATTTTTCTTATATTCTATTTTTGAGAAAATTAGTACAAACGATAGTCATGACAATTATAACTTTTTATAACGGTTGCATAGATCTTCCATCTCCTTTTTTATGCGAAATCATCAAAATAGTTTTGCTCTTTCCTGAGCACACTGCGAACTTTTAGGTTTTTTTGGAAGATTTACTTTAGAAGCAAATTCCCAGAAAGAAAATAGTTGTGAAAAATCGTCTGAAAAAATAGCGTAAAAGTTGGCAGCTATGATGCAACATTGACCTCTAAGTTCATGAACGTTCACTAGGAAATGTGAGCTTGCATCAGAGAAAAAATTGACAATTTTTGATTTTGAAAATCTGTCTGAAATCAGAGACGTATCCAGGAGCTTGGACAAGGGGGGTCCTCTGCCGAATCGTGGATTTTTGTCACTGTAAAGTCAACAATTTTTTGTGTGTGTGAAGAAATCTACCTTTACTAGCTTTCGGGCCTTCCTCGAAATTTTCTGCTCACATGTCCATAGGCGCACCCACGGAGGGGGCTATGGGGGCTAAACTCCCCACCCCCTAAACCTGGAAAATTGGATACGAAAAGCTTTAAAAATAGAAAATTGTCACTAATGAATTAAAATATTTTATTTTACAAAATTGTCTATAAATTATTTCTAATTTTTTGTGGGAGGGATTCATTTAAAGTGGGGGATGTTGATTTTTATGTAAATACTTACAGTTAGTGTATAAAATGAAGTTAAACTTCGGTACAACATCAATGAAAAGATTGGATAATTATTTATATGACGCTATAACGAGTTACGTTGATAGCGCGATTGCGTTCTATGATCAAGTGGTGATGAATATTTTGACGTTATAAGGGAGTTATAGGTATAATAGGGGTCACTATAACCGAGTTCAGCAGTATATATAATCCCAAGCCCCCCCCCCTAAACCAAAATTATGGGTGCGCCACATAAATTGCCAATAAGTATGAAATATAACTAACCACTTTTTCCTCTATAGTAAGTTTTTTAAATTATTTTTATAGCGTTTAGTCTTAAATTATAATTTTTATTATATTTAAGTTAAAAATTATTGCTTACAAAATCTGGTTGCTTGGTTTTCTTCCTATTTGACAGCTATGCTGTCTTGATTCGGAATTATCCAAGCTATCAGAACCTAGTAACTTTTTCTACCGCGATGACTTCAAAAAGGGTAGAAAAAAGAAAATTGTATTGTTTATAACGCTAAGCAAGTACCTACAGCAAATTTTTGATAATACGGAAGTATCAGTTTTTATTTAGCGGTATAAAACTAAAAAGTCTTAAAATCATTTTTAAAAAATAGATTTAAAAATTTCGTAGAAATCGAAGCATATTTACGCAAGTTAGAGCACGGACGGACAGACGGATAAACCGAAATCATAAACTATTTTCAACCTTATTGGAAAGTGTTAAAAACACCAAAAACTAAACATTTATAAAAGCCAGTGAAACATATTGCATGGGGTTAATTAAAATTATTAACTTCGCTATTGTTGTAATTTTTTTATTATAAGTGATTTGCAGCATGTTATATAGTACAACATTTTTATATTATATTACTGCAAATTATTTTCTTTTTCTGGTTGAAATAAAAAATATGTTATGTAAAAAAGTAAGCTTTATTTAAAATAAAGTTGAACTATAAAAACTAATATTAAGATGTTGAGTCTCAAACCTTAGACGTTATCCTGATACATATACTAGTTTATTATTAAATGTATATGTTTTATATGATGATCGCTTATTAGGTTTTTTAATTTAGATACCATATTATTAAGATACTTACAAAATCTAATTTTCTACTTACTATTTTGCTGTCAAAAACCCACCTTTATGCTGGATGTCAAAACAGTAGTTCCATTGAAACTGGGTACAAAATCTACCACAACTAATAAAAAATAAAATACGTTGTTACGTCATCTGCATAGCTGCCAACTTTTACTCCCCTCCCCCCTTTTTTTTCACGGCAGATTTTTAATTACAAATTTAAAAAAAAGTTTTATCAGACGTAGTTTACATTACTTTAAAATTAGAAAGCTTGCTAAGAGATAGTGGTAAAACTCTTCGTAGGGGGGGGGGGGAATAAAGTCGAATTTGGCAGCTAAGCATCTGTTCAAAACCTGACAAACATCAATACCCGGCTGTACATAGCTTAGAACAAGGCAGCTAAAATCTTTTTAAAAAGATTTCGAACAAATTGGGTCGGGCTGTAAAGATGCGTTCTGCTGCCACCGCTTAATTCCTAAAACGGATTTGGATTAGAGATGGTCATGCACAATGGGGTTGAAATTGATTCGTTCCAGATGAGCTGACTGCTGAAATATTAGAACGCATCTTCGACGAGAATCTGACAACAAAACAAAATATTTTGGCATTGAGAGCAAAACCATTTAACTTCAACTCTCCTCCTCGCATTTTCGTTTGGATGTAATGATCTCCTGTGAGAAAATAACATGCATCGGCTGTTAAGAGATCTGAATCTATGATTGTTCTGTGAAACCAATTACAGGCTGCATGGAAGTTTTTCAAGCTCGATTTTCTCTATGAAACAGAAAGTTTAGATCTGGAACGTTTCACTATTAAATAATGATTATGGATGAAGATTCGCTGACATCATTGTTTTACTGAATTTCTTTTGTATCACATTCCTTTCCATCTTTTTTTCCTTGTTATGTTGCGTTTTTTTTTTTTTTCTTGAGAGACGCATGAATTTACAAGCTTCAGTTATTAATCTTGAATATCCTCTTAAAATAACATATACCTTCCACCAGCGTGAGTGCGCCCATGGTCTCAAACACGCATGAGCTAACTGAACGACTCCATTGTCGATTGGGGGTGAGAATACAAAGCAGAGGGAATCTTTAGAAGTTGTGGGCAGTTTTGGTATAAAAGGAAAATGGTCACAACAAGCGAGAAGTTTTGTTTTCGATAAAGGGATATTAATAATGATGTTTTAATACTTAAAAACTGCTTTACTTCACTTTAGATCGTAGCCAAGCTCTGTGTATCTTTCTGCCCATGCCCCTTCTGCGTTTGAATTCCTCTTTTGTAACTGGAATATGCTTAACGTGGGGGGGGGGGGGCAGTACATCTATTTATATCAAGATTGAAAACTAAGAATGAAAGAAAATAAAATACTGATGTCCTTTGGACAAACAGAAAATCTTACAGTGCTTTTATAGCACTGATCATCGCCTTCAGCTACAAATAATAGTATATTTGAGTGTATATGCCATACATCTATATATATATATATATTTATATATAATGCTGTAATATTTAAACTAAAAAGGCTATACTCAGTGGATCTAGTTGCATATTAACATATATTAACTACTGAAAGGAACATATACAAGTATGTAAAATTCAGAATTCATACTGGCATTTTTAGTTAATTACAAGAGAGATTGTAACAATAATTACAATCCAGGCCAGCCACGTGACCAGCAATGACTGAATACTTTACATGCAATAGCATACCGATAACCGAAAATGGAAAAGGATGTTGCACAGGTATAAACACATCGGCATTCTCTCAAACTTTGAAATGCTTTTAGAAATTTCTAGAGAGATATTTATATTAATTGACGCAGTTTCTCAGTAATAATTAGACAATCAAGACAGAATTTCGACTGACTCCAATTATTTTTAATGAGTATAATCCGCAAAGCACTGAAGGTTCGACAGTTAAATTAAGTTCATTTATACAGAAGAACCAGTTAGACTTCCCAAATACCTCCAACCCTGAAAAATTATAGCTGCTGCCATCGCTCTATTTAAATACCATCATCATGGCGTCTGATCGAATAGTCAGTCGCGTGCCACAAAGCCAAAGAACTTATTTTGCGCAGCAAAAGGTGTGACACGCTGTTGGCCGCCATACTCCTGGTAGCTCAACAGCAGCTGCACTTTACTCGGCTTTGGGCAGTTTATCCAGCTGTTATTCTTCTATATCGAAGGTTATGTTATCCTCCCCTGTTCTGGTACCACAGGTGAGACATGCTTCCCAATCAGAACCAGTGGCTTCGCTTCCCAATCCGAATAAGTAGCTTCTTTTGCTTACCATATAGTTCTAGAAAGCAAATAATCTGTTCTTTTGTGTGGTATTATCCTAGGAAACGTTGAATTGATACTTCCGTGTCGGTGACACCCTCGCACCGCAAGACGAAAGCAAAATTTTATAATATTAAGATACAATTTATTATTTCCGGTGCTTACGTAATAAAAATTAGTTTTATCCTGAATTAAATTGTAATAATATAAAATGGATGTATAAAAATTTATTATGCATTAGATGTGTGAGTTATAAATGGGATATATCTGGAATAGAGAGACAATTCACTCATACACACCACGAACGAATAAAAAGAATTATTAATTTCAATAGATTTCAAAAATTCGTCGTGCGCATGTTTTTGTTGTTCTAGTCATCTACCTAAAATCGGAATTAATTATTGCTGCTCATCAGCTAAATAAACAGGTAAATAAATAAAATACTTTTCTTATAATATATTTTTTTAAAGTTTATTCAATGCTCACGCCTTTTAAAACTTTGATTTTATTTATTTTCTTAAAATAAAGTTTAGGAATAATATTTAAACTTCCACTTACTGGCTTGAAAACGAGACTATACAATTTGAAAATATCACTTTAAAACAGTAATTTAAATTCAAATTATGAACATTTAGTAAATATTGTTTTATGGTGTTAAACTTCCACTTACTGGCTTGAAAACGAGACTATACAATTTGATAATATCACTTTAAAACAGTAATTTAAAATCAAATTATGAACATTTAGTAAACATTGATTTATGGTGTAAACATCCACAGTTATACTGCCATACGAATGAAATCTTGTGTATACTTGTTAAAATCCTCTATTTAAAAAAAAATGTTTATATAAGTTTAGAAATGTATGACTGTAAAACAAAGTATGAAACAAATTTGATGGAATTCTCGAAAGTGAAATTGAGACTACAAACCTAATTTGAGAAAACAAAGTATTTGTTATAAATGACTCAACACTGTGGCAATGTGAGTTACACAATAGTGTCAGCTTATAGACTATTTTGTAGCATAAATAATTCTACAATGCTTGATTGCTCCTTGCCAGATAAAGGCAATGTCCAGTTTTTGAAAAAATAATATATATTTTTTTAAAAATCTGCCTAACCTAAACCCTATACCTAACCGGTCATACCAAGGATAAGGACATCTCTGGTATATCTGGCTTTAGGACAAAAAATCGAGCCAAAGTCCTGTACCCTGCAGAAGTATTGTCTGCTTTATAAATCGCATGATACCTCGGCTAGCCCACACGAGGCCTATCTGCTTACGCGGGTTACCTTGTTCGAACATCTTTTCAAGGGGTTCTAACCAACACTTCCTACACATAGTAAGCCTGACAACTTATGGTTTGCGTCATTACAGTAGTCCCACACAATTGTGGATATCACAGTTTTATTTCAAAAAGTAAAACTATTTAAAACTTCTGGTGGATGCTACAAATATCAGAAAATATCTTAAATTAAACAATGAAATTAAAATACCTTTCTCATACAAAATTATTCATTCTGATCTATTTCCATATCATATTATCTAATTAGTCATGGTTGAAACTGCCATTTGTTGTAAAATTATATTTTTCCTCAAATAATTAAAATGTTGTTATTCATGAGTAAACTAACCAGAAATGTTATAGAGTTTTATTTTATGAAAATAAAATTTTTAACCGTGAACCTTATAGTGATATCAAAGTTTAGTGACGCATAAATTGTTAGACCTTCTCTATGCAAGAGGTGTTCTAACGCGTATTCATGTTATATCTGGAAGAAGAAATTCTGAGACTCACAGCTAATAATGCAAGATAATTAACATTGTGAAATTACGTAAAGAGATTTCAGATAAAATTTAATAGGCTACCCAAAAATACAATTTTAAATTGAAAATTATGAAAAAAATTCATTGAATCAGTTTTTGTTAATTAAATGAATTAAAAACGTTTGATAATTTCAAAATATGAATGGCTATTAATGAGTCATAATAAACATGAGAGATGAGAGGAAAATGCTTCTGAAAGAGAGATTTCTTGAGGGCATATATTTTTTATTACTCTTTTTTCTATCTATTCACTTTGATTATTCGCGTACTTCTTCTCTGAATTTTTCTCTCTTAGACTAACAATGTATCTACATTATTTACGCTTAGGTTTGCTTTTTTAATTATTTAATTAACAGTTTTGTATATTTCGATACGACAACTTTTCAAACGATGTAGCTTTAATTTTTAAAGTATGAAGAAATGGTTTTTGTGAAGTCACAAAATAATGAAATAGTGTAGTATCTCATTTATTCTATTATTTACAAATTCTTAGAGTGTGGGATGAGGAGTTTGGTCGCGGTGTTCCTATATTCTCGTCGACAAAAGTCTCTAAATGCAGTTGAAAAGGTCGCTAAGTTCCCCTAAAGTCTCTAAAATTTTTGATTTTGTAATGCATTGCATTAACTCCAAATGCAACAAAATATTCGCTAGATTTAGCTGCAAATAACAAAACGCAATGGAAATTCGACAAATTTAACGACAACTTCTAGAATGCAATGAAAAGCCGCTAAATTTGATGAAATTTTGAAATTTCAATAAAAAGTTGCTAAATTTAGCGATAAATCCCTTAAATTGGCAGTACGGATTTACAGCGACGTAGCCAGAAAAAAATTTTAGGGGGAGGGGGAGGTTAGGCAACGCCGTAACGAAAAATCTAGTGGTCCGGAATTAGTAACCTTCAAAAAGATCATTTTTAGGGTACATTGAGGCCCTTTATCCAAAGCCATAATTACCACTGGTCACCCATGGCAGTGCACCTGGGTGCAATGATAATGGAGTCTCGTCTTCAATACTTTCTCCAAGCTTAACCACTGTTAATCGAATTATCATTTGTTGCCCTAGAGTCTCCTAATCTGTTGTTAAGAATCTATATCGGATATTTCTACTACACAAAGACAATTTCTATTTTATTTCATATTTACAATAGTTGCAAAAAGATATAGAATAGTTGCAAAATATCTCTAAAATTTCTTAACTAAAATTAGATGAAAGATATACAGCCCTTTCTATTTTGTGGACCCGGTTCTCACTGCAAAAAATAAGACCCTTTTTGAAAAATTTAGGGGGGGGGATATTGACCCCCAAAACCACCCCCTCGCTATGCCACTACTGATTTAGCTTTATATTTCGTATAGAATGATGAATAATACCGTGAAACCGCTAAGATAGGTCAATTTCTCAAATTAAAAGTAGAATTTTGTCGTAAAAGCAACGCTGTAAGTATTTTGTGGTCCGACATTTCAGTAATTTTCAATGAGCTTCGATTAATGCCTTTCGGATTACTTAATGGTATTGGAACAAACAAAAAAAGATGTTAATGATAAAGAAGAACGATTTAGCCAATATTGCGGCACACGCACATGACCTTGTCAGAAATCTCCGGAATGATTCTCCTCAACAGAAAACAAGAAATAATTAGTTTCATTTGCGTTTTTTCTCTTTTAAAATTCTTTTCCCCCGATCTCTTCTAGCATAAACCACTCAACCCAGCTCGCATTTTAGCCGCGCTCCAATAAGTAATTAACTACACTTTTCGTATTGTCTCGCATCTTTTTTTATGTATGTGGGAATCCTGCCCTTAATTTTGTTTTCGAAAGCCCTCGCCGGTCAACCGTAAAAATTCGGACGTTTCTAAAAAGGAAAATGGACATCTGGAATGATGGATTGAAGCAGAAGTTGTCATTTTTCGTGCAGGGGAAAGGCTGCGTGCAGCACGACAGTTTTAATGTGGTTAATCAACCAATCCCTCAGTCTTACTTATCACCTGTAGAGCAAAAACTTGAAGGATATGAAATTTTAACCATTTCTTCGTCGACATCTCATTGGAAAAGTTGTATGACCAAAATTTAATTTCATACTACTCACACCACTTATCATAAATAACAATATTTATTTTAAGTGATTGGTTATATTTTGTAAAGTTAGTCAATTCTGAATTTTCAGCAATCAAAATACAAAAGTAATGCTTCTTTTAGGTAAGAAACAGAAATTAGAAAAAAAAAAATCCGATCAAGAAGAGGTTAAATGTTATTTTTTTATCCCCTGAATAATGGAATAAAGCTTTCAAACTACACAAAAGTAATTTTTTATTTGTTCGTTTTCAACACAAAAGTAATTTTTTAATTTTTTATTTGTTCGTTTTCATAACAGGCATACATGATACCTGCATACACTAAAAGGATACCGTTTCACATTTTCATAAAGTAATACTATTCAAAGTTTGTGGTGAATTTACTTCCGCTTAAAAAAATTATTGATTTAAAAAAGAAAATTTAATGTTACGACAAATAGGAAATTTTAACTATTACTAATTATATAGTACGATATAGAAATATATCATAATAAATTATATTTTATCAGAAATGTATTTTAATTTTTATCTGTAACCTAAAAATTATTTAAATGATTTACTAAAATTTACTTAAAATTTATTTTTGTAAAATATGTATTACTCACCAGAAATTTTAAATACTTTTACTTTATGTAAGTAAAACTGTGACGTCAGAAAAACATTTGCACTAGGGCCTTCGGTACCTAAGAAGGGGTCATCTAAATTAGCAGACACGTAGTAATCGGAAGATTTTCCCCTGCAAACTTTTATGTACCACGTTGTTAATTTTACTGAAGTCCAAATTTTTAATCAAAAACAAAACTTTAAAAATTATGGTGGAAAATTTTCCGAAAATCTGTAAGAGTTGGCAGTTATCCAGACAGGTTGTCAACGACTGCTGGTGTTCTTCAATGCTGCCAAAGCTTCGAACAGTAATTCCAAGAAGGGATACTTCAGTTGTTATAGATACATTTTGCGAGTGAATTGAGTAAGGCTTTTATATTGTCATATTAAGGCTGTTGCGACGATAGGACGACTTCATACGATACGACTATAGCGTGACTTAAGTTGAGGGTGAGGGGGTATCAAAAGTCAAAAAAGAAAAGTGTTGCGTGATTTATGCCAGCCCTCTAAACATTTATGTTTATATTTTTATTCCATTTCTCAGACATTCTCACACACAAGATGGAGAGACTTTGAAAATTTGTTTCAAGCTAATTTTTTGAAAGAGCTGATTTATTAATTTTCAATCAGTTTTGATGATACTTTCCCCTAAATTTATTAAATACATCATAAATTACATATAACTTCACAAGTGAAGTTTTATAAATTCCAGATAGCTTTTGTTCTATGAAGATTGTTGCTGTCTTTTATAACTGCGCAGTCAATGGCGTAGCGAGAAATTTTTCATGGAGGGGGTTACGACTACTGCAACTCATATATATGTATACATATGTGTGATTCGAGAGAGAAGAAAATACATTTTGTATGAGAAAAAAAAATCCATAAGGGGGGGGGGGGGATTCGTGACCCTCCCTAACCTCCCCGTGGTTACTCCACTCCATGCAGCATTTTATGATTCATTATTTTGAAAAAAATCATATTTTTTTATACAAATACGATTTGTTCTGTAATTTTTTCTTACTATTATATATTATTTTAAATGTGTATAAGTTTTGATAAATTATAAAACAATTTCTAATGTTTTAAAGCTTATTGCGCACAATTCCTTAAAAATTTGACCCAAAAAAGTTTTTTCTACTTTTAAAATATGACTATTAAATTTAACCGTCTAAAATGTAAACCTTTTCTTAATTTTATTTAATATTTACTTAGAAAAATTTTATTAGTATTTTTTTTGATGCAGATGTAAGAAATGTCTTGTGTAAATAGAATAGTTTAATTATTTCACTGCTTAAACATTTACAAAAGAAATATCGGATGCTAATTAAATTTGCACAGTGGATTCCAAAATGCTCAAAATATATTTCAAATATAAAATTAATCTAAGTTTTTTTTTTCAATCGACATTATCTTAAGTCGGTTTTCTGTAGTCGAATAGTCGATATTTCACTGTATTACACATTTGCAGATGGAATGTTTATTTTTATTGATACAGTTATTTATTTTCCTGTTTTCATTCCACAATACTGCAAGTGAGAGATGATGATTATTAAGATCAATAAGAAAAATAAAAGAATAAAAAAAGGGAAAAGCCTCTTCTTTTATTTTTAAGCCATGCAAAAAAGGGCACAAATAAAAGAAAACATACACGAAACGTTAGGTTATTACTGTAATACGCATTTCCTTTTCACGTACAGAAACTGAACCGTGGTCAATCACGTGTGACGTCAAGAAAGCGTAACGCGCGTTCGTGAGATCCGGCGAAGACGCAACCAATCAGTGCAAAAATGAAGGTTTTTGGAATAAATAATACTTCTTAAAGGTAGCTGCACGAACCGTCTCGTGCAAGTGACAAAAGAAAAAAAAAATGAATGCGGTATGACAGACTTTTTCCGATGAGATGCGACCATGAGAAAATCATGTCAATTAAGTTTTTTTTGTGTCCGTTTTTCGATAATAGTTATTTATTTTCATCAGCTGAAATTCGTTTACTGTTGAAAATGAGGCGTTTTCAATGTCAACTGAAAAATACACAGTATTTATCTTTTTCTAAAACAGATATTTAACTTTAAATAGAGATTTTTATTACGTAGAGCGCCTTTAAACAATGAAACAAACTATTGTTTTTACAGCTAAAGATTCACGCGTAGAAGTAGGAATTGTGCCACGACACTCGGGTAAACCCATCTGGCTAGAAACTTATGAGCCTTTAAAATATAAACATATGTACATTAAATATAAGGCAAAACCCTTTATGTTTTTGCCCAACACATTGATTTTAGCTGAGGGAAAAAATAAAAAGGGTTGAAAATAAATTACAATAATAAAAACAAAAGTTTACATTATTGACACTCGCGTGACATAAAATGCCCTTAAAAGAAGCTGCAACTTGGGTAGCCATGAGAATTTCCCATGAAACCGAAAGCTATACTTCTCGAAGCAAGGCGACATTGAAGAAAATAATATAAGTAACATTTCTTATTTAAAAATGTCACAATATTATACAAAATGCTAAGTAATGATTTTCGAAGATGCCTGAGAATTAGTTTGAATAGTTTTGAAAGTATGAGTAGTCAGGCACTTACTCAAAGTGTCATTATTGCACAGCTGTCGACAAGCATAGAAGACTGCCTTTTTTTGTACACAGTAATTTTTGTTGAATAAAGATGAAAGTATAAATATTAGCAGAATGTTCACTAAGTCAAAATTTACAGTTTACAAAAAGTGTGTGGGCAGCTATGTTATTATTTAAAGAAAATAGTCATCAGTTTGTAAATTTGTTGTATTTCTGACTTTATTCTTGATTGACTTTAATCAGAGTGTGATTTCTCCATATAGCAAAATTCAAATGATATGCTCTTCGCAACGCTGATTCCAATAAAAAATAGACAAATGTTATTACGTTTAAAATTAAATTCATGTTAAATATTAATTGATCAGTACAAACCACAATTTAATTTTAATAATATGGTTTTAAAATTGTATTGTAAAGCAAATACTTTCTAGATATGTTAAATAAAGTTAGCAGCGAAAAAAAAAATTACTAAAAAATATTCCTGTCACTTAAGAATACCTGTGTTTTACATTTAAGGTAAAAAGTTTGAAAAGATAATTTCATTCAGATTATAATATAAAATGTAACTTTTTAATTATTAATATTTATTTTATGAGAAATTAAAAAATTGTTTAAAGTCAGCAGATCACATCAAAATATTAAACTTTTGTTTGCTTTTAAAACTTTTAGACGACATTTTTAAAATCCTCCTCAAACTTCAAAATTATTTCCAGAATGAGTTTTATAACACAAAATGACTGAGTTTAAATAAAACAAAATCAAACCCGCTAATAGCAACTTCTAGTCATCAAATATGTCGGAAAATATTTTCGTGGAGAAAAAAGAAAACCTAAGAAACATGACATTTATTTACAAAATTTGTATCAAGAAGTTGGCAAAAATCTAAATTTTATTTTCAGTAAAATCTGAATAAGAAATGTAATGAATAGAACATTTGTCGTAAAATTTGTATAGGCGAGCTTCTTAGAAAGTTCACGCGAAAACTTTCTTTCCTTTTTTTTCAACGGCAATTTTCCTAAAAAATAACAATATTTGTACTTGTTATCAAATATATATATACTTTTTAAATCTCATGTAATGCGGTTTATTTATTGCGATTTGAAATCAACAGATATTCTACCCAAGAAAAAGTATGTCATGTTATTTTACCTTAACGGCTTAAATCGTTCTAAAAAGAAACAAGAGCAAATTTGGAACAATTCTTCAATATTCTTCCTTTGTGTGTTTGCTTTAATGTTCAACTCTTCACCGTGTCTCCCCTTTTCTTTCTTTTTTCTTGACGTAATAACTCTCTTTACTTCAATAATTCTATTTCACATTGATGCGGCAACATTGACTCCATTTACTTTTTATTTCCTACATTTATACATTAATAATCTTCTTTTTTATGTACACAAATCAATAATTTACGCCTCATTTCGGCAGTGCGATTTGCCGGCCAAAAGACCTGTTCTTAAATTCTAAAAATCAGCTTTCTTGTGTCCCGGGGGCTATTCAATGAAAGAAGAAATCAAAATGGAAGGCGTGAGGGAAGCATTAGTAACGGGTTGACGGAGCGGCCTGGATTATATAGCATGTACGCCATTTCGCTAGGATGCTTTTCCAGGTTGGAATCGCGTTCTAAAAGAGGCAAATTACTACCAAATGCGAGTAGTGCTGGGGAAACTACATCCTAATCGCGTGGACGAAAATTAGGCTCCGATGAGCCTCGTTTCGTTTTCATAAAATCGTGTTCTTTCTTTCTCCCCCCCCCCCCCCCTCCCTTTCCCGAAAATAGAAAAAAATGCATTATTTTAGATGTTGCCGTGATTTTACATCCATTATGCCGACAGTTATGGAAATATATGTCGCAATGTGCGGCTAAAGTAGGGGTAGTGAGATCTGGTTGATGTTTCATTCATTACAGAGAATGATTTGTGCCGCACTTTAATGCTTTAACCGAACGGTTGCTTACAGCTAACTGATGCAGCCTTCAATCAGTGTTGCCAGTTTAGCCACTCTGTGGATAGATCTGCCAATTTAGCCACTTTGTGGCTAGATCTTGGTCGACTGGCAATACCGAAGTACTTTGTTAATAGGAAATGAAAGTCCAAATGACTCAAAAAATACTTGCCGACAAGCATATTTCAGCCGCACAAGCACTTAGAAATAAGCTTTAATACTTAATTTTTTAATTTTCAGTTCCCTCTGCTCAGTGAGTCGAAGGGTTTGTCTGATGAAAACGGAAGTAATTTTTTGGTCGAAACAATCGTAACATCATATAAGTAACGTTTTATATCTGTTTTTTTTCACAAGAATTTTGTTTATTCTATATTACTTAATTTTTTTCTCAGCTTGAAAACATTTTTTGCCATGTCTGGCCCTTTTTCTGCCACTTTGATATCATTACGATGTACATCCACTATGTTGAACACAATTTAAATTTAAATTTAAAATAAAGGTGTTCAAAAATTGTGGTGGGTAATCTTTCGAAAAAAGTGTAAAAGCTGTAGCTGTGTGCATAGAGATATGAATACAACGAGATGGCATTAGCTATCTTCAGCATTGAGCGAAATGAAGAAACTGTGTTGGTCTAAGAATGGCTGATCATTTTGTTTGTTTCTTTTTAAATAACAATGAAACATGCACAATTTTTACGGATTAAAAGTAAAGATGCAGAATTACATGTTAAAATAGTTCTAAATACAAAATCTCAGCATTCTGCAGTTCAAAGTTTTACGGTTATGTCAAATACGTAATTATTCTTGGCGCCCACTTTGGCGACATTACTTCTTTAAAATTCGAACTGTCACCATAGAATAACACATTCGTATTGCAATGTGTTCTAAGCAATATGGCGGTTCGGTTACGGTTTCGGATTCATTATCAGATAGCTAATGCCCTCTCCTTGTATTCATATTTCTATGGCTGTGTGTCTGTATTTTTATAGAAGTGTGGGCGGTGATTTTATTTATTTCTACAACAGTGGCGGCCCGTGGTCAAAACTGTTAGTGCAGCCGGAAGCATATGAGCCTCCCCCCCCCTTTCCTCCGGACAGGATTGGAAAATCTTTTGTTACTGAATTCGAAAGCTGGCGGATTAAGCCCTCACCGAGGGAAAAAAAAAAGGAATTATATAAAAAATGTAAGAGTTCCTATTTTACTTCCATAAAATGGACATAAATTTCAACCAGCCGCTCTTATCCTCAAAATTGCATTAATCCGTGTCTGATTCGAAGTTTCCTGAGAATTTTCTTTTGTAACGATAACTTGAGAAGAAAAGAAAAAAAAAAGAAAACTTACTTATTTTTTATAAGTCAAATCAATCCTCCTTTCTTTTAAACATGCGAATCCGTCAGTGATGTCCCCATAAAAAGGCGTTGTTTTAATTCAGATATCCATAATTTTAAAAGCTCTTTAAAATTTCCCATGTTTAAAGAATTTTCTCGCTTGCCATGTCCTCTAAATGCCAGTTCTTGCTTACTTAAAAACAATACTACTTTGATGGGTAATTGTCCATTCATAAGCGTCTATTCAGGCTTACCTTCTTGATAAATTCAGCAATATAAAGTCGAGAGTTTTCCAAACATATATACTCCTTACCCCTCCCTCCTTCAAGTCCGAGCCAATCAGTTAGTCGAGTTCTCAAGTTCAGCCGCCGTTAAAAAATCTTTCATCGGCTGTATCAGCTGCATACTCCCTATGCCGGAGAGGCTGCTTACGTAGTCGTTGTCATGGCAACGGTGCTGCCAATTTTCTTTTCAGTGCTCTGGGCTGAACCAAAGATTTTCCCAATTGAATTGCGGGAAGATTAAAGTGCTTTTTTTCTGAATGAGCGATCCGGCCACAATACGTTTTTTTTGTGTTTGGTGTTTTTCGGAGATTTTTTTAATTTACCGTAGGAATTCCACAATTCTAATCTGAATTTAGGAAAATTAGTAGAATAAATTATTTTAAAGTATGTGCTGATAATTTCAAGTGCAGCCCGGCTGTACTTGCTGTATCCCACGAGCCGCCACTGTTCTACAAAGAGATATAATTTTGGTAGCTTTAGATTCACTTGACCCTTTCAATTTCTCTTAAAGAGCAATAATAACAACGCTACGACATTTGATTTAAAGTTGAATTGACGAAACAATTACCTCTATCAACTGTCTCGTAAATAAGCTGAGTAGAGTTACTGATAAGAGTATATAAACAAAACTTCAAAAGCCAATCTCATTTTCAAATCACAATCTCTGAACATCCGAACTCAAAGAATACTCATACTTTCCGCAATAGTTTCTTTCCTCTTGAAAGTTGCTAAAAGTCGTTTGTTCAAGCATTCTAATGCAGCTTAAATACTACTATCCTTATTATCATCATGATCATTGTTTTCACTAGAGCGCGAGAACGCGAGAATCTCGCATTTTTTTCTTTTTCTCGCATTAAAAAATTATTACTGCGAGAAATTCGCGCACCCTACAAATCGATTTCTCAAAGAAAATAAAATAATGAAGAACACAGAGTGTAAAAGTGGATTCTCAGAACTGAAGTCGATGAAAGAAAAAAAAGAAGGGGGCTGGGGGTTCCTGGGAACATTCTGATCCTGGGGGTACTTAAACTGGGTCACTTATTGCATGTAACTGTGCTTGATTTAGACTTGGAGGTCCAGTTACACTCAATAAAAATAACTAAAAATCATAAATATCTTGATTTTGGGTATTTACCCAACACAGGAATAAATACCCTACCCACTGGATATTTACCCAACCCAAATCTATTAGTGATAAATTCTCACCCATTTTATAAAAATCTCACTCAGTTTGCGGGAAAGGTTGAGAAATTCTCACCCGTTTTTTTTTCTTCAATGGCAACCCTGTTATGACATCTGACAATGGCTCATTAAATGAATTTATTAAATCTGGTCAGAAAATAAGTGTATTCCTTATTAAATTTCCATAATATTGTGATTCAATATTCAAAGAACGCATTGCGGTGGAGAAAGCAGAATGTACTTTGCAATACTATAAGATGCACCGTTCGGAGAAGTTTCGAATGAAAGCATATAGAATAGAAGACGACGGAATATAGAATAGAAGACGAAAGCATATAGAATAGAAGACGATAATTTCGTTCATATCTATGTATATATATATAATATATAATAGCTTACTTACGTAAAGTGAAATCCCAAGATAATCCATTGATAAAGTGAAAAATATATAAAAATAAAAAAGTAGATAGCACATGGTGCCAATTAACGAGCTTATACCGGATAAGTGTTTAAATATAGCCTTTTAAGGCAATGAAAGAGTGGATAAATTGGATATAAAGCGCCTATATATATATATATATATATATATATATATATATATATATATATATATATATATATATATATATATATATATATATAAATATATATATATATAGAATAAAACGTACGACAGTTTAAGGAATTTTATTTAAAATAAAATCTATAAATTTTCCTGTAGATTTACCCATAAGAAAAACCTTTAAAAATTTCAGATAATTTTAAACGTATTACGATTTTTTTATATCAATAGTAATAATTTATAATGGAAAGATATTTTATTTTTTATCTTAAATGTAACAAATCTAGTACTTACCAGAAGTCTTGAATTGTTTATATTTACAAACACATCATTGAATTAATTTTTCTGAAACAAAGGAATTTCTATTATACCACCATAAAAATAAATTTATTTCGTTTTAAATATCCGAAGGTATTCCTAAAGCCTATTATTATTATTAGTTTAAGTGGCACTCAGTTTTAATTTCTATGGTTTTCAATACTTTTTGGACAATCATTAGATAAGGTTCCTCATTCCTGTCTTGGAGTATTATTCGAGTTTGACAAAGTGGTACCCTGTGGTGAAGTCCAGAGGATCAATTCCCTTTCCGCCGAATGAAATGCTTTTGTTCAAAATTCTGCTTTTCTCCACCGTTCGGACCATCTCCGAATTTTCTTTTCAGGATACGGACCTGGTTTGATACAAAATATAATCAATACAAATCGAGTCTTAACCTCAATTATTAAAATTTAAGATTTTCTAGTGATAATGGGATACGGGAAAAAGCAGTGTAAACGATGGTCGATTGATTTATTCATTCCAGACCCAATATATAAGCCCAGTAAAACTCGCAATGGACACCGCATTCAGACTTTTGCTGTTATGCGGTTTGTTGAAATAAACGTTCATAATTTTTTACTTTGAATGCTTATGACGATAATTAATCGCACGAATATAACCATTTACAAACACGAGTATTGGTGTATGAAAAATTCCATAAGCATGGGTGAGAGGGATCTGAACTCCCGCCTTCGCCTTTCTCGCAGGAAAAATATATATTACCATAATGAATTACGTACTGGTAAGGAACAGGGACTAGGAAGTTAAGGTCCTGTCCTATTCCATGCCTGTCATCTAAGCGTTCGGTCGTGGGTTTGATTCCTACTCATACTCTGGTTGTAAGAAAATTTCCTTTCTCTGTGCTAATTCAAACTTTCATTGTGTTGTTTACTTTACCCAACGAGGATTTATAAGCGTATCCGGGAACCAAGCATACAAGTCCGAAAATAAATGCTCCAAATACAGAAGCAGCAACGTACTGGTATAACGTAGACTTGTTCAACACCAAAATGCAGAACCTTTCTGAGACAAGACCCCTGACTCCTCCAAGCTACAAACAAACATATAGGTACCCAGTGGCGTGTAGCCAGGATTTTATTTCGAGGTGGGCTAGGTATCAAATTTAAAACTAAAGTTCAATTGTAAGCTAAATATTCAATTGTAAGCTAAATATTAAATTGTAAGATGAGTAAAGGGTCCCATTTCGGGGGGGGGGTCAGCAGCCCCTTCAGCCCCCCCTCTAGCTACGCCCCTGTAGGCACCCTTATCTATACTTTTCAAATAGACAATTCATGGTAAAACCATACTTTCATTCAGTTTTGTGCATCCCCAAATCAATGAATGGGGCACTTTTAATAATTGTAATTTTTTTTCTTTGGGTACGGTGGCTGTATAAAAATTTACATTTTGCATTTATTTAAATTTTATTTTCCTGCAAACTCTAACCAATATCATAAAATTCTTCATCTTTTTCTTTTCCCACATAACTTTGTAATTTGTTGTATATCTGCGTGATCAATATTTAAGGAATAAAAGTCCAGTTCATGGATTTTGAGACACTGTTTTGTATTTTTTGAATGCCTCATTTCATTAGTAAGAGCTCAGTCGGTCACTTGATTTTATAACCATGATATTTAACGGTTTTAATCGAAGAACTAGACATCATTTAACACAAATAAGAAAAAAAAAAATCTGAAGTGGGAAAAACTTTATCTACGAATAAACAAAACAAATAAAGCGCGGGGGGGGGGGGAAGAGGGTTTGAACCTTTTCATGATATCGGTCAACAACACAGTAACATGCGTTTCTAATATACAACGCATCTAAGGCACTTCTCAACCAAGGTTTGTAAATACGATGCACCCATTGAGAAGATAATGCGATGTAAAACCCCGACAGATTGCGAAATATGTGTCTGCAAGCGATAGTCGATAAAAAATTTACATTGAGGAAAAGAGAATTCTAGGCAATTATCGGATGAGGTTTTTTTTTTTCCTCCCTATAAGTCAGGACGGCGATTCGAAATGAAATATTAACAATAGTGCAATAAAAATGACGACAAGAAAATTAATAGCTTTAAATTTAAATTTATTTATTTTGTTTCGTTTATTCATTTTTAGAGCTTTATATTCAGTTTTCATTTATTTATGGATGTGTTTTCTCTTTTAAGGACGTATAGAACATCTCGACGAGTAAAGAGAGGCAGTTTTTGTAAAAAACAAACATGATGTATTTTAATTAAAAATGTAGATAGAAATGAAACCTTTTTCCCAATGTATACGTATACACACACACACACATTACAGCACAAACATAAATTTAGAAAAAGTTAATTCATATATAAGTAAGTTTTTAAACACTACTTAACTTTTTACATATCCCTATGAAAATTTTTGAACGGTATGTCTGTTTGGTAAATTTTTTTAAAGAAACTATTTGAGTTTATCACCTTAAAATTTACTATGCGTCAGAAAACATAGTATCTGATAATAATAAGAAGCAATTTTCATTTTGAAAAAAAAGAAATAAATTTTTAAAATATTAAAAATATTTTACTTAAAAACTCAAAAATCCTACAAATAAAAAAATGTATAATTTTTTTTTTCCACGAATTTTCACTCTGACCTCTAATGTTTGTATTTTTACATATAAAACATTAGAGATCAATTAAACAATTGAAACATTAGTAGATACAAATTATTTAAACGATTTTGGAAAGTTTCAACTGTTTACTTGAAACAGATTTTTAGGAAAGTGTCCCAAAGAAGGGGGGGGGACATTGTAAATGGAAAAAAATTAATTACATAATGCTCCAAGCGTCTGACCATGAATGTATCATACAGTATGAATTAGTAAAAAAAAAAAAAACTTTGTAAAATAACACCATGAAGGTTACTTCAACGGCCATGCAGCTATTTCAATCAAAAGCTTTTTGATCGTCTTCAAGGGAAAGGATCATAAGTAAACATCATAACGTATCATACAGTAGTCTCACGTACTTCCAGGGATTTTTCCTGCTTATTCCTATTGTTGAATCTTAGTATGTTGAGTAATGCAGCATGTATTTTTGGTTTAGTGCAGGTATAGTTAATTTTTGGAAACATTGGGATGTTAGCGAAGTCTCAAGTTGTATAATTGGGGTTTACTTCGGGATCCATAACTGCGGTAAATCAAAAACACACGCTGTATTACTCAGTATACCAAGATTCAAGAGTAGAAACAGCCGGAGGTTGCCCATATGTGCCATAAACAATGGTTGAAATTCTCATTTGGATTCTGAGTTCTACCACGTGTGCATTGGCTCAAAAGTTTTTTTATCAGACAGAAAACGGAAAACAGTTTTAACAGCAGAAAGTATAGGTTCTGGAAAGGAGTGTTTGTGAGAATACTGTTTACCATTATTTAAATATGTACTGTAGCCACGCATGCTTGTTAACATTTTTGAAAGCCCTATTTTGACTGTTGTGTTCATGTATTTTAAACCGATACAAATTACGTATGTATGGAGTTGTCTCATCCTGCTCTGTTTTATTTTGAAAATTCGAAAACTTGAGCCATTTTATGTTCCATGCACCCTTAAAGGAATTGATCAGTGATAGCAGTATTTGTATACTGTAATATTGAATCCCACCGTAGGAATAATGTTTGACATTGATTTAGATTAGGATTGAATGAAAAAAGATACAATGATGAAAATCTAATAAATAATTCTAATAAATAATATCGATTTTATTAATCTTCTTTTAAATGGTTAAACTGCTGTTGAACAATTTTTATTTTATATTTTTGTTTTACAGCTCCGCACGAGTGGTTTTAAAGTTTTACTGTTTTGATGAGTTTTCAAGAAGGATTTTTAATAATACTTTAGCTATCTGAAAACAAAAAGAAAATCATTGCTGCATATCGATGAAACAACAAATAAATAAATAATAGTAAATAAAAGAAAGGACGTTGTAGTTTGGGTTTACCGAACTGTATACAATGTAAAGAACGATTATTATCTTTTATATTTTAAAAATTATTATTTTTTCTTTCTTTTTCTTCCCTTCTGGAGCAACTAACTTTTTTTATGATTTTCACTCTTGTTCTAAGGAAATTACATTAGTTTAAATAGAGTAAATCAACAACTATTAAAAATTATATCTAGGTAGTAAGGAATTCTTATTTATTTATTTATTTTAAACTAAAATCGCATCCTTTTTCCGAAAACTACTAGCTTTTTACCCACTTTCAGTGGCGTTGTTATTATTATTTATTGATGTTATTATTATTATTATTACTAATTTCTTTTCGGGCTCAACAGCAACGAATAACTAAAAAATCTGGAGTGACTCCACTCGACTTTTCGAACACTTACGATTAAGATCATTACCAAGCATTTAAATAAATTTTAATCGATGAATAATTCAAACATATTTTCCAAATTGAAGCTCAATCGAATGCGCCGTTTAAACGCTAGCGCACTTTCAAGAATTTCTCCCCATATACCATAATGTAAAAGAAATCATTGTCTCTTTGTCGTAGCCCTGTAGAAAAACTATAAGTCCTACATACATCAAAATCAATACCGGTCTTACGACGGTGATTTATAACATATATACTCAATTTGAGCTCAATCGAATGTACCGTTTAGGAGCTGTCGTGTTCACTCACACACACACACACACACACACACACACATACATACATGCATCTCCTAAAAATAGCATAGATGAATTCATAAGACCTCAAAACGTGCAAGTACACCAAAATCTCGAAGTCGAATTATTTCATGATTATAATACTTTCCTTACATGGTACATGTTCGGAAAGTAATAATATCCTTATTCGTTGAATTATTCAAGACTAATCTTAAAATCGGTGCGTTTTCCTTTCTAATCCTTTCGTGAGGGACGCTCAAACGCGTACTTACCAAATTATGATTTTAAAACCGATTTAAGTTACCGAAATATGGTTTTATATAGTCATAGTATTGTAGTTGTAAGTAACTAGGCCAAGATTTAACGCATTGCTGTTTCTTTTCCTGCAGATAATGAAGTTGATCATCCTGATATGCTTATGGACAGGAACTGCTGCCCAGCTGAACAAGTTCAAAGTTCCTCGGCACAGGGCAGGATCTTCGAAATTCTCCCTGAATCCCCTGAAGCCACTGATGAACCTCATGAGACAAGACCCGATGAAAGCCGCCGCCCAGAGACACCACCCAAAGTACCTTCCGCCTCCCCCCAACATGTACCAGCAAATGCCCCCGCCGCCACCGGCTCGGACCACCAGCTACGGGGTCCACCCGTACAGGCCTTACCCTTCCCACACGACGAGGGTCCTCCCCCCGACGTCGGTGTCCCTCGTTCCCCCGCTGACGTCGGCGCCTTCCTCCATGGTGCTGTCCCACCTGATCAACGACCACCACCACCACCACCACTACAGGCCCCAGGCGTCGGACCTGCAGATCAAGGCCGTGAAGATCCCGAAGTCGAGACGCCGCCCTTCCTCCAGCGTCGACTCGTTCAACATAGCCGATTCCGTCGTGCGGCAGCTGCTGGAGATGCAGCCATCGTCGTCGCACCACCAGCAGCAGCAAAACGAGCAATCCAACTACCCCTCGGTGCTGGTCATTGAAGATCCGGACGTGGCCTCCTCCTCACCCTCGGAGATCTTCGGCGATGCCATCCAGCAACACCAAAAAGTGCTCGTGGCCCCTCCGCTGCACGCGGAACTGGCTTCCGACACGTCGGAGATCTCCTCCGGCGGCAGCGGCGGGTCCTCCTCGAACAACCCGGAAGTGTTCGTGATCGTCTCTAAAAACAAGAACAACAAGAACAGCTACTACACCGACGACAAGAAGTCGGACATCCTGTCCGCGTCGGGCTCCTCCAGCAAGCTCAAGAAGTACAAGATCACGTCGGCTTACGATGAGTCCGGCGGAAGGCAGGTCTGGATCATCAAGCGATGAGTGCAGTCAGTCCTCCAAGTCGCGTCAAATCGATCGCACGGTGATTTATTATGTCCATGATCATGTTGAGACTTCCTCGGACGACTCAAACTGCGAAAGCGTTCTGTGCGTAACGTTCTAATGAACGTATGCAGGGGGAACACGAGGTGCTGGTACACTAGTTTTCTCCACAGAACTGTAAGCTTATTTTGCATGACACATCCCGTTATTGCTGGCAAAAGAAATCCACTTTTGTTGATGTTTTCACGTCACTATGTGACGAGGCATCGATTACTACTATTTTTTAAAATGAACAGTAGTTTACATTCATTGTGAATCGAACATATATGACAGATTTTATTTTATTTTATTTTTTTAATAACTGTCTGCAATGAAGTAATTTAAGTGTTCGTTTAATTAAGTGTATACTTGAACCAGTGCAATATGTTCTTTTGCATATCTTTTCTCCAATGAAAATTTACAAACTGTTACATTTCAAATTAGTTTTCTACTACTTGAAAATCATTTGTCCTACAGATTTTAGTAAATTTTAGCAAGGTGAAAGTGTACTCTGAAGTGAAGCTTCCTAGAATTTACTGATCTGTTTTGTTGTTAGTAAACAAAAGACCAAAACAAGACAACTTATTACATCTGTTAAACGTCTTTTTATATTTAAACTGTGATGTTCGAAATTATTATAAATGAAATTAAATAAAACACGAGTACTTAATTATGTTTTTGAAAAATAAAATTTTTGATAATGTTATTGAAACTCTCGTTTATCTGAAATAGGAATTTATTTCTTGTAAATATGCCGTGTTCAATGTTTTCTTCAAGAAGTGACTTGCGTAACTACTTCTGTGATGTAAATAATAATTATTGTACAATAATAAAAAAAAAAATCGTTCTGAATAGTAATAGTTGTTATTGTAAGAAACAACACAAATTAATCAATTCTACATTTATTTCGAGCGGGGGGGAGGGGGCACACTAGAAACTCCTTTTAGTGTATTACTAGCTGCGTGCCCGTTCTTCGCACGGTAGGAAATGAAAATTTTCCTTACATGTGTAATTCGAAATTATTCGTGATGTGGAATTAAAAAAAAAAAAGAGCAAAATTATTTGACTCTTAATGTAAAGTTTGTGTCATGAGTACTAACCTGATCATTGCAGTATAATGACTCAAAAAACTACGTCAGTGTCATTCACTATCAAAAAAGTGGAAAGCTTAATGGTTTGCAGAGAACTCCTGGCTTTCAAAATGTCTTATTTCTACATCATACTGTTTTTTAGTCTCAAGTTGTAGCATTAAATACCTAAGACACTACATGAAATGGAGCACCATTTATTTCTTTCCGATCATGTACCATATAAGGAAAGTATTGTAATCATGAAAAAATTCGACTTCGAGATTTTGGTGTATTGACACGTTTTGAGGTCTTCTGAATTCATTTATGCTATTTTCAAGAGATGTTTTTAAAATAGCTGCGCACCAGCTCTTCATACGGGAAGAAGGGAATATTTTACTACTAAAATCATATCTGCATGTGACAAAATATAATTTCATTTTTAAAAAAATTCAAGTAATCTCCTCTGTTGAAATTACTGCGGGATATATTAACACAAATTAGAATTACTTTTCATTTAGTTGGTTGTAAGACAACCGTTGAAAAAGGATAAACACTTTTAATTTCATGAAATATTTATTAACGTGGTACATTGCGATTTATTCATATTATCTTTACAAATCTAATAATACTACCTATTACGTACATTAATACTATCTATACTCGCTTCTCCCTCTTCAAGGCTCCCTTAAAAGAAACAGCTTAGACTATTTGGCCTCAATGGGATCTTGTGATTCTGTGGCGATTCTTTGTAATTTACGCATTAGCATAAATAATAATCATTTCACATAATGGTTGCCATTAAGGAAACTCTCCATATATATTTAATTTATACATAGTTTTATAAGATTGGCGTATTTAGCGCCGCAAACCATTTCAACTTACTGTGGGGAGAAAATATCCAAGGGGTGCCATTTTAAATATCCATGTATCTAATATAGCGATATCTTTTATATCCTCCATAGTCCTGTCTCCTGAAAAACATCAAACTGTGTAATCTCGAGGAGCTGCTTATTCCCATTTTAATTGTGACAGGGCGTTAGAGTTGCAGAGTTTACAAATTTCACGCATTTTTTTTTTATTTATGACGTCACTGTTTGACTGCCGTAAAGGATACCCCGGTAGATTGAGGGAGTTAATTTCGATATTTCGCATAATTGTTTTCAAACGGTATCATTAAAACTTTGCGTTGGACCTTTATGGAGGAACGTAATTCAACGTTAAAATAAAACTATACTCGCAACCTGCATGCGTATGTTAGGCAACGCCTGCGCTAAATTAAATGCCAAAAAAAAAAAAAAATGAACCAATAGAAACCTCATATTCAAAGAAAATATTCAGCCTTCAGCTGAAATTAGTTTCCCCTCCGCTAAAGAGGTTTTTTGACAGAACCTTTTAATTTGTATTGGCAGCCATGTACAGGATGTATTTGCATGTAAATCAAACGGGGAGAAACCAACCGTTCTTCCAGTGGTGTCAAGTATTTTAAACAATCCGGTATTTCGGGGAATTCGAAGCCATTGCTTATAGCTAATTCTGGTATTGTCAATTTAATCAAACAATCGTAACATGTTTTGCAAAATTTGCCAATATCATCGATATCTTTGTAAAAGACTAGTTTTATAAAGTCCGTTGTCGCTCCTTTGGACAGTAAAGTTGTTTTTGAATGGGTTCTTATTGACTTTTTGAACCACAGTCGATCACAACAATAGCATTGGTGGATTGGACCATCAGCAAGAGCTTCGAAAAATTTCTCAGCTAATTTACGAAATTCTAGTTCTTCACACCTTACATTTAGATCAGTATCTGTTCTTGGTCTTTTCGATGGTATATCTAGACAGAGTCGTAAACGTTTTCTGTCTTGTCTTCTGGATTTGGATTCCGCTTCTTGAGCACGAAAATCTGGATCTTCCCTTTTTCTTTGCATAAATAGACGGTTAGTTTCACGATGACTTTCTTCCGGATTAGACAACTGGCGAGGACGGCCAGCGCGGCCTTGAACAACAGTCCCGGGTATATTCTTCTGATATTTAACGATGTAATACTGAACAGTAGAGCGTGAAATACCAAGCCTACGAGCTATTTCACACTGATCCCGCAAAAATGAAAATTTTAGAAATGCCACGACAGAACACCACCACTTGCTCCGAGGAGGGACAAAAGTTTGAACGCGACTCTGGAAACAAATCCAAGTTCTGAAAAATGAAATCGGAACCTCGGGAACTTGACAGCCAGTCGCAGACGCTCTGACAAAATCTTACAGTTTCCCCTTTTGTTTCATCTGACGTTACTTTGAAATTTTTCAAGTATCCATTATTCCAATCATGTGTCCGATCTTGGTGTGTTTCAAATTTCCGTGAGATCTGTAAGATTTTATTTACTATCAATTATCATCCACGACTTTTTTCGTCTGCCAAAAACTATTACCCTCTTTAGCGGAGGGTAATAAAAACAGTAAATAGAAAAATTTTAATGTATCGCGCTTTGAAACGAACTTTGTAACTTTTAAAATGAACATTTTCAGCGCCGTGAAAACATTTCAATTTTTAAATAAGCACCGGATTAAAATACCACTTCTAATAATAATAATCGCGAATTTCTTAGCTTATTTCTACAGTAAATTTTAATCAAAATATCGTCTCCCTGTGTTGAAAATAGAGCTGGAATAAAAGAATTAAAATTATGGCGTAATTTTTACGTATCTTAAAGCATTTGACGTCATAGATCCTCACTTGCGAATTGAAATTCTTATATCCCATTTAAAAACTCGATTGGTTGAAAAACCCCTTTTTTCTAATCCTTTCTGTGGCAACAACTGAACATAAATTCTCGTGCCGTGATCGCAATGTAATGAATGGCGTAAGATCGCGTTGATGCTATTAAATTCTAAACATTAGGCTGCATTAAAATTCGTAAAAAATCATCTAATTTACATAATTTTTTCGTTTTTATTTTAAAAGAGGGAGAAAAGAATGTTTCACGATTTGTCAAGATATCTAAAAGTTATGACGGATAGAATTCAAGATGCGACAGTTTTAAAATTATTTTACGAAAAAAAATCGCGAAGCAGATGTTTAGTAAAAAAATTCCTAAAAATCGGTAAATCATGTTACGTATTCAGAACAAACTGTTTTTAAAAGAAAATTTTCTCCTCTATCCGATGATACAAATGCCGTTTTGCTGCGAGCGTAATTTCCGCCGTCATTACGAATTAGGTGAGAAAAAATGCCAAAAATCGCATAAAACATAAAATAAAAAAAAATCTAGGTCGAATTTTGAAAAAATCGCTTCGAGGTGCACAACTACATATTTACATCTTCCCGAGTACCAAATTTGGTGTTTCTAGGTGTAGCCGTTTGTCCGTAACGCTGCAGACAGACACACACACACACACACACACACACACACACACACACACACACAGACAGACACCTTCTTTTATAATAAGTAGAGATTAGCATTAACGTCAGGCGTTATTAATTTCGGAGAAGGATTTGTGTCTTGGCAAATCACTTTACAAAGAGGGTTGCCAGATGGACGCAGGATACTAGTCTGTCAAAGGTTAGCAAGGTTGGCCATTTTCGCGAAGTTTGGAGCAAAAAAAAAAAAAAAATGCATCCCCAAAATTCAACCCAGCTTCTCGCTATCTGCTATATTTTGTGAGAAATTACCAAACCCTTATTCAATATTGTTGTTGTTTCTAAAGCCCTCTGGAAACCGCAGAGCAGTGCCACTTCCTCCATATAGGACGGCGATGAGCGAAAGGAAGTGGTTTCCCAGTGGAAAGAAGTCCGACTTAGCTCGGGATCTCCTAATTTGAACCATTTGCAGATAAGAGACCTAGCACCTGAAATCGGCACACCCGGAGGTATCGTTTCATATGGAGAACATTGGAGCCACAAACAGATTTTACTTGCATCAGCTCCCATTAGCGTACAGCAGTCCAGTCGAGAGAGAAGTTCACTCTCCCAAGCGCTGGCCAAGTCTATGTTGCTTCGCTTTCTATGTTCTAACGGGAACATGAGAATATTAATTAATGTCCATAAAAGTGTATACATTAGTGTAAATAAAATGCAGTTAGAATATGTCTGGCAAAGATTGTAAAACAGCTTTAGTAGGCGATTTTAGCATAGATTTCTTGAAGAAGGGTTCTATGGAACAAGGAGAACAAATACACTGTGACCAAATTTCATAAATTTGGATGCAGCTGGTTAATTTTTAAGAGTTAAATAAAAATAAAACTACTGCAGTACAGTATCATATTTTAAATTTTTTTCTTGGAGAAATAGTTCATGTTTTCATTGCAACAACATTTAACAGTTATAGTACGCTTAGTATCTAAATATCTGATTTTTAATATTCAAAGCATCCTCAAAAATTGAGGACGTTTGGTCACCACACATAAGATACACTCGAAATAGAACAAGGGAGACAAATAGGACTGACGCATGGATTATAATACGCTTTGTATTTAAATCATGTAAGTGTTTCAGAGTTTCTTTTCTTCTTGTTTTTCCCTATATTGTGATTCTGCGTCAGGAGAAACCAAAAGTGGCATTCAGACCTTAGCCTTACATTCTCTATAAAAATGTTGATTAATATAATATACATATACCCTTAGAAGAAGAATATGGTAAGAGAATATACCTGTCGATTTGGCATCGATTTTTGACGACCATCAACATTGGCACGACAGCCCTTTGTGGGCCTTGGCCTTCTTCAGAAGTCTTTCACATTCCACCCTTTTCCCTGCAATGGACCTCCAGTTTCTCACTTTCAGTTTGGCAAAATCCTCATCTAGGCCATCCCTCCATCTTTTCTTAGGTCTTCCTCTAGGTCTTTTACAGAAAGGAATGGCATTGAAGACCTTAAGAGCATTTATGGAAAATCTGGCTTTATTTTAAGTCGCTGCTGATCAAAATGTTTCATGTTCATAGTGTTTTACAATCTACAATTGATTAATTGCAACAAACAGTAATTAATACAGGTACGATTTTTTCCTGTTAAAACTGCATAGAGAATTATGCTCTAGCATTCCCATTTCAATCTTTTCCCATCCTTCTTGTGAAAGAGATTTTTTTTATAGCGTTCTCCTGTTTAAATCTCCAATGAAGTAGGACTAAAAATAAACCCTTATTTCAAATTCATATTTCTAATTTTTTTTGCTAATTTATGATATTAAAATACCACTTACGATTTTTGCAAGTTAGAGCTGATTTTCTAAAACATACACTGGCCATTAAAAATTAAAGGATAACAAGAAAAAATATGCTCATTAAGTAAGTTGATGTTGCAGCCAATGCCCAATGTTTCAATTATTTATGTAAGTTAAATATAATTGAACACAAAATTGCACTTCTGCAGCGTACAAGTTAGCTCCCGAAATATGCAAATTCGGTGATTTAAAATGTGGTGTGCAATGGACAAGCTCTGGAAATCCAGTCTGTATTATACAGTCTTGTTTAAAGGGATTGCTATTCCAGAAAGTATTCATAATTATGTCTCAAGTGTCAAATAATTGGTAGAATCGATAGTTGTCAAACACAAATGGAAATAGCCCAAGGTATATCACTGTCATGTGTAGAGTTTAGAGCAGCTTTTCAAGCACTAGATCAGTTGATAAACAACCTAATCGAGGGCTACATAAAGCAACTTCCTCTACTGAAGACCAATTTTGGTCATTGTTAGTTCGAAGAAGCCTCGAAGCGGCAACAAGAAATTTGGTTTCAGATCTTCAGGGTGGTACAGGAATTTGAATTAACCTTTCTTTTACTGTTTAAAGGCTTAACGAAGTGTAGGAGAGAAAACCAATGGTTTGGGCCCGATTCACTCCAGAAACCATAGAGGCCCATTTAGGTTGGTGCAAGCCGTTTTGTTCAACCGCAGTCCCAGAAACGGGATTGTCCGTGGATAATCCCGCTTCTGGGACTGCGGTTCAATTGCTTAGGGGGGGGGGGGAATCCAGACTAATGGCCTCACCTACTGGCTGTATATCTTTTAAGGAGATTCTGTTAGACACTTAGAGAGGTATTTTTTCTTTTTTTACTTTCCGAACATGTACCATGTAAGGAAAGTATTGTAATCATGAAAAAATTCGAATTCGAGATTTTGGTGTATTGACACGTTTTGAGGTCTTCTGAATTCATTTATGCTATTTTTACGAGATGTATGTGTGTGTGTGTGTGTGTGTGTGTGTGTGTGTGTGTGTGTGTGTGTGTGTGTGTATGTGAGTGAACACGATAGCTCCTGAACGGGGCATGCGATTGAGCTCAAATTGGATATATATGTTATAAACCACTGTCGAAAGACCGGTATTGATTTTGGTGTGTATAGGACTTATAGTGTTTCTACAGGGCTACGACAAAGATTTATTTTACATTATGGCCTATGGGGGAAAATTCTGGAAAGTACGCTAGCGTTTAAACGGTACATTCGATTGAGCTCAAATTGGGTATACATGTTACAAACCACCATCGTTTGATCGGTATTGATTTTTATGTGTATAGGACTTATAGTTTTTCTACAGGGCTACGACAAAAATTTCTTTTACATTATGGCCTATGGGGAGAAATTCTTGAAAGTGCGCTAGCGTTTAAACGGTACATTCGATTGAGCTTCAATTTGGTATATATATTTGAATTATTCATCGATTAAAATTTATTTAAATGCTTGGTAATGATCTTAATCGTAAGTGTTCGGAAAGTCGAGTGGAGTCACACCAGATTTTTTTAGTATGTGGACCAGAGGCGCCGATTTCACAAAACTTTGTGGGTATTCTAGAAAGAAAATTTTTTCGAGGAGAGAGGGGTTAGTAAAACACGTGTTTTTTTTTTTTTTTTTTTTTTTTTTTTTTTTTTTTTTAAGAATAATATGTTTTCCTGCAATAGCTTTATATTTTTTAATGCACAATTAGGAGTAAAAACTTTTACAAAATATTAATCAACATGTTTTATAATTTAAATGGATTATTCCGAATTACATGTACCAGGCCATCATCTTAAGCAGATCAGTGAAACAACAAAGAAAAAATACGAAATTTCAGGACGATCGGCTGGACAGCCCTGAAGTTCATGTGTTGACGCGACATCTAACGCGAAACTCCTCCCGTGTTCAAATATCTATATATACCTATTTTCATAGCGATCAGTTGCACAGTCAAGAAGTGATACACTGCAGCGCGATCTAGTGGTTAATTAGAGTAATGATTTGCTACAGTGCCGTCAAGAGGCGAGTTATAGCAAAATGGATAACGCCAAAATATTCTCATTGTTCAAATAGCTATGTATACTGCTTTTCATAGCGACCGTTTGAATGGTCAAGAATTTGGCCTGCTGCAGCATTATCTAGTGGCGAGTTAAAATAATAATGCATTGCAGTGCCATCTAGTGGTGAGTAACATCAAAAGGAACACAGAATACATTCTTCGTGCTCAAATGTGTAAGCATAAGAAATTTTATGCCGATCGTTCGAACGGTATAGAAGTTGATGCGTTGCAGTGCCATTTAGCGGCAAGTTACAGCAAAATGGATACTGAAAAATATTCTCCGTGTTCTAATATCCGCGTGTACCAAATTTCATCGAAATTCGTCGAATCTCATCGTCGAATTTCATCGAAAAACCGAATTTCGTCGGTTGGACGATATTCGCATAGTAAACGGCTAAACGGAATAGAATTCGACGTTCTCCTGCGCCACCTAGTGGCAAGTCAGAGGAAAACGGATAGCATAAAAAACTTCTCAATGATAAAAGACTTAGGTGAACCAAATTTCATGGTGCAACGGTGCTGGAGTTTTTCCACCTCATACACACATACCAACATTCATTTTTATCTATAACAAGTGTCATTATATATCCCAGTCTCAAATAAAATCCAGTTTCAAATCTAAGCCTCGCCAAAGTGCCAACATACGCCATTTTGCATGCGTTTTTTCAGGAAATCATTCGAAGCATTGACTTAGCAGCAATCAATATGGGAAATGTTCGACCGCCAAAAAGTAAAGCACTCATTTATTTGAAAAGTGGAATCCCTTAATACAGCCGAATTTTTTAAAATTATCAACTATAACGTGTTTTATTAATCGTTACTCCGATGTACTAAATGAGAAGATTTCAATTTTCTGAAATTTGGCGGAATTCCCCCAACTTAAATCAATGTATTCAATTGGCGAGAATTCTGAAGATAGATCGCTTGAAATCCCTTAATAACTGCATTATTTCTTCACGGATCATTAAAATTTAACGCTGTATTCTAATAAAACCTTTGCACTTGTTTTCAAAAATCGATTTTAAGTAAAAAATCTTACATTAGCCTCGGAAATATGCAATTCTTATTGTTTTGCGTATAAAACATTTCATTCCTGCTCCGATTTCCCATGCACACGATATTATAATACAAAAATTATAATCTTACAAATATAAACTAACAAAAAAATCATTATTATTATTCTTTTATTTTTACTTTGAGAATTTAAAACATTTTATTCGGCAAAATCGCCGCACATGGCAACCACGATCCTTATTTCACACTTTTTTCACTACAGGGGTTACAATTACGGAAAGCTTTTTGCGTGGAGAACATAAAAAATCTCTTAAATTCCGAGAACGGGTGGACTTTCAAAGTTTTAAAGTGGACTATGATTTATTCTATATTATTTTACATATCTGTGCAAAATTTCAGGCTGATAGGTCCATTTTTGTGGATTTGTATACGAATCAAATCCACAAACAAACAAACAGAATTTCATTTTTATTTATAAGGATAGTTAATAGGGTGGATCGAAAAATTTTTTTTTTCGAAATCTTTATCTTCTGAGGTGTTAAAAGTTGTAAATTGATATAAATAAGACATGTGTAAAATTTGAATGTTCTACGACAACGTCTTGGGGTTGCGCATCGAGCTTGAAATTTAGAAGTTTTTGAAAAATATGACTTTTTCTAAAAATCGACCAAAAAAATTCTTTTCCAAATTATTAGGCTCCCGAGGTTTTACAAGTTGTATATTGTTATGAATAAGACGTATGAAAAATCTGAAGTGGCTGTGACAATTTCTGGGAATTGCACATCGAGCTTGAAATCTATAAATATCTGAAAAATGTGCGTTTTTTGACAAAAATATGTAGAAAGCAAAAATTATATTTTTAATGAATTAGTCCCTTTGAAAAATAGTCAGTAACGTTCGCAGCTCTGCTCTAGTACAACCATAATCCTTATTTCATTACTCAGGGCCCACCTCCTTGATTTGCCTGCGATCCGAGTCCTGCCCGTGCCAGCCCAAGCATCCAATTATTGGATCATGCGTTTTAATGAATAATGTAAAGCCTAACTTCAAATCAAACTGTGGCATTTTTTGTCAAGTGTAATAATCTAGATCGTAGGAAACCATCATCTGATAGAGGGATAGACAGCAAATTTTGGAGTGGCTGTTTGCTATGGTTTGATGTTTGGCAAATACAGCATTGCAGAGATTTAGTTAGATTGGAGAACTGCGTTTCTAGATTTCGGATGACGCCTTTGTTATTTCCAGAATTCGATGATTCGCCACCACCGCCAGTGCATGTGAGGGTGCCAAGATCATTAGATTTGTGTCAAACTTTCCCAAATTTCTATTGAAATTCTTAAAATCAGATCGCGACATACGGCCAAAGTATGTTGAACCCAAGTTCGATTATCAGCGAGATATTTTCTTTGTGACAAACACTTGGGTGTAATTTGCAGTCAACAAATTTTTCTATGTATCTGGTTTTGTTGTTCCTCCTATCAAAACACAATCTAAAGAACATTTTAAAGCTTTCTGTTTCTTCCACTGCGAGTCATCTTAGACATCCTCTATCTTTATGTGGGTTGAGAATTAGTTGAGAAGGTTTCTCACCATCTACATTCCTTCCGCTTTCTAGATTGGGAAATAAAGTTGATACCAGAGTTCCTGCTGCCCAGTCCGTAATAACTTTGTGTAACAGAGTTGTGAAAGCAGAGATTTTCATTCTAACTTGGTCGTTTGTAAACGCATCTCCTAAAGTGGCGGTAGATAGGCATTCAGCGTTTTCTTCGGTCTTTCGTACTTCTCTTTCGTTATTTTCACTTTCCAAATCAATGACTCGAGTTAAAGCATACACTGGATATTGGAAATTTCACCTCTTTCTCCACCAATCTCAAAATTTCTCTTTCCAACCTTTCAACTTTTCTCTCATTCACCATAAACTTCTCTACTTTACAATTCCATCAATTGTCACATATATAGCTCCCGTCTGGTCTGCTAATGACTCCCGTTCTGTGTGAGGTATGTGAGGCTGTGAGCCACACCTGCTCCGGGAAAAGTCAGTACATTTGCAAGTGCGATATTCAAAAGCTCGGTAAGGGAGAGTTTTTACCACTTTTCTTCATAAACAATTCCTTATATCCGTCTCTAACATACGATTCATTTAGCTGCTGAACTTGCTCATGACCTTTTCTAACTATCTCTTGAATTCCTTGCATTGAAACAGTAGGGACACTGGCCTTGATCCAAATTTCCTGTATTTTGATCGCCACAACTAAGGTTAATTCTTCTTCCGGTGGATCCTGCCCTCTTTTCAGAAATTTTTCTTCTAAAGTACAAAATAGTAATATAGAAGTACGAGTATGTCTTCTTGGGTTGGTAACTTGGTACAAGGTAATTCTTTCGATATTCCCCGCTCATCTATGAACACTGATTTTGTTCCATGTTCTGTTGCAGACAGTTTCACTCTATTCAGAATCGTAGCAGTGCAAGGCACACCTTTTAGCTTTTTTGAGAGTAAACTGGGAGCACCATCTATCTGAAACGTTAAACTAAATGCCTGTTTCAACAAAATATATCGTGCCTGATTTAACCGAACGCATGTGCATCGCCATCACTCGGCAGGCAAACCGGTGCTAGTTGTCTGGAACACAGCTTGCGTACTGCGCCCAAGACAAAACGACAGCATGACGTGTGCATTGTATCAAACTATTCGTAAAGCCATTTTTTGTGATTTACTGAGCTTCTCTGAACATTTTTTAACATATAAAAAGACCAAATTATTTTTAACGAATGAAGTTTGCTTTCTACATAATTTTTTCAAAAAACATATAATTTTCAGATATTTGTAGATTTCAAGCTCGATTTGCAATCACTAGAAACTGTCGTAGCCCCTCCAGATTTTGCATACGTGTTTTTCATAACAATATATACTCCTAAAGCCTCGGGAACCTAATAATTCGGAAAAGAATTTTTTTGGTCGATTTTCTAGAAAAGTCGCATTTTTCAAAAATTTCTAAATTTCAAGCTCGATGCGCAACCCCAAGACGTTGTCGTAGAACATTCAAATTTTACACACGTCTTATTCATATCAATATACAACTTTTGAGACCACAGGAGATAAAGATTTAAAAAAAAAATTTTTTTTTCGATCCACCCTAATGGTTAATGAAAATTATAACATGCTATTTTTCTAATTTAAAAAAGTAGATACATTATATACGGAAACGGATTAAACCTTGTGAGGGCTCTTAGGCTAAAATTTACCATGCCCTTTCTTTTTCAGCAAAAGACAGAGTACCCACATCCTTCAACTTGCGGTCAAAGATGCTAGATACTCATAAAATAAAATATATCAATGAAACCTGCAAAATTCAAGATGTTCCCACTGGATGTGACCACCGGCGCAAATTACCCTATAACGTATCCGTATTTCAACTCCCCCCCCCAAAAAAAAAAAAAAAAAATAAATAAATAAATAAAAAATCGGATATCCACGCTGACGAGCGAAAACATTATGACCGCCTACAGTGGGCACGGTAACATCGGACTAGACCATGGACATGAGGAAGAGAGTTTCCTGAATAACGGTTTCTCCTTCATCACGTCAATGGTCGCGTCAGGGTACGCCGTCTTCCAGGAGAACAGCTGCTCCCCTCTCCCCGGAAGCTCAGAGCTCAAACAGCACCATGTTCCAATATCTCGACTTAGTGTGACCGCTGCATAAGTATTTGGACCTGTCCCTAATTATCTACCAAGAACTCGTAGCATCCAGCTGTTTTGAAGGCTAAAGGAGGCGCAACACTTTATTGAGTAAGTGGTCGTAATGTTTTGGCTCTTCAGTGTGTTTGAAAATATTTTCTACAATAGAAACGAAACATTATTTTGGTCCCCTCACCCAATGTTACATGCCAACTTACACTGATGGATGTGCCACTTTTCCAAGATAGTCATGTAGAGAGAGCGTGTGGTGAGAGCTGGGTTTGAACCCAGGGACTTATGGGTGGTAGAATGAGGCGCAATCCGGCTCGGCCAAAAGGTACCCGTTTGACTGGCCTTCAATTGCCGGGTGTTGTGTGCGCGGAGGGGTTATCGTGCCGCCACACTACTCCCCCCCCCCTAGAGAGTCAGTCGGAGTGTTCCAAGCGTTATGGAACGCTGCCACTCGTTGTGGGCTTTATGAGGTCGCTGCCACTCGTTGTGGACTTTGAAAGAGCCGAGCGAGAGATGGAAGAGGTCGGTGCTGGCGCCATCTGTCGCTATTGGCGAGAAGGAGAATGCGTGTTCGTAGTCCGGGTCATCAATGTGGTGAGAGCTGGGTTTGAACCCAGGGACTTATGGGTGGTAGAATGAGGCGCAATCCGGCTCAGCCAAAAGGTACCCGTTTGACCGGCCTTCAATTGCCGGGTGTTATGTGCGCAGAGGGGTTATCGTGCCGCTACAGTTAATTAAACCCAGTGGAACACAGAAGATTTTCTCTTGATGGGAGTCCGGCCATAAAGCTGTGACACCAATCACCAGAAAAGTCACGGAACTTTTTTTTAGGGAGGGGATTTTATAAAAACTCGTGACACCTTAATATAATTGCGTTTTTGAATAATGCTTCTGTTTACTTAGAAGCTAAAAATAAAAAGTCTTTGATTGTCTTATAATTTATTAAAATATCAGAAACTGCACGATGATTTAAAAAAGCAAAGTTTGCAGCTTATACTTATTTGGGTGGGGTACAGACTCCCTGAACCCCTCCCTTGTGTGCGCCACTGATCCCACCCTTTCCAACATTCTTTAGCTTTAATTTATCAATGTTCAAAAGAAAAGAAAAAGAGAAACAGAAAACATGAAGACTGATGTTCTTCTTTTAGATCATGAGACATGGTCTTGCTGTGGGGACCTCTCTAATGATTCTATGCACGCTTTCTGTATAAAAATCTCAAATTACCATTGAATAAATAGTTCAAAGTACTGCCAATAAAACAGTTTGAATTTTTGGGAAAAAAAAAAAAAGACTAGTTCTCCGAAAAGACAGGAATTTATAGTGCCATAATTGAAAACTATGGGATAGGAACGAGTGGTGCTGCCATCTTTTATTTGGTAGGAGAGATAAAAAAAAATTAATTTTATCCATTAACTGTTATCCCTAAAGCGTATTGTCTTTTAAAAATGGGATGACTGGATATAAAACTGTAACTTCACCTAAGCTTACTTATACTAGGAAACATATTTTAAAATAATTTCAGAATATAGTTTCTAAAACAAAAGAAAATAATATAGCCTAAGTCAACTCAACTTAATCCTAATAATACTATTTTTTAAAAATAGTTTTGTATTTATTTTAATTTAGTAATAAAAGTTAGAAGCAATCGAAAATTTAGGGAAAGATATGCTATGAAATCTCGCTTGTTCACTCCAAAAATAATGTCATAGATTTTCAAAAACTAAAAATTATTTCCATAATGGTCTTATATTTAAATGTATATTTTAGGCAACAGTATGCATTGTAGGGTTAAATATATCGTCTTGAGAAGCAAATCCAGTTGGGTGGGAGATCCATCAGCAGGAACAGAGCCAAAAAAGGTTAAGTGATAACTTTTCGAGTTGTTTTATTAAAATTCATATTTAAAAAAGTACCAGACATCGATCCAGGAATTTTTTCCAGAGTCCCATTTTTGTGAAAAAATGTGTGTGATTTATTTTATTCTGTTTCAACTAAAGAAATAAAACGTTTTATTAAAATAAATCTGTGAATTTAAACTTGATTGAATTTAGAGGAAGTGCATATGAGTTATCGCTGGTGCGGCATATGGAAAGAGACCTTAATTGGGCCATTTTTTTTTTTTGTGGCACTTTAATATCCGGAAGATATGCACATATTTTAGAGGGCTCAGTGACTGACTTTTTAGACGAGTGTGTTTCACTACGAGATCTATCCACAAATGTGGTTTCATCATGATGGTGCTCCAGAAGATAAATCTCTATAGCCTCATACTGTTCTAACAGAAACATTTGGAAATAATATAATAGGGTACGGCGGTCCTGTTGAGTGGCCTCCAAGATCACCAGACTTAAATCCCTTAGATGACTTTCTCTGGGGTTTCTTGAAAAATAAAGTATATGAAAAAAGAATCAACAAGTCCATCAGACTTACTAAATTGTATATGTGTAGCATACAGATGTGTAACACCAAGTATGCTACTCAAAGTACAGGAAGAGTTTTTGACATGGGTGCATGTTTGTATTGCAGCCGAAGGTATATTCACTGCTACTTTGAGCATATGTTAAGCTCTTAGAATTTGTAATATTACTGTTTTCAGTTTCTAAAATTGCATATATTCATATTTTAAAATGTTTGATATTCTGATTTAATGTTTATTGAAAAGTTTAATTCCCTTGTTTTTTTATTTTATGTTATTTAACAAGTTCATTTAAAAAACTCTTTAAAAAGTTCTATTTTCAGTATAGGCTATATTTTTATGTTAATTTATTGGATACACATAGTCAAACGTTAATCTTCTTTATGGCAATCTACAATCATAAAATAGTTAATGAAATTCCTAATAAATATTACAAGGCTCAAAACCATGTATATTAATTTTTCCCAAATTCATTTTGTATACAACCCCTATTTCGCAGCTCAAAAAGTGCTCTAACTTTAAGAAGCTGTAACTTGGCAAATTTTGGTCGTAGAAGGATGTTTTTATTTTTTATTTTTTTTTTTATTGTGCATGAAATTGGATTTTAAGAAAATTTTTCTAAGTATAACTGATAGGACCAGGTGACCGTGTAAAAATTTAAATTTCGTAATTTTTATAGGATTTGATTTACTGACTGATTGTTTCTCATATATGATAGATTATACAATTTAAAGCATTTCTGCAATTGCAACTATGTGTCCCTGACTAACGGTTTAGGAAATAGCCATTGGGCAGCGTTAGCACTGGAACCCTGTATGTATTACCTGTAAAATTCTTACTTTTTAAAATTATTAATTATGAAACCTATATCTAGGCACAGCTTATATGCAATTAAAAAACTTGTAATAAATTTACTTTAATTTTAAGTAAAAAGACACAATTACAGAAGTCCCTCATTATATCACAATTGTCGGGAGACAAGAAAAATATGTGATATATCTGATGGTGCAATATATCCGGGGGTGGAAGAATATGGTAAAAACCTCATTTTATTAACACGATACACATAAAACAAAATAAAATTAGCAATGCTAAATACAAGAAAATTAAACAATAAGTAACAAACTATAAAGACAAAGACGTTTCTGTCTTATTAATTTTATTTACAGATACAGTGCATCCACACTTTTCATTTATTGCTTAAAAAGTATTGGTAGACAAAGCAAGATACATCCGAATGCTTGCTATATCGAGGGGTTACTGTACTACCCAATACTTCTGAGAGTTTCATAAAGCTTTCTTTACACTTGCTTCATTTAGTGTTTGTGTAATCATAAATTTTTGTCAATAATAAACAGCTATATTGCAAAACAGAAAGTTTATTAGTCATAAAAGCATCTACATTTCTTGTTTCTGTTTTAAAATGTACCTCTGCAGCCGCCCACCATCTCTATCACAGGCTCTCATAAGCCACTTTTTGATGTACTGTACAACTTGGAAGTCAGTTATCTCTTTGTTAGATTTTCTCGCAGCAGCTGCAAATAAATAAAATTGACTACGATCAAAATTAAATTTACATTTAATCTTTTGAAGCGCAAGTATTTTCACATCAATATAGAAGAATAACTGGATAGACTGCTTAGTGCTGAAAAAGTGCAGCTGTTAATATCGATCCATTTAACCCTTTAATGCGCAGTGTTCCCTCTCTGGGAACATCAAACTCTTGCGTTTTGACTGTTGCCAGTCATGAAGAATAGATTTGATTTCTATAAAAATAGTTGCAGGTGACATAGCTCCACGAGAATCCTTTACTTTTTAGCACGTCATTTCCGATAAAAAAAAATTGCCACGATTATTTTTAACAGCACTGACATCTGCTGAAGAATGGAAGAATGCGAGAACAGCTGGATAGATTGCCCAATGCTGAAAAAAGGGCAGCCGTTGCCATTGCTTGACTTAACTACCAGCAAGATAACGACTTAACTACCAGCTGACAGCTGGCTGTCATTAAAAAAGGGTCTCTAGGTCTGTGGCACGCGATGAACGTTTCGATTGTCTGCCATCTTGCTGGTAGTTAAGTCGAGCAATGGCAACGGCTGCCCTTTTTTCAGCATTGGGAAAGGGTTGTGCCTCAAAGGGTTAACTACCAACAACTTGGCAGTCGATCGAATAGCCCATCGGGCATCTCAGAGTTAAAGAATTTTTCCGACACAGCTGGTTACATGGCTGCACAGCCAGCTGTGTCTGAAAATTTCTTTAGCTCTGTGGTACCAGATGGGCAATTCAATTTACCGCAGCCAGCTGTGTCAGAAAACTTCTTTACTTCTGTGATACAAGATGGGATATTTAATCAACTGCCATGTTGTTAGTATTAAAATGGATCAATGGCAACAGCTGCCTCTTTCAGCATTGAAATCATTTAACCATATTTTTTGTGACTGGCAGTAAAAGAGCTGAAATAAGATGGCTTCACAGTAGATCCATGTCAAAGGTTTAAATAACACCACTAAGAATTACCAAACAAAGTGATACAGTGTGCACAGTTTACAAAATATATTAGTTTACATTTTCACCATTAAATTTCTTGGTTGGTGTGATTAGCTATATTTTCAACCATTTGTACTAATCAAATTTTAAGAGTTCTAAAATAAATAAATTATACAACTTGTATCATTATGCAATTTCTATTAATAACATCCTGGATTTGTAATCACGGACCTTAACTACTGGGCATAAACGGGAATTAGACTGTATCAGGTGTTTAATAAATGCCTGAATTTTAAACACATTAGCTACCAACCATGCTATAGCCATGAATGTAAACTAAATTTCTTATACCCGTTTTGTGAATAAAGGGGAACAATTAATTTTTTGCGAAACAAGCAGTTTGAAAGAAATACGTGAAATTTTTATTATTCACTGCATGAATAATTTATTAAAAATTAAATTTTATATGAGAAATTTAGTTAGTACTATACCAGTACAACTGCTTACAAATGATGTACAGATATAGAGGGGAAAACCACATAACCAAGATTTGCTTATTTTGTGAAAGTAATTTTGTAGAGTAAGTAAATACTACTAAAATTTTTTGCCATAACACTTTGTTTTCAATTATAATATGACATGTTCAGCTGCTTTGTATGCTCCATAAACTTTATCAAGGATTGCATATTTAAATGAATTGGAAAATTTAACTTTTTCGGGTGACTCTGCATGCAAAAAAGTCAAGTGAGAAAAATGAAATCCAATCTTTACAAAATCATTTGTAAAAAATTTCATTTAAAAAAATATATTTAATGAGATAGCTACTTAAAATTCAAAAATAAAACTTTTTTCCCCTTTCACATTACTGCTGTTTTGGCATTTAAAGTCTTGATTTAAAATATCTAAGGGATTGTGCAAAAATTGAATATAAACTTTTCTTTTTTTGTGTGTTTTTGTTTCTGGTTGATCATTTTACTTCTTATTATGATATTGGTTTTATGACTATTTGATTATTACATTTTAGCTCTTATTCATTCATTTATTCAATTTCTTAATGCCATTACAACCTTCATGAATTTTTTTTTTTTTTTTATATGCTATGCAAATAAAATTGTGTCTTGTATTAATGAGATACCACATAGCACATATATACAGGTTTTCAATTGAATCAAGTAAAGGTAAACACTTTTTGTTAGTGAAACTAGGAAAATTTTAAACAAAAACACTGTCCAACTTCAGAAACATGGTTTAAAATCTAAACAAAAGGCAACATAAAATTCAATTTATCCTATTTACGTACTGATCTTCATGACCCTCACATTTGATTACGGGCACTGGACCCAGGATCTATGAGGGGCCCCGTTTCCCTCCTCCCCACCCCCCTTTTCCCTCCCAGTCATGTGCTGCATAAAAGTTGCATTGTTATTTCTTAAGTGTAAACTGAACTTCATTTATAAAACTATGTTACTTCAAAATAACAAGAGTTAAGTACCACAGTATTTAGTTTCATACTAAAGAGCTACACTTTAGGATTACTAGTGATGGTTACATTTGATTTATCTTATTTAAAAAAAAAAACCTTATGCAAGATAAAATTTCTATTCAGTTACAGGCCCCTCTAAAGCCCGGGCCTGGGGGCAATTGCCCCTCCTGTTCCTGTCTCTTGGCAGGCCTGGCAGAAAGAAAGGATGGTGATAATACGCATGCAAGTTCTCACAACTCACGCAATGACAATTTTACTAAACTTTTATCATAAATATATAAATATGTTATTTTAAATTTTAAGCCACAATTAGCTGTAGTTTTCTAAAATTTCGTTGGATAAAAATTAATTCAAAGTATTTTTCTAGTTTGTATAAGTTATAGCAATGAAAAATTGAAACTGTGTTGGGCTGGACTCGGTCCCCCCCTAGGTCTGGGCCCTGGACCCAGGGGTGCATCCAGCCCCACCCTTGTGGGGTCTATGCCAGTGGTGGATCCAGAAAAAAATTCTGAAGGTGGCGAAAAACATTTTTCGTCCTACTTTTATTATAAAATCACACGGATTCACAAAATAACTCAATCTTCTATAGTGTAAACTTAGTTCGCCTGGGAGGGGCATGTGCCCCTGTGCCCCCAGTCTGGATCTGCCAATGGTCCATGCTGAACTTCACATATTTTTCATACTGTCTGGAATCATGAAATATTTCTTTCACTTTGACCAATTTATCCTTTAGCAATTTCAGAGTTGCTACAAGAGAAATTTTTCATCTTTTGGTCTACATGTCAAATCTAAAAAATTACAGAGTGATAGTATGAGAATTTTGATCTTTTATCCTTAATCATAGACAGATAGCTTTATGACCTATCTGTCACAAGAAACACTCCACCACAGAATGTAAAACAGGTGCGAGCACCTGTCACGACCTCTCACGAGCATCGCAAACATTCTCAATAATTCAGTCTTTCAGGGATGTGCCAGCTGAAATTAAATTTTGGAGCAATTTGTGGAGCAAGAAAAACAGATTTCTGGAGCAATTTGGAGCAAGAAAAACAGATTTCCAGAGCAATTTGGAGCACAAAATGTCACTTTTGGAACGCAAGAACGTTATTTTTGAAATGCAAAATATTTTTGGTGGGAAAGGAAAAAGTCATTAAAGAATGCCAATCTAAAAAATGAAAATTAAGAAGGTTCTTAAAAACTCTTAGTTAATAGCAAAAACTAGTTTTTTTTTTTAAGTCAGAAGCTTATGAAATAAATAAAAATTGTTATTTTATGCATTGCTATGCAAAATATCTATTTTAAATAAAAAAAAAACAATATTTACTAAACTATATTAACTACCATCAGCAGCTTATAAAAATTTGGTAACAAAAAATTACCAATTTATATAAAAATAAATTTAAAACAGGGGTCAATTTTTACTCTTAATGCATTGGAGGTTTAAACAAAGGGATGCCAAAGAAAAAATATTCCTTGTTAGGATCAACAGAGAAAGATTGAAATTAGAATGTGTGATGATTTTTGTAAAAATTCGAGAGATTTACTAACATTTTCAATGTATATGAAAAAATTAAAAATGTTGCAGTTTGGCTCATCAGGATTGATTTGGCACAATTTGGAGCAGCTGGCACATCCCTGGTCTTTCTGAAGATAAATCATTTTTATCAGCATTTTTCACTCTTAGAAGTGCACAGAGAAAATAAATATGCCAAGAAATTTTTATATGGAGGAAAATTTATTCTTTTGAAGAATTTTCCTGACCCATTTTGTATTTTCTGGTCTTTTTTAAGACTTTCTTGATATCCCAGACCTGTTTCCCATTTTCCTGGCATTTTCAGATTTTCCTGACCAGTAGACACTCTGCTTAGTCATGGGCGATAAAGCTAGAAGCTTTACATTTGCAACCATGCAGTTTTCCAGTGCATGACTTTAAATGTCGGACTGCATTTTTCTTGTTTGATATTTTGTACAAAAGATCATCCTAAAAATTGACTTTTTCTGTTTTTAAATATACACCCCCCTTATAAAATATATGGTGTAAAAAAGTAACTGCATGTTATTATTAGAAAAATTCTAATTGGAAGCACAGTGCTGTAGTTAAAAAAGTAATGCAATGATCAAACAGTTTAAAGCACATATAGATGTTAGTGATTTTTGGTTACATTTTAAATACTTACCACAGATCATATTTACAATATTTTGTAAATCACAGAAGGCAAATTTTGACCCTCTGCTTCCTTTCCAGTTGAACTTCTTTGCCAAGTCATTTGAAACTATTTTTGTTAACAATCTCCTGATGACATCATTATCATTGACACCACCAATTCTTGACATGAATGAAGTCTGGAAGAAAATACAGAGGGTTATTACTCCAGGTGTGCAAAATAGCTTATGTTTAAAATATATTTTAATGAGTTTAGCTTAAAATTTATGGCATCAGCTTTACGGCATGATAATATAAAGGGCATAAGAGCAGTGCTGCCTCTAGTAATTTTTCTAAGTAATGCAAAGTACAAAAATGCACACCTTCCCCCATACACGTAGCTAGAAAAGTTTTCAGAGGGGTAAAATGAGAATTTTAACAGTATATGGATACTCAAATATACAGGATGCTCCAAAACTCATTGACAAAACTTTAAAAGGTGGTAGAGGGAACCAAGATAGTTATGAACCATATAACAATGTAGGGTCGGAAAGTTCATCCTTGTGTACCTGTTATTAATCATTTTGGAATAATAATGAACTTTATGATCATAGTACCTCAAAAACTAAAACTGATGTATCTTCCACAGAAAGCAGTTGATTAAAATTGATTATTAATATGATTGATTACTAGTGATTATACATTGACTGCATGATTGATTAATAAACTGATTATATAACAGATAAATGAAAACTACATTTCTGACACCATATTGCTACATGATTGTGAACAGTATGGCTCCCTTTACTACTCCTTAAATTTTTGAGAATGAGTTTTGGAGCACCTTTTATGTATATGTATATATATAAATATATATATATATATATTATAGTAAGGTGTTTTCGGTAGCCCCGCAGAGATGGCACTCAGTGTGGCACCATTTGCTCTACCCTGAGACAAGGTCTGTATTAGAGAAGCAGATTCAGTATGATATGATACATATTCTCTATAGGGGGCTTCCATGAATTACATATTACTTGAAGAGGAAAGGGGGGCAAAATGTGGCAGTTTGTGAGAAGAAGCATGAGAGGGGACAACGATGCTGTAATGTCACATGTGTCATAATGAGTTTTCAAATGTCTGCTCTACTTGTTACAGTTTGTGCAACAGTCAAAACATTTTCACTGTTAAAACAGATTTATACACAAAATACCATAAAAGACCTAAATTCAAAACTCTAGAATCATTTCAGGTGGCAAGACATCCTAAAAAGCAAAGTAAATTAAGACAGAATATCAACTGTGCTAGCATAGTCGTTTCAGGAAGGGAGACTTCCATTAAAAATATATTTTGTGGCATAAACTTGAGTAAGGCTTTTATAAAAAAAAAAAAGAACTAAGGTTGCTACATTACAAAAAAATGGGGGATGTTCAGATCTTGTGACATAGGGAGAGTACGGGGGATGATATAAAAAAATACTGAAAAATAGTGTTATGCAATCTATGGAAGCCCTCCATAATCTGCCCAATGAATGCTCATAAAGGAGACGATAAAAGAAAAATTGAAATGTAAAATTATCATTTTTTTTCTTTTCTTTTTTTACATCTGAAATATAAGGTGAATTAGAGGCATTCTCAGATTAAAGGGAGTGTATTGTGTTCGGCCACAATCTCGTAATATGGAAAACTTGCTCTTTACTGTGTGCAAAACAGAATTTAAAATTAATGGAACTTTTATTGACAGTTTTAGCAAAATTTTATCTCCAATGACAGAGCTTGTCTGTCACAGAATCTGTTTGTGTTTATGTGTATTATGACAAACACGCCTACACAATGGGCATCTGCTTACAGGAAGAAGGTAGGGGGAACCTGGTTGGAGGACTTTTTAAAGGATTCCAACCAGCGACTTTGTTTCTAACAAAAGAAGTACAGGACTCTAACTTGTTGTATTGTTAATAACAACATTAATTACCCTAATTTATTATGAAATTTGGTAAACATTTGCTTAATATAGTAATTATATGCAATGTATTAAAATTAATATCAATCTAAAGAATAATGAAAGCTATTAAAACTTTTTATTTAATAAAAATTTACTGAGATTTCAAAGAGAGTTGCTGTGAGCTGCCATGCAAATTAAACTCTGGTTTTAACACATATTCACATTACATCTGGAGGAAACTGATTAAAATTTCATAGATTATATTAGATCAACAGCCGTGCAGTACACCCAAAAGCAGGACCTTCACACTTCAGCCGCCTATGTTCAGTCCCTTGTCTATTCAGCCTGGAACAAACTCATATAGTATGAATTTATGCTGTTTATTGCCTGGTTCCATATCACAAACAGGCTGACACATCAATGAATTTCTATACAAAATAACGCAAAGCATAAATATTTCCTGATTCCCTATACAATTTACTTGTTCCATAACAGTTAAGGTAGCAACAATAGTTTGAACCAAAAAAGTTATTAATGATACTGTCTTGACACCTGCATTTCATATTTTGAGTCTACCACATGCAAAAAATAAATAAAATTTATTATATATTTGTGAAAATAAAATTTCAGTGTTATTACTTATAAATATTTTTTAAAGAATCAATAAGTAAATAATGCCATTTAATTTTTATTTATTGACTGGAAAACTGATAAATGCAGATGTTAGTTCAGTAGAACCTCGATCTATCGTTTTTTAAGGGGTGCGTAGTAAAAAACGATGCATGCGGGAAAACGACGAATGCGGGTTATAGTCAAAATACGAAGAAAACAGTATTTATGAATACACACAATATATACAGCATACCAAAAATTCTAAATTTGTTACCAAACTGTAAAAGAAACAAATTGAAGCTGTGTAGAAATTAAGTGATACTTATTTTTAAAAAATCAGTAATTTTACACTGGATTTTTCATTAATCTTTTAATTAAACAAAATTTTCAACATTTGCAATTTTTTTTGTCTTTTTATGTGTATTCATGTTTGTATATAAAAGTCATACAATTTTAAAAACCGTTCTTGCGTAGGATAAACTAGGCACTAGTGTTGGCTCAGTCTCATCGGCATGAATATTCAGCTTCTTCGCGAATATTTTCATTTTTTGCATCACATTTCTCCCATTCTTAGGATACCGCACGTTGTTGCTACTAAAATAATGGAAATGTAATCCCTACATTTCATACCATACTCATCCCTGCTAGATGTAAGAGCTCTTCATCTATACCATTATCAACCCAAGCTATCATACCAGGAAGTAATTAAATTTGTAAGCCATATTAATCCACTTGATCTTCAATTTCATTTCGGTCAGAAGATACATTTTACAACGATGAATACGGGAAACCGAATTTTTGACGAACGATACATGCGGGTTTTGTTAACGTTATTTGAATACAGTTTGTGCAGGGACCATGGAAATAAAACGATCAATACGATAGATCGGAGTTCCACTGCATATCTAAATGTTCTCTCCCTCCCCTCCTTCTCCTTAAAAAAAAAAAAAAAAAAAAAAAAAAAAAAAAAAAAACTAATTTTAACCGAAAAGATTGAAATAATGAAATATTATATTTAGAAACATAGATTCTATTACTGGAAAAAAAAAATAATAAAATTAGTGGCTTTAAATGGTTTTCTTCAAATTAAATAAGTTTCATACAATAACTCTTGTAAAAACCCTAATTTTTAAAAAGTAAACTCTAAGAAATTATAGAACACAGCAGTAGTGTAGTCGCGGGGGGACGCTGATTTTGCATGTTTTAAAAAAACCCTCTAACTTAATGTAAATTTTCTTTTTGTCATTCTACATCGGAAGAATGAAAACCAAAAAGGACGATTTGGACCACCTAAGTAGACCTTAAGATAACTCACTTACAAATTTTTTGTAAATACTGTCACACATGTAAATATATCCATCAGCATACAACGCACTTTCGGTCAAAGAGAGTAAAAGGGGGAAGATTGATTTAAATGAAACAGTAATCAACCCTGTAAATGGGAATAAATTTGTTTTAAATTATAGCTTTTTAAATCCTGCCTAGAAATTGCATGCTTTAAAATCACAACATATAGTTTGAGAGAAAAATCAGACTGATTTTCAGGCAATTTATTTCTAAAAACTTGAGCACGAGCAAGGTAATACAGCAAGTTTGAAATTCGATTTCAAAGCTTCAATGCTCCACTTATTATCCTCCCGCCCCCTAAATATAAATATATATATATATATACTGCTTGAGAAAAGAATGCGTTCATTTGGGTTGAATTTCTTCAAAAAATTAGAGTCTCCCACCCCAAACTTTTTTTTAAGGACTACACCACTGGAACACAGAATATTGCACTTACCACGCTTTCAAACAGCTCAGGTGAAGACAGAGTCTTATTCAAATGCTGGAGCCCCTCAACACTACATAAAGGCATATTATCCACTACATCTGGCACTTGAATATCAAATAACTGCAGCTTAGATGACTGCGCTATTTGTTTCTCCAGGTTTTTAATAGTTTTTCGTTGCTCAAGCAATATACCCAGCATTTTTTGTTGTAAAGCTGAAATAAAAACAAACTTTGATGAAGATTGATTTCAAATATATAGTTGTCATCAGCAAAATATATTTGTTATAAAAAAAGGACAGTAAAAAATACTATATATGCTGTCAGTCTTTCTCTATAAAACAACAACAACATCTCTACTGCTGATTAATGCATGAAGAAGTCAGTAATGCTGTTATCCAAGAAAGCACAGAAAATCATCAAATGACAGCCCTTACTCCTCTTAAATATTTTGTAAGGTGAGTGACAATAAAAAGCAGTGGGGTGGACATAAAAAGTACATATTATTGATTGATTTCATTTTCTCTTTCACACTTATTATTATTATTATTATTATTATTATTATTATTATTATTATTGAGTACCCAGAAGCAAAATTTTCTTAGTCAGTCGGCAGCAGAAGTATCACTAGTTAAAATTTATTTACAATCCTAAACTAAGAAAATTATCTCAAATTATAATTCTTATACACATAAAATCTGCACTAAGGAAGAAAAAAAATTCTGCAACATAAAATTTAAGGTTAACAGCATTAGTGTACTTAGAAGATAAATGGAAGTAAACTCATACATAAAGATACATAAAATAATACAACTAAAAACAATTTGTTACTTTTTGAGTGTGTTTCAGAATATTTAGTACTGTGGAAGAATAACAGAAATGTTTTGCTAGATGATAAAAAAAACAATAATTTAAAAGGAAGTACATTTTAGATATATCAATATAACTAACTATACAGATAACACATTAAATTCAATTAAATACCATGAAAGATAAAAAAAAAATATTGATACAATAGTAAGTTGCATTTATATTTTGAAAGTAGATGGAAGATGTAGGATTTTCCAAATAGTCATTTTTATTGGAACTTCCAAATCAGTTAAATTAGGTCAAATAGCAATTTAAACACAATTCCTCATGATTTGTGAGCTTTCAAAAAAAGTAAGTGAGATGCAGCTCACTAATTACAGAAATCTTTTTACTTTTATCGCATTCATTCATAAAACTACTCTATCATAATTAATATTTTCAAAAACAATGTAAATAACATTGTAAACTTATGAATTCAAAGCTGAGCAGAACAAAAAGAATTAGCTGATACTAAAATACATGAAAATTTTAAATCTATAGGTATTTGTATTTTAATATTGCATTTGAAAAAAAAAAAAAACTTTTTGATGCAGTGGCATACACAAGAGAAGGGGAAGAGGAATAGGAGATTCAACTCTTTTTCCATACAAGAAAAAAAAGGGGGCATACATTATAAATTTTTAAAATAATGATTATGGCTTTTAACATAATGATTAAATCTATAACCCTTCCTCCTAGTGATTGTTAGCAATTTTCCAAATTATGCAATTCTAAAATTAATGATGATTTACAAGTAATAGCAACAGATATAGAATTACTTTTTAAAAATTATTATTTCTTATATTAAATACTGTTTCCAAGTATTTTAAATATGATTGATTTTGCAGCACGAATCCTTTCACATAATCACAATTTAATTCTTTTGAGTATGTTTTACATTTAAGATGCTTAGGTAAGCATGAAGTGTTATTTGATTCACACTATGTCATGTACTACCTGCCAGGTGCTGAAGTACTATTAGTGATACTTTTTACCACTAACTGAAAAATATTGAAATAGAATAATGTAAATACCAACTAGGTAAGCTGAAATGACAAATTATCAGGTTGACATGGGCTGCACAGGCAGATTGATACCAATGATATTTATAATTAAGAATACTAATTCTAAAAGATAAAATCAAGACTTTAAATTAAACCACTGTTTTTCTTAAATGGGGAAAAAAAACACTAATCAGATTAATAAATTTTAATGCCAAGAAGTACTATACAATGCATCTCAAAAATGGTAAAGTCAGAAATTACATTTTTAATCTCACGCTTTTCTATCTGTAAGGGTAAAGAGGCTGTTAAAAACAGTACATGAAATATGATGTATTTACAAAACGTTTAGTGTGAATAATACTTTTATTTATACAACACTGTACTTCCTTAAAATACAATACATTTTCTCAACAGATTGCATGTTCTTTATACACTGTTCACTTTTAAACATCTGCATTCTTCCATATAGTTAATTATCAATGCTATTACATTATCATAATAATTTGAGATGTACCGAGTGCTCGGTGATTACTTGGTTGGCCGAGTAGTTGTAAAAGTTTTAGTACTTTTAAACATCATTAGAATAATTTTGTCAAACATTAGAACTGATTTATAAAAAAAATAAAGTATAAACAATACATAAAATAATTTTAAAATTTGTCAATATATAAATAATACACTCTAGAATGAAAATGAAAAAGTAAAAAGTCAGTCACATTTAAAGCTGTGGGAAAAGACTGATCTTAACAAAGAAATAATTGGGAAAAAAGTACACTGAAAAATGCTATTGAAAAAATATTTTAATAATTAATTTTATAAATTGCAAATCATGATGTAAAAACACCAATTGTTCTGTATTTTGGGGTGCCATGTAATTACTTTTATTAATGGTACAGATGACCTGACAACTTGTAAGATAAAATATATAGATAAAACAAAAATTGCACATTCAAAAGGTAAAAATTAAATGTAAGTAGTTTAAAAAACTATACAATATCCTTCTCATAATGTATTTGAATAATATAAAATCACATAATTAAATTAAATTAAATAAAATCACAATGTCAAATAAAGGAACATATTGCACTTTTAAAAAATAAAGTGATATTTTAAAACATATGACAGATTTTATAACACTTTGCTCATAATATGTAAATAAAAATGATATTTTACAGAAATTTGATGATGTGAAAATTTCTCAACTAAAACTATAATGCATAATTAATTCCTCTCTAACAGATGGAAATTCTTAATTTAAAATTTCCAAAAAGCTGGAAAGCTCTCATTTGAAACAATCTCCCATTAGAATTCGGCACCTTGTAATACACTGTAAAAAAAAATTAATCAAAAATTAAAATTAATGCAATTTATCTATAAATATGTCACATTATTATACTAAAAGTTCCACATTTCATTTAGCTACTTATCAAAATCTATTTCCACAGACAGACAGAAATCTAATGTCTCTACTAACACAGCCCAGTGAATATAACAAATTCAAAGACATTGATTTAACTTTATAGGTAAATTTTCAGCTTCTTCCATAAGTATTGGATGACATTTTCCCTAAAAATAAATTACATTCGATGTGAACGTTTGTGACGAAATAAACTACTACTGTGCTTAAATCTCCTTCCACAAACATTGCATGTAAAATGACGCTCCGAGTCATGAGTGTATAAGTGACTTTGCAGACTCTGCTTGTCTCTGAATGATTTAGAACACTGGATACAAGAAAATGGCAGATCTTGCATATGACAGTATTGGTGAGTTTTTAATTCTGTTTTATTTCTTGCAACAAAGCTGCAGAACTTACAACTGAAAGGAAAGAAAATAAGGCAATCAGACCAACATATTAACAAGGTAAAATAATTAAAAACTTTGTAAAATAACACCATAAAAGTTACTTGTCAGGCTATACAGCTGTTTCGATTTAAAAAAAAAAATCGATCTTTTTCAGGAGCAATCCAAATAACTAAAAGTAGGATGACTTTCTTTTCAGTTCCCTGTTCCAGTCTCTAAATGACTTGGATTGCTACTGAAGAAGATCCAAATTTTTTTCGATCAAAACAGCTCTATAGCCAGCAAGTAACTTTTGTGGTGTTATTTTACAAAATTTTAAATTATTTTCTTTTTTAAACACCAGTTATTTTGAATGTTTTTCATTATTAATTTCTTGTTGTCTGGCACATATATATTCACACTTCTCATAGATCATGCAAGCATTGAATACAAATAAGAATGATAAATTTTCTAGTAACATTATTAAATTAAATAATGCACAAAACAAAATAGTTAAGTAATAAAAAATCACACTACATGTTCCAATTCTCTTGTGCACATGACTTTTATTGAATATAAAAATGTTTCATAATGATCAAATCACTATTTGGTATCTTAGAATATCAGGGATATCCAAACAGACAATCCTAATGGGGTATCACACTAAGATCCTTCCGACCAACTTTTCCTGCAGATCAACTCTCCGAGGGATTTTCTCCCATCGTTGCCTTGACGACGACAATCTCCAACTTTTACCTTTCGGAACGAAAAAATCCGAGTCGGCTGAAATTGCGGTCAATCAGAGTACTTCTTCCTGCTACGTCATAAGCAAGGGCGAGTAATGGCTTCTGTGTTCGAAGCTTGGCTCGATATCAGAATAGAATCGCAATCACGCACGTGTAAATAAAATTATGGCGGCATTAAAGTGGAGTTTGGATTTAGAAATGGATTTCATCAAAGAAATTAAAAAGTTCCTTTGCATATGGAATCCTCTACACCCTCAATACACAAAAAGAGCATGCAAGAGACAGGGGCTGGAGGAAATAGCTCAAATTCTACGGCAAAGGTTTCCTGCCTTTGAAAACGCTATTACTCCAGGTAAGTTGAAAATTGCTGACATCAATTATTGCATTATTCAATTATTAAATCTTATGTGTATGCTTATTTTATTTGTATTATTTATAGGATTTGCATAATACATCAAAATATTTACTTCTAATTTGTTATATAAACATCAATGTTGTGCTTTCGGCAGAATTTCCCAAACTGATTATTTATCAGGATGTTTGTAAATATGTCGATATACTTTGTTAAAAATTTTGTGATATTTATGAAATGTTGCTCTTTATGCCGTTTGTCGTAGTGTTATTATTTTAAGAACAGTGCAAAATTTTAAAAAGCATTTAGTTCAACTGTCAAACTTGGCAGCTGAACCTCCCCTGTAATTTTTATATTGAAAAAAAGCAAATGCATTTAACGTACCGTACGGTTAGTAAAATAATAACCTTCATGCCAAATCAGCGCTGCGATGACTATTTGGCGTCGGAGGCAGTTTGTTTATTTTTGAAACCCTTAAAGATAACCACGCCTTCAAGTCCGTCGGGAAAGTTGGTCCAGCTCGAGTTGCTCGGATTTTCCCTTTAGTGAGATACCGGCATAAAGAGGATTTTAGGAATCAGTCTGATAACAGATAAAGCTTGGAAAGGACAAGAGAATCATACAGAACAAAACTTTTTAATAACTAAATTAGTTGCCTATAGCAAAAGACAACAAACTTTGAACATAGCATGAAAATGGTACTTTTTACCCCAAAAAGTACAGAAGTATCTAAAATTGTCTTATCTTTTATAGCTAAAATCTACTTTTTAGTTGCTGGTAAACACTTTGTTTTTTTAATATAAAGAGTTTTACTATAGATTAAAGATTTTAAGGGTGTATGTCGAAAAAAAAGAACTCAGTTGTCTTGGTACACAAACTGAAATAAACTAATAGCACCATGGTCTCCAAAAAGTCCAGATGGTTCTTCATAAGCTGCTTTACACACTGCAATAAGCAAAAACGCTGTGGTGTTTGTGAAATTTTCAGAAAAAATTCTTGAACATGGATCTGAGCTGCAAGATTTTTCAAAGAGTGACATGCTTTTCGAAAATTTCTGATTTTCTAAAAGTTTTGGAACTGATACAGATTGATCGTTTATTTCAGTATGTAGTACAGCTTGTAAAGAGACAGTTTCAAAATTTTGAAGTGCCTGGCATAATTAGTTTATTTATACTTATGTACCAAAATCACATGATTTTTTCGAACTACACCGTTAATAAGTTCACAGGAGCTATAAAAAATTGAATACGAATGACTTATTAGATCAAGAAACAAAGGAAAACTGAAAACATACCTTAAATCCACTACAGCACCTGAAACAATACTATCAACCTCAGGACCCACTCTTTCAATAAAAGGTAACAAATCTGTAAGAGTAAAGTCATTATTAAAATAAATAAAATTTTCTTATTACATATATTTCAAACAAATGAATTACAGATTTTTAAACAATGATATTAAAGTATTAAGGGGAGGGGAAAGTAATGTCATCTTTTATACCTCTACTTAGTCTAGCCAAAACTACTGCATAGTAGCATATAAACTTACTTAAAGGGTGGGGATTAGATATAATCCGCATGTTAAAAGATGTAATCTTTGAGTAAAAAATGAAAAAATATGGACCTATGTAAAGTTAAAAAGTTTTCTACACGGAGGGGGGGTTCTGACCCCCCCCCTAGAATACACCACTGCTACTAAGCTAATAAATTGAGCATGTATGTGAAATTTAAATGAAGATAATCAAGAACAAATTTTTAACAGAATTCATAATCTATTAAGGTAGGGGGCGGAAATGTTCTTATATATCTCAACCAAAAAAAGATACTGATAAAATTCTTGTTTCAAAATGTGACAGCCGCAGATTCCTTAAAAATTAATTTCAGGACATTTTGAAGTTCATCCTCCAAGAAAAAAGGGCAGACATCCTTACCTTTTTTCTTACCTATCTTTATTTTTATATTTTAAGGGAAAAAAAAAACAGTTATCACTGAAATTCTTGCTTTAAATTGTGATAAATATGAAATCATATTTCAAGTACAACTGCTTTGTCATTTAAAACTTCTTAAATTTTTATTTAGATGAATTCAATATAAAAAATGACATTACTCTCTGGTACATCTAATATAATTAGTATAGAGGCCAAGGAAAACTTTTTCATTAGTCATAAGATACTTGAATTATAAGTTTATTAACAACAATTTTAAAAGGGTTTATACAATAAATATGGGAAATAAAAAAGCCAAACCTCATGTATTTTATTAACCTTTAAAATTTACAATAAACAGTTGCAATTTTAAAACAAAAACAAAAAGTTTCTGAGCTCATGTTCATGTTTTAAATTTTAAGTTAGAAGATTTGTTAAGTACACTTTTGTTACAGTTGAAAGCATAAAATAGGAACAACAATTTTATAAATCATTTTAAGAGGTGTGGAATTAAAATGTCTTTCCACAATGAACATTCATCATACTAAACATAATTTCTTCAAAAATACAAACACATATTATTAATAAAGTACTAGGAATAGTAGAGAAAATAAGCATTTTATGCACTTTAATTCTGCAAAATTATAAAACTCTTAAGGATTAAAAGCCTTTTTACATGAAGCAATCAGTGATGCAAACTTAAATTTTATTAATTATACCACTAATGTCATTTCAGTATCACTAAAATTCTGAAGCATTTTAAGTCTATAACACAGAATACGAAAAGAAATGGTAAGCATTTAAATTTTATCAACTTATATCAGTAATGTAATTTCATTAACATCACTATGTGCTAGAACACCAAATTCTTTGATTTAGCAGAACAGCCATTATTTTAGATCATTTTCAGTACATCAATATGGGTCAAAATGCAATCAATTACCACCTTGGGAATCAATAATCAAAGATAGGCATATATGACTCCGAGTTCCCATGTGTATTACACATGAGGTAGCACTGGTCATGCAGATTTTCTAATACAAATTTCTATTGCAACTGTAACTTTGGAAGATAATTACAAATAAATTAATTTATCAGGAACTTAAAAAGCTTTGGAATGTCTCTTCACAAACTATACAATGTATAGTATCAGTTATGAATTTTTTTAAGGAAAAATTCTTAAAAACTGAAATTTCTGCAATTCAATTCCATGTTTAAAAGTTCTTTTCTAAAAGTATTATAAAAGGTAAGAGTTTTCTCATTTGTTAGAGTATATAATAAAACTTAAGAATCATCATCCTGAATTGTTTGAGTTCCTGGCGCAATTAGTTTATTTCTTGTTCCCAGATTGTGAAGCAGGTTTCTTTTCTTCAAACTACAGCCTTAAATCAACCATGTTGGATGCTTTAGTATCTTTATATCATCTCTTAGTAAGCTGTACAATATATTATGAAAAATAATAAAGCTTTAAAAAATAAATCATCTTAAAATTGTAATATTTTGTAAAATGGAACCTTTCAGGAAACCGTGCAACGATGTTTTAGAATATTCTCAGAAAATTCATAAATGGTACAAGATATCATTTATTACTGTGCGTAATACAACTTGTATTTTCTTCAAACGAGAAAAAAGAGATATTTTTAACAATTAATTTAATTTGTAATCAAGGATCACACGACAGGTTTTTTTTTTTAAACATTCTTAAACAAGTTGAAAAAGCACATATAATGCCATTAACTTTTAATTTTAAAGACAAAAATAAGAGTACAGTATGTACACAATTTCTAATTAAACTGTTAACAAGCAAACTTGGATTCAGGCTTCATTTTTTAATCAACGTTACTGCCACTACATAAATTTTATGATGGCATATTACACAGTTGCCAAAGGGAATTGATGCATTATGAAACTGTGCTCACTTTTCTTTTTTCTTTTTTTCAAATTCAATAAGAATGGTTTCTAAGGTTGATTAATGAAAAAATAAGACAGTAAAAGTATCTTTTAAAATTTTCTTTATTTTCATAAACTACATACAAAGTATTTCCTACATTTTTTTTTACAAATAATTTTTTCTGTTTCATAAAAAAACATTATACAAAATGAGCTTTAATATTCTTTTGAGCAAATAATAATTAGTTACAGTGCAGCATCCATAATCCGGGAACCTATAATCCGGCAGCACCTACAATCCGGCACTAGTCGCGTTTTTTTTTTTTTTTTTTATCCGGAATCTCAAAATCCGGAACTTTTAACGCTGATTTTAATTGATGTATGGCTATCTTAATTTTTTTTTTCCTTCTTCAATAGATAGTTTTTCACCGAATATTTTTCTTTATGTTTCGTATTTCGGCACTAACATGTCTTTGCCGATCACCATTACTGCCGCAAATATTTGAATCAATGCATTTTCTAATACCGAGACTAAAAACAAAAGTAAATACAGCTTGGTTTGCTTATTATATTTAAATCAATTGCAGTCAAGTCAAAGGTGCAGTGTAGCTAAATGAAGAATTCAAAGATAATGAGAGTGCTTTCATAGAACATTAATATGTGAGTTTTTAAAACGAGACAGCATGTTTACACATCATCGTAAACACATGGCTTCGGCTCCTTCCGCTTCCAGACACATTGCCTTGTTTCTAGACATCCTGTCACCGTGCGAAATCGTCAATTATCCCCGGAAGGAATTCGCCAGCAAGAGGGAAAGGAAGGGGGAATTGGTATGTTTCGACATAATTAAGAAGCTGTGAAGAGACTGAAGAGAGTAAAATTGGGAATAATTCAGCTTGTAAAATAAAACTAGGGTACACACTACGGACAGATTTAATAAATTCGATTTTATATCTGAGAGTCAACTGATGAATGTGCATGTGTTAATTAACCAATTAAATACAAAAAAAATGAAGCAAGTCAAATTAACCGATGTATTTAATGTAAATACAAAAGCTAATTAGATTCTAATAATAATTTAATACACTTATTTTAAATTAGTATTTAAATAAATTTCAGTTACTATTTGTGTTATATTTTGTGAAAATGTTCCAAAATCAACGATCTTTTCTGCTTTATAGTTTTTAGTTTGAATTAAACACTAAATTACATTTGTTCCAGTGTAGTTTAGTTTTTTTTTTTTTTTTTTTTTTTTTTTTTTTTTTTTGCGGTTTATACCGCGATTGTATGCATATTTTAAGACTACTTTTCATTGATAAATAATACACTGGTCAATACATAACGTGATCGAAGATGGTTTTAATGGAAATTTTCAACACATCTGTAATCCGGAAAAATCGGTAATCCGGCACCGCGTCATTCCCGCCGATGCCGGATTATTGGTGCTGCACTGTATTTGTAAAAAAATCAAAAATTTGCTGATAGTGTAGTGTTTGTTAATCAAAAGTTTTTGCCATTTATTTAAAAACACCATGGGGATGTATGATGGGGAAACGGGGGTATAGTGGGTCAATTTTTAGATTTTAAAATATAATTGTCAAAATATTTAAAAAACAGAATATCAAATTAATGCATTGTGTTTTCTGATATATTTGGCTATCTTAATTAATTTTAGTTTAATTCCAAGGAAAGGTTTTTCTCCAGCACTTTTTGTTGATTCACTGTATCCCATAAAGGGGTATAATGGATCTACAAATTGGGTACAGTGGGTCAGCTAATGAGAAACACAATAAAAAAATTCTTTCACTTGATAGTGAGTGATTTTTTATTGCCTGACAATATTTAGTAATAAGTTAGATAATAAGTAGATCAAAGTTTATAAGGCAAATGTTAATTTTACAGTTCTGAAATATACACACACTAAATTTGTTAATAAAATTAAAGAAAATTTTAGTTAGATAGAATCATTTTGAGACCTATAAAGTTTACAAAATTTTAGTTTTATAGTTATTTTTAAGACATTAAATTAAAAACTGTTATTATAAAATAACTGTTGGACATAATATAACTGAAAATCTAGAGCAAAAGTAAACTTTATCACTGTTTTCTCAGTTCCTTGCAGTACATTTGGTTTTGGAAATGTTTTCACAATACTTGTAGTGTTTGCTATATAAATATCGTCACATCAAAGATAAGTGCATAGTCTGGCTGAATTCCTTTTAGTGCACTGCAGATTCATTTTCAATTTTGCCTATAACTTTAGTAACATAGTGTTTAAAACTGTATATTGTCTTGCAGTAGACCTGGAATAATACGAAATCTTCAATGTCAACATTAAAATCTTCCACATCTTCAAATTCCGAATCATTTTGTTACTTTTCATCTCAAAATTCCAAATCGTTAAAATATTCATTTAAATACAATATAATAGAAAAGAAGGTAATTTAGACTACATAAGCACACCACATAACTCATATTTACATGACAAATTTCAAGTGTAATAACATAAAGTTTTACTTTTTTCAAATTTCATGCAGATGATCAGAAAACAAAAATGGCTCTTTCTTCACGCCACAATCAAAGTGAGATGTTTAAGTTTTCACACAGAAGTAAGTTGATTGATACCTACTTGAAATGATTTTCTCAATTAAAAACTATTCACTGAGCCACAAATATCTTCAATGACCCACTGTACCCCGCTCTCCCCTACTAATAATACAAATGAGAGACATATCAAAACAAAAGTTAAATAATTAAATTTTGAACATATAATACTGCTTAAAATAAGTATTAATGCATCATTTCAAATTAAATATTTTATTTTTTAAAAGTTCTGAATTCAACATCAGTCTAAAATGGACCTTAAAATAGGATACAAAATTATAAATCAAACATTTTGTGTCAAAGTAGTTGCATATTATGGTAACCTACTTTTTTTCTCTAACCTTTTTCTATAACACAAAAATTATGCTTTGATTAGCACAGTATTTAAATTAGCAGTTCAAAAGTTGCATAATTTCTGAAAATCAGTCTTAGGACATACTCAAACTTTGTAGTTACTTTAAAACATGCATTACTTTTCAAAATTTAATTTCTTATCCTCCTTGAAATCCACAAATAAAAATAATTTTTACTTAAATGGTAATTTAATCAATAATTTTACAATTTTACAGATTTTTTTAATGGATAATTTGTTTTTATAACAAGATTATTATTTAATACATCAAAAAGAAAATTTTATAAAATAGCTTTTATTTTGTTTTTTACAAATATTATTTTAAATTCAGAATTGATGATAATTAGAAAATTTAATTTTTTAAATACTTTGATTGTACAATAGCATCTTTTTGCATATTAGAAAGAAAAGAAAATATTAATTTGACACCTATAAGCTACAACTTACATGCCAAACTACAAACTGAAACAGAACACAAGTATTTTCTTGTATCAGAAAAAAAAGCAAAAAATTAAATAAAAAGATATAAGTATAAAAATTTATGTCATAAAAAAAAGAATAATTAATGTGATTTGATAAAAGGGCTTTAAACATTATTTATTTGAAGAAATTTCTAGTCAGATATCATGAACTGTCAGTGAAACATTGGCATGTAAATGGTTAACTTACTGAACAGAAACCTGCACATTAATTCAATGCACTAAGCAACTTCTAAAAGGACATAAGCACAAAGTTGCTTTCAATGTACATAAAATTCAAGCAGTTGCACATGAAACAAAGAGGGGGGGGGGTAGGTCATTGTAAATATATACCAGCCCTAAAACTAAAGCTTAGCAAGTTCATCCTCACCAATGGAAAATTGAAATGGTGAAGATTCACTCACATGATCTTAGACAAGTGCAATGGTGGACCCTAAAAAAGGAATTTAAAGATTCATGTTAGGCAGCAACATAGATCCCAGAAGAGAATCTGCTCTGTTGTGTCTCTGCAACAATAATAATAATTTTAAAAAAAGGTGGGAAAATTCTAAATTTCTGCTGAATTCAAGACTTTTTCAAACCATAAAGAATAAATTTTGATAAAATCATCTACCTCTATTTAGGAGGAAATCAATTTTATACAGTACTTTTCAAGCTTGTTTCGAAATTTATTTTTCAAAAACTAAAAAAATAGTTAAAAATAAGGATACTTAAAAAAATTTTTAGGGCATTAAAATGAAAACCAGAGGTCAGATAATGTATTTTAATATTTCAGTTGATTAGAGATATAAGAGGCACAATGAAGCTAATAAAATTAAGAGGAAAAGAAAAAACACCAATTTACGGACAATTCACTTAAAATTATTCCAGACATAATCCAACATCACAAGCAGAGCACTTTACTTGATAAGGCATTGATTTGCCTTAGCGATACAGTATGCACACCTGTATGGACTGGAGTAAAGGACTTTTTTTTTTGCAGAGAATTTAGACATTTCAATTTTGAGAGGTGCAACAGATGCATGTTCGTTTTTCTTGATTATATCACAGATGATGGTATTGCAACTTCAGGAGGATTATGCAGATGAACTTTTCTCTTCTTGGTCAGACTTATATTTAATTTCACTCTTCACAAGAACAGCTGAGTAAGTAAAATAATCAGAAAGAAACCACATTAAAATAGCAAACGAAGAATTATATAACTTAAAGGCAATAAACACAAAATGGTTACATAGCAGTTTGAAAAACACCCTTTTTTAAGATTCTTAAACAAAAATTATAATTATTGCATTGGAAACTCTAGAAATTCTATAATGTCTCTGCAAATTCTATATTAAGCACTATAATAAATGATAAGACCCAGACAATATATGAAACTCAAAAAATAAATAAACACAGAATTGCATAGCAAAATTTTCTGAAAGTTTCATAATTGCCACAGGTTTGGTTTCTTACAATATAAAGAGGAATCCTAAATTTATTAAAGTCATGAATAATTAATTCAATTAATAACTACTTTACTACTTATAATAACTGGCACAATGCATAACATGTATTTCATAAATTTTAATGCACTTTCTGTTTATATTTAAAAGTGGTTACAGAAATAATTTTGAAAATATTTATCCAGCATTTTAAAATATTAAAATGTTTATTAAGCATTGAGTTAGTAGCTGGGCAAAATTAAGACACAACATCACTGATTGTGAATGCTGGGAAGGAAAAAAAAAAAAAAAAAAAAAAAAAAAAACCTTCCCATAAAATTTACCATGGGATTTTACAATTTTGTTTTTTGGGCAGATGCCACTTTAATCAAACATCATTAAGCAAAATATGTAAAATTAAAAAAATAATAAAAACAGTATGTGTTTAGGCAATTTCAAGAAAACAGAAATTATTTTAATTAAAGACAAAGATGATCTGTATGTATGTATAAGTAAAAAGACAGTTTTCAGCCAGATATTAACATGAATCAATTTTGAAAGTATCAAAAGTATTTTAAATTATTTATATTCAGTTAAAAAGCGTTAAATAGGATAAGTTGTTTAGCTTTTATATTTCATATATAAATAAATTGATGTAAGTGCATAGTGTAAGTCTAAACATGTACAGTCAACTCCCACTAATCCGCAAACGCCTGTAATCCGCGATACATTTCAAATGTAAACAAACTTGTTTGTTTACATATTGAGCGGCATTTGACTGGTAGTATTACTTTTATAGAAGTTATTAGATTGGCTGAATGTTATAAAGACATTTATTAATGATTTTCCACAGATATTTGAAGTAAATAATTTCATATATTTGAGCATATTATCATGTAATAAACATACAGAAACTTATATCCTAAGTTGCATGTGTTCAGTGAATGGATGTAAATAACGAACTCCGAAGCAATGCACCATCCAATCACATCGCTTTACTCTTTTCCTGAATGAAAAAAAAAAAAAAAAAAAAATCAATGAAAATGTTTGCTCTGTGAGAGAGAAAAACAGGCAAGACGATCTTGGCAGACGACACAACAGTTGCGCAATTTTCCGATTCTCCCCCTACCTCACCCTTTTGATCTTCTATCTAGCGATTTATTATGCAACAAAAACTTTCTCCACATAACTGTAGTTCTGTAGGAAGAAAGAAAGAAAAGCATAAACAGACCACATGGCCTTTCTCTTTGTTTACATTTAACTGCCAGAGGAGCACATGCAGAATTAATGAATCATCAGCACTTGAAATGTAATGCACGTGTGTGTGTGTGAAGAGGATAACATTCTTTTCCTCTTTAGAGCTTATATAATAGCATAGAATATTTTTACATAACGAGAAATCGAAAATTACCTCGCAAGATCTGAAATTAATGTAATACTGAGATAACAAATATACAAATGATGCACCGCATGCCCCCCCCCTCCCCCTTCGTGAGCGACCAGTGAAATTCCTCCCTTTCTGATTGAGCTTGTTTATTTTATAATAGATATATATTTAGTTAAAAACGGTCTTTTAAAGAAATTAAAAACAACAACAACAATCGCCCTTTAAAAAAAAAGAATGTTTGTTTGTGGAAAAACTTCCGGATTTGGGGTCCCTTTAAACATTTTGCAAAAGCAATCATTTGTCAGTGACCAAGAGTTACTGACAATTAGAAGGCTTCAGGACAAAATTTCTGAAGAAAAATTAAAATCTCTTAAACAAATTACAATCACTGCAATGTGTGAAAAAATGAAAAATAAATAAAAATTTAGAGAGAATTTATTCTTTTAATTTTGTATTAGTAATTGTATTTAATATTAAAAATAGTGTTTTAGTTCAGCAGTATAAATATTTTCTTTCATCTGTCCTTTAGTAAATTCTCTAAATTTAAATGTATTATTTATTGTATTTATATTGACAATTAACTGTGTTTTTATTCAATAGCATATGCATTTTCTTTCATCATTTCCTATTTGTTTACAGTAAATTGACTATAATTTAAAGGGAAATTCTAAATGTAAAAATGTAAACAACAACAAAAAAAAAAAAATGACCTATAATCCGCAAAATCCTGTAATCCGCACAACCCTTGGTCCCAGTGAGTGCGGATTAGAGGGAGTTGACTGTAATTAATGTTAATTTACAATTTCAAAGGTATTGTAACTAGTTAAAGTTTTTTATTTGGGAATACCTTATTCCCCCGTACACGATATATATTTCGGTTACACACATAACCATCATCAGTCGTTTCTGGATCTCTCACTAATGGCGGCTTCCTTTTATATCTCTTCGTTCTTCTTCTGGAAATTTCGATGAATGACGTCATCCCATGATTGGTCGATTGTATGAAGCGCATCGTTGATGCTGCCATCTGTCGTCATTATTTCTAAGCTCTCACGAATGTAGGCATATATACTATTTTTAAAGTTGGCTATTTTTTTAATATTTTTAAAATCAATGGTAATGGGCTCTTCCAAAGCAAAACGTGCCAGAGCGGTACTTTGTTTCTGGAGGTTAATGTCTTGAAAATGTTCGTTTTTTCGCTCTTTAATTTTCCTTTTTGTAACGCCGATGTAGCAATTTTCTTTATTAGTATCGTTTGATATAAAATTAATTTTATAGATCCCTGCGGTTTCGATGGGGTTGATTGGGTCTTTTTCCGATCTAATGCGCTGAAAAATTGTTTTATTAGGTTTAATTGGAATACGGAAGTTCTTTTTATTGGCGATATTAGAAAGTTTATTGGCTATCCCTCGGCTAAAGGGGATAGCGGTAGTAAAACGTGGTTTATCTTTTTGACGGTTGTCTATAACATTTAATTTACGTTGCCTAGCTTTGAAAACTTTGTCGAAAATTTCTCGAGGGTAGTGGGCGTCTTGACATTGTTTCTTTATGAAAGCAATTTCTTTTTGAAGGAGGTCGTTGTTCTATAACATTTAATTTACGTTGCCTAGCTTTGAAAACTTTGTCGAAAATTTCTCGAGGGTAGTGGGCGTCTTGACATTGTTTCTTTATGAAAGCAATTTCTTTTTGAACAACGACCTCCTTCAAAAAGAAATTGCTTTCATAAAGAAACAATGTCAAGACGCCCACTACCCTCGAGAAATTTTCGACAAAGTTTTCAAAGCTAGGCAACGTAAATTAAATGTTATAGAACAACGACCTCCTTCAAAAAGAAATTGCTTTCATAAAGAAACAATGTCAAGACGCCCACTACCCTCGAGAAATTTTCGACAAAGTTTTCAAAGCTAGGCAACGTAAATTAAATGTTATAGACAACCGTCAAAAAGATAAACCACGTTTTACTACCGCTATCCCCTTTAGCCGAGGGATAGCCAATAAACTTTCTAATATCGCCAATAAAAAGAACTTCCGTATTCCAATTAAACCTAATAAAACAATTTTTCAGCGCATTAGATCGGAAAAAGACCCAATCAACCCCATCGAAACCGCAGGGATCTATAAAATTAATTTTATATCAAACGATACTAATAAAGAAAATTGCTACATCGGCGTTACAAAAAGGAAAATTAAAGAGCGAAAAAACGAACATTTTCAAGACATTAACCTCCAGAAACAAAGTACCGCTCTGGCCCGTTTTGCTTTGAAAGAGCCCATTACCATTGATTTTAAAAATATTAAAAAAATAGCCAACTTTAAAAATAGTATATATGCCTACATTCGTGAGAGCTTAGAAATAATGACGACAGATGGCAGTATCAACGATGCGCTTCATACAATCGACCAATCATGGGATGACGTCATTCATCGAACTTTCAAGAAGAAGAACGAAGAGATATAAAAGGAAGCCGCCATTAGTGAGAGATCCAGAAACGACTGAAGATGGTTATGTGTGTAACCGAAATATATATCGTGTACGGGGGAATAAGGTATTCCCAAATAAAAAACTTTAACTAATAAATCCGCCGTATTAAATAATGTTTTATATGTTTTTATGGTATTGTAACTATTGGTATAATTTTTGAAAAATTATTGCCTTCTTAACCTTAAATGTGTCTCATCTATTAGTGTATGCATATATTAGTATAAACATATATTAGTGCCGAGGCTCTTCTTTGAAGAAGTCTTTATATATGTTTTATGTTCTTCACCAAGATATAAAGACTAAGTGTTTGTTTCAAAACCATATAATTCTACAAGTGATAAACAGGGATGTTAACTCCAACACTCGATTTGGGAGCACCCCGGGAGCAGAAAAAATTTCATTTGGGAGCACCTCGGGAGCAGAAAAATTCCATTTGGGAGCAGAAAAATTCTATTTGGGAGCAGAAAAATTCCATTTGGGAGCACCTCGGGAGCACAAAAAAATAGTTTCCGAGAGGAAAACTAAGATTCGAGATCAGAATTAACATGATTTTGGAGCATAAAATTGAAAATTTAGGAACACAATAAATGCATACAAGAAAAGCAAAGTTTGCGAGCAAACACCATTTGCTAAAAGCAAAACACTATTTGAAAGCACTTTAGGAAAGCTCTGGAAAAAAAAAGGGTGTATACAGGCTATGCTATCAGCAACTTGGTAAAAACAATACATATCAGGAGTCAGCAACCTTTCTGTGGTTAAGTCATTTTTTTCCTACTCAAGAACCATGAGTATGATTTGTATGCGGCTTGCGAGCCACAGGTTGCCAATCCCTGTCCCTTTTTTTTTTCTTTTTCAGAATCATTTAGGGAATCTTCCTCTCGAAAAAGAGAGCACAAATAAAATGAAAACTAAATTTTAAAACAAAAGCTTCTATCTCATTCTTTGGTTCTATTACAAATCACAAGTAGTACTAAATGGAGATTTTTGAAAACCTAAATATTATACCTCTTATACAACAACACGTAATTGGTAAGCAGTATCGAAAACAAAATAAATTTGATGGTTAGAATAATTAAATGTGTGTACTTTTAATAGCATATGCTTTTGTATCAGTAATTTAACCTCATCTAATATTTACATATTCATCTATAATACTTGAACACAATATACAAAGCAAATGTAAACAAAAAATATTTAATGACTGTTGAGAGAAATTAAGAATTTTTGGAAGTTAAAAATTAAGATTATAAGAAATTAATGAGATTACAAATTAAGTATCATAAGTTATCTAGTTTTCTATTTATTCTTTTTTTTTATTTTTATTAATTTCTTCTTGAGCTTTTTCATTTTCTTCTAATAGTTTTAATGTTTTTGCAAGTCTATCCTTCCCTTCCGTTAATAGAATCTGTCCACTTTCTATAACAGCCAGTGGCGGCTCGTGACCTGCTTCAGTGGTGGGGCCCGAAAAAAATAGTGCCAGTTCAAATCGGGAAAATACATATACATAGAGCTGTGGCGGATCGTTACCCATTTCAGAGGAGGGGGCTTTTTTTTTTTTTTTTTTTTTTTTAAGCTCGAAAAGGTAAAACATATGAATCGCTTTTGTAAACAGTGTGAATACATAAAAACTTTTCGAATAACAAGTTATGAAAGGCGTATTGATTTCTCCTTTAAGTTTTCATTTAAAGACAGCAGATTTATTTTGCACCAAAAAAAACATTTTCCTCCATTTTTCTTTCTCAAAAAGGTACAATATCAATTAAAAAAAAAAAAAAAAAAACAATGCATGTGTACATGTTGAAAAACGAATTGGTCCATAATTTTTCATCTCAATAGCAAATCGTGCCCCTTCATAAACAAAAAACGGTGCCCGTTGCGATGATTACCGTAATTTATGGAAGAAACGCCGCACCCACGAAAATGAGCTTAGTTAGCTAGAAAATCGTCAAAAACGCCGCAGCCGCGATCGTTGGTGTGTGTGTGGGGGGTGATCGTGGTCAGAAGTCAATGCCAGATAAAATCCAATGTTTTCTAAAATAATTTCTTAATTAACAAAAAATAAATAAATAAAAAATATGTTGCATTACTTATTAGATCTAATTTATTAAAAAAGCTATTAAGTTGATCGGATATATTTCGGTAGAAATTGGATAAACGGTAAAAAAATCTCCTTTTTTCTCCCCCTTCCCATAGAATGTTTTAAAGTATTTGCCACTATTTTACGAAGCTTACGATTTCTATTTTCAAATAATCAGATATCAATGTTTATATTCACAAAGGTGAATTTATAGAAATAAAAAAAATAACTTCTAAAAAACCTTCTTGCATCCGCACAAAGTTCGGACAGACTACCAGGCGCCATTAAAATGAAAACAGCAATCGATGTGTGAGAAGAGTCTCCAGTTAAAAGTAAACATTACCCCCCCCCCCCCCGCGCGCGCGCAGCTCGGCGCAGAATTAACATCCCTGGATAAACCAATGGAAGATCTGGAATTTTCAGATGGGAAAAAAAAATACAAAAACATATAATTATATTGAAAAATTTTCAACTTGTCTTCGCTAGTAAAATCTTGTACGTTTACAATTAAAGAAAATTTCCAAAGCTTTCATAAGTGCATGGGATAGCTTGCAAAAATACTTTCTAAATTTTTTTAGAGTCTTGAAATAATTTTTTATGGTAGTCATAAACTACATATTAATTTAAGCCTTAAAAGATAAGAAAAAGAAAGAACCCACATTTTACTCGCATAATATTCTTGCCAGAATGTTACAGCATTCAGCTTATAAATCGCATGTAACACAAACGGAATGCAAACATATGCAACATGTGTATTCTAAACTTTTTAACAAGACACACTGTAGAGGCTCGAGGCTCACAATTATAGAAAAGATAAATTTTTTATACATCCACCAGCTTAACCCTTTGAGGCACAGTGGTTGCCTCATGAGACCACTTTATTTCAACATTTTCACTACTAGTTGCAAAAAATATAGTTAAATGGTCCCAACACTGAAAAAAGTGCAGCTGTTGCCATCAATTCGTTTAACTGCCAACAACATAGCAGTCTATCGAATAATCTTTCTGGCACCACAGAGCTAACGAAGTTTTCTGACAGAGCTGGCTGAGCAATTGCCCAGCCAGCTGTGTAAGATCGACTACCATGTTGTTGTTGGTAGTTAAATGGATCAATGGCTACAGCTGCCCTTTTTCAGTGTTCGGCAGTTTATCAAATTGGTTTTACTATATTGATGTGAAAGCAAAAGAAAACGAGAAAAAAAAATTAAGGAATACAATTTTTATGGAATAATTCAAAACACTTCGAATTGTTCCACAGACATAAACCAACATCACAAGCTGAGCATGTTATCCGAGTTCTAGTTGGATTTTTTGTTGTGCTGCAGTATGCACATCTTCTACTACATCCAGTTATTGGCATGTGTAAAGCACCTTTATCTGCCTTTTTCACAAAACGGCGCTTTTTCACAAAAGTACGTTCTTTTCTATAGGAAACAAGCATATTTTTACCAGATGATTTAGTTATCTCAATGGGCGTCACATGCGAATGGTTCTTCTTCTTCAGTGTATTTTCTGGTGATGGTTTTGTGTTTTTTTCAAATGAGGAATCCACAGATGAAGTTTCTTCATCAGTCTTTAATTCAATTTCCCTCTTCACATGAACAGCTGAGAAAATGAAATAATCAGATTGAAAGCACACCGAAATATCCAACTAAGAATATACATAATTTAAAAGCAGTATATGCACTGAAAATGCTACTTTCTGTTATAGCATTTGGTGATTTTTTCTAAGATGGCAATTGCCAAGCTCAGACAACAATTGTCAAGAACTGAAAACTTTTGTCAATGAAATGCCTTCTTTTTATGCTTCCCCCTGCTCTCCTAAACTCAAAAATGGTAATGAAAGACACTAAAAATAAAAGATTATACTCACACAAGGAAAATAAAAAGATGCATGGTACCTAGCATAGTTTTGTACACAATCAACAAATAAGGAATAAATATATATATATATATATATATATACTCTCCTGAATGATTTTACTTGTATTGCTATTGTACTGCTAAAAAAGAAGGTGTTCTGTCATTCTGCCATAAAAAAGAAAACACAGCACACTAATACACAAACAATATACAGGGTTACTGGCAACTTGAAGTATCCCTGTTAACGTGACAGGGGATCCAAAATGTTACACTTTTTACCCCCATATGTATGGCTGAAAATAAATGGTTTTTGAAGAAATTGAATTTTTTTTCAAATTAAAAAATGTTCAATCAATCCAATCAATCATCATTTTAAAAATTTGTTGATCCATAACTTTTTCCTTAAATAACCCAAAATTTGAAAATCAAGTTGTGCAAATTAAAAAAATCTATTCATTAAATGGGTTTAATTTTAATTTATTTTCATAGAGAAACTAACTAAGCTAACGTAATCATGAAAAGTACAAAACTACTTTAAAATTTAAATTCATCAGCTATTATATGTATTTTACAAAATTTTAATTCACATGTTTCCTTTCAAAAGATACTATTTATTTCAAAAAAGATGATGGCAGTAAGCATACAAATTACAAATAAAATTTCTACAATTATTAAGCTACCTAAAAACCTATATGTCCATCTAAAGATATATAATTTGTAAAAAAAGGGTGAGTTTTACTCAAGGGCGGCTCCAGTGAGGTGGCTATGGGGGCCATGGCCCCCTCCGAAGTTTTGTTTTGTAACCTTAGATTCGCATACTTCACGACTTCATGCATTCAATTTGCATTTTGGACAATGTATATACCCAGCTAAAAAGTTCAATGGCCCCCTCCGAAAATTCAGTCTGGAGCCGCCCTTGGTTTTACTAAGTGCAGGTAAAAGTGCCAAAGGATGCACCCCTGTTCATTCTATAGGATTGTTCGTCAACCAATCAAGATATAACCATTTTTTAAATTTATTTTCATAGCTGACACTGCAACTAAATTAATGTAAGCAAGAAAAATATTTCAAAATATTAATTCACATGTTTCCTTCCAAAAGATGCTATTTATTTTTTTAAAAACAATGGCAGTAAGTGTACAAATTACAAATAAAATTTCTACAGTTATTCTGCTATCCAAAAACCTATTAATGTCCATCTAAAGATATGTTATTCACAAAGAAGGGTGAGTTTTACTTAGCATAAGTAAAAACGCCAAAGGATGCACCTCTGTTCATTCGTTAGGAATTTTCGCCAACCGATCAAGCTATCACTGTTTTTATGTGCTGAAAATCTTCGCCTCATCAGATTGTGAGTCTCGAAAGGCTGTGTGCTGTGTCATTGTGTTAGTTTCGACTTGCGCTGCCTAAGAATGTTTTGTTGTTATCTGACTAATCAAGAAAACATGTTTAATGCAGAATCGAAACTAACACAATATGCACCAGTTTGAAAGTTATAATCTGATGTGCTGAAGTAAGATTTTAAGCCCTTAAAAGTAGTGATAACTTGATCTATGTTGAATTGTTGACTGACAATCCTAAAGGCTGAATGAAGTTGCATTCTTATGTGTTTTTTACCCATGACAAATAAAACTCACCCTTCTTTATGATTTACATGTCTTTAGATGGACATTAATATGTTTTTGGATAGCCAATTAGTGAGCCACTATAATTTTATTTGTAATATGTACGTTTACAGCAATAATATTTTTTGAGATAAACCACATTATTTGAAAGGAAAATGTAAATAAATGAAAAAAATATGTGTAAAGTGCATGAATTAAAATTTTGAAATATTTTTGTACTTTTCCTTGATTATGTTACATTAGTTGGCGTGTCAGCTAGAAATAAATTAAAAAGATGGTGATATCTTGATTGATTGATAAACGATCCTAAAGACTAAACAGGAGTGCATCCTTTGGCACTTTTACCTGTACAGAGTAAAACTCTCCCTTTTTTATGAATTACATATCTTTAGATTGTTAACATGTTTTTGGATAGTGGAATAATTGTAGAAATTTTACTTGTAATTTGTAAGCTTACTGCCATTGCTTTAAAATAAATAAATAAATAAATGGCATCTTTTGAAAGGAAACATGCAAATTAAAATTTTAAAAAATTCCTGTAACAGCTTGTGAATTTAAATTTTAAAGTAGTTTTGTACTTTCTATGATTATGTTAGCTTAGTTAAGAGTTTCAACTATGAAAAAAAAAAAATTATAATAAAACCCATTCAAGAAGTAGACTTTTTTTAATTTGCACTTGAAAGTTAAATTTTGGGTTATTCGAGAAAAAAGTTTAATTCAATTTTCTCAAAAACTATTGACTTTTGGCCATACATATAGGGGTTAAAATTGTAGCATTTCAAACTAAAAACTAACACAGGTTATAATTTAAAAGAAAATCAACATAGAATTGCATTGCATAAAAGAAAAAAAAAATACATACACTTCATTTAGAAAAAGATTGCATGTTTCGCTCTATTCTAAAAAAAAAAAAAGTAACGACCGCTCTCAAGAGCTTGTTGGCCTATCTTCTCCTAAACCGTGGGGATTTGAATTATGAGAAACATGTCCACGTATTCAAAAAATTCCGATGGAACCTGATAAACTGACTTAAATTTCGAAAATCGAATTATTTTAGAAGATATTAATAAAAAACAGAAAAAATAAACATAATAGTTGCCAGATTTGGCATAAAATCATTCATTCCTTTGCAAGAAAGCAATTCCAAGAATGTAGAACAGCATGAAGTCAAGTTGACAATTTTCAAATAGTAAGTTCGCTTAGAAAACAGGAGTTTAGAATTAGCGACTATTCGTTTTTCCAAAACAGAATAACGAATTGTAAATGATTTTAAAAGTGCCATCTTGGCATTAGGAATGATCTGGCAAAATGGTATCTTTCCAAGAAGGGTGAATCTAAACTTCGCGCTCCAGAATGTTAGAACACAGTATCTTGAAAATGAAATATAATTAAAATCCAGATTATTTTAAAGCCGGTTTGGTCCAGCTTGAGTGTTTGCTACCAGTAGACATATTTGGCAGCATTAACTATGCCATTATAGCAGTTATAGTACACTTTGGATATTTGCCAGCACAGCGAGATGATATAATTCGTGGTGCTAAATACGCCAATCTGCAAAGGATTATGTATATAAAAACATGGATAACAGTTTTCCGGGAACCTTACATGAGCAGTAATTATAGGTTATGAGCATGTGTAAATCGCCAAATAATAAAAAATCGCTATTGGTGACAAGCTATCCTAGCTGTTCCATAGTTTTTATCAAAGAAAACGTATAAAGTACCGTTTTTTTTAGAGCTAATTATTAAATATACATATACACAAGTCGCCAAATTATGAAAAATCGCCATGGTTGGCAAATACGCAAGGTGTCCAAGGTTTTACATTATTAAAAATACAGCTGAAACAGATGTTCTGATTTTATTATGCTTTAGATCCTAATTAATGTAACATTTGAATGGCAACATTAAATATCATTGTGTTTCTGAGGAGTGCAAATAATTTTTCCAGCGATTATACACGGAGTCCGCACTCCAGGTGGAGTATAGCTCAGTACCCGTACAACACGGATTCCTATAACAAAATATCTACCGTGTTATGGGGGGGGGGGGGGGGGAGAGTCCACTGTAGTGTGAAGTTTGAATTTTTATGTACCAATGAATTAACATGCAAGAACCAAGCAATGTGTAGCTCAGTAACATTCTATCTGATCTAATCTTTTGGTTTTGTCTGATAAATTATGTCTTTTTTATGAATAAGCCTTATTAGGGGCCTAATGCCTCATACGAAAAGAGAGCGTAGTGAGTCTAGTGGCCATGGCCCCTAGTAAAAACAAAAAATCCCCAAAAATTCCTAATTGTTATAGGTTTGTTGTTTCTTGAGAGTGTGCACAGCTTTTTAAGAGAGATATGAAAATTTTTAAGTTTCTGATGTTTTTAATTAGTTTTAGAATACGCTTGTAATTCACATAGTCTTTTAAAATTGCAATCTTACACAACAGGTAAAATAATTAAATGCTTTGCCTTCATGTTTCAATACTTCCATTTCTCTTCCAAGAACTAGAAACAATTTTTAAATGATTAAAAAGTTAAGCAGAAAATACCTAAAATTTATCTTAAATATCACTGAAGCGAAAATCAAGAGTAGAAATTTTATTTACTAAGTAAAAGGAAGCATAGCACAATCTAGCAATAAACCACTTACACTGAAAACAATGGCTGATAGAGAATTTTTCCCAACATTTAACATGCAGTTTTGTAGTAGTGTTTCCTGAAATACGAGTGTTTCCTAAATTATTACAGTATGTGAATTTAATTTTTTTTTTTTTTTAATGTAGTAAATGACTAATTTTCAGTTATAAATTTACAAGTTACAAATAGTCAAAAACATTCTTTTTTTCTTAATTCTACCTCTCCATAGAAAAAATATCACAGCAGATTAACGATTTCTCCAAAAAGAAGTGGTTACTAGAATGGCTGCCAGATTTTAAGTGATTATGCGATAAGTTGCCGGAACCACTGAACTTTTTTTAAGTGGCTACCCAGCAAGAATGGGGCTCCAAAATAGAAATTATGATTATTGATATTATGAAAAAGTGAGGCTTTTAGTTGTATTTTTAAGTCTTCATATTTAATAAAGCTTATTTTATAACATATTTCATATGTTTATAATGTTCATAAACATTCTCATTTATCTAATATTAGTGTATTTCATGTTGGATACATTTATCGTGGCAAACATTTATATGTGAACACAGAAGAAATACATAAAGTAGTTGTTAGACACAGTAACAACATATTAGGGGGGTCCTCATTTAGACTTCTGCTCCCTGGTTTGTCATAATCAGGCCCTGTGTAGAGGAAAAAAATCCTAAAACCATTGTGTTTTTTGTTAATTGTTTTTATTTTACTATTATTAATTCTATGCTTGCTTTTAAAACAATGAAGTATATTGTTTGGATTTGTTGATTTTGGGGAAGATCAGTTTCGGGCTGTACGTGCTTTCTGATATGAAAAAGTGAACAGTGTTCCGATGAAAATGGGAAAGTGATATATTAGTATGCAATTTTTGGCTTTATTTCCTTTTTTTTTTTTAACCTTGGGACAGCACGGGTTTGGATCAGAATTTATTTAAAATTATACTTTTTGTAAGATTAAATACCAAGAGATTCTTTTGGCATAGAGATCTTCAAAAATATGCTTTTTCTATCAGAATGTATCAAGAGATTTCCATTTGGCACAGCCATAACACCCCTGCTTTAAGCAAGTATTCTTTTAGTGAGAAAGGTAAAATATACATATAGTGATTATTAACGTGCAAACGTTAAAAGACAGGAAACAAAAAACTTTTCAGCCCGGTTATGTTTGCATTATTCAATTTTGTATTTATCATAGGTAAAATTAATTTTAAATCCTGTCAGTTTTCAGTTAAAAAGTGATATAAGTCACATTGTTACACAGGATGTTCAATTATTACATTTTATTTATAAATAAATTTACGCAAATTCATTAAGTGCATGTTTATACCTATCATTCATGTAATTTTAAAATTTCAAGTACTAAATTATTTGTTTATGAAGATTATAGCTTTGCAAGGGCTAAGTTTTTTTATATTTTGAAGAAATATTACTTATGTTACATGTTCTAGACTTGAATAAAAAAATATAAAAAAAAAGATGAATCATGCCAAACTCATCGATTATAAATTATTACATTTTATTTATACATCGATTATTACATTTTATTTATAAATAAATTTACGCAAATTCATTAAGTGCATGTTTATACCTATCATTCATGTAATTTTAAAATTTGAAACATTAAATTATTTATTTATGAAGATTATAGCTTTGCAGGAGCTAAGTTTTTATATATTTTAAAGAAATATTATTTATATTACATGTTCTGGACTTGAATAATAATAATAAAAAAAGATAAATCATGCCAAACTTATTGATTATAAAACATTTTCCAACACAACATTATTTTAGAGTTAAATCTGGCAAGATTTTGGAAATACTGTTATAAATATTTTTATATCCATTGTACTGTGTTTGAAATAGATTAATGTCTTTCGACTGCTATGGATTGTAATGTATTGGAATTCTTTTGAGTGTCCCTGTAGAAGAACTATTTTATACACAGACACTTTCTTCAATAGATAACATTATTTTGTGAGCCTTAACATATAAGTACACATTGTTTTCATTGAAAAAAACCAAATATCTCTAAAATATGCTTTTAAGAATGACTGACCATAGAGTGTGATGTATGGGATTTTTTTTTTTTTTTTGGCTCCTGTTAAAGAACTATAAATGCTACATACATCATTTTCAATATGGTACATGGCACTGAACATAGAAAAAACATATATAATTTTCCCGCTAATTGGTGTATATTTATGGCAGCTAGAGTATGCACCTGTAGACAAAAGGATGGACAGAAAAATCAAAATCATAAACACCTCTCAATCTTGGTGGAAAGATGAAAATATAAATGCGTATTCTCTTATACAAAATAATGGTATCACAAGAATGCGGAGAACGAGAAATTTACTCTTTTAAGGGTTAGCAGTCAAAAATTAAGGTTCCACAGTCTAAAAAATCAATGCTTGCAATTTTGTTGCATGTAAATCGGTTGAAGCATTAGAAAGCCTTAAAAATTTCTCGAACTAACACAACCCTCCTCCTATGCAGATAGCTCTAACTCGTGTAGCTTTGTCTAAATGCAACATAGCACACTAAATCAGTTGATTCATGCACAAGTAATGAATTTTCAAAATTCCCATTAAAATCATTATAGATTAATATTATGACATTAGGTATATTTTCGATTTCCCCCATCAAATAATGAAGAAATTGCCAAGTTAGGGTTCATTTTTGAAAAAAAATTTTTTTTTCTAACCCTGTTTAATTATTTATTGCAAAAGTCTCCAATATTGGTCCCTTTTGAAGAAGCTACAATTGGCGCGCTTTAAATAGATGCCTCTCTCTAAACTGCCATTGAACATAATGCATTGGAAATATTTTAAGTGCTCCTGTAGAAGAACTATTAATGATACAGATTTTATTTCCGGTGTAGAGCTTTATCTTTATAATCCTTAATAACATGTATCAATTTTGTTTCAGCTGAATATTTCTTAAATATACTTTAAAGAATGACTGCCTATAGAGTGTAATGTATTGAAAATCTTTTAAGCTCTTCTGTAGAAGAACTATAAATGCTACAAACACCATTTTCCATAGGGTACTTGGAACATTACATAGGATCAACATATATCGATTTCTATGAAATCGATACATATTTACTTGAGTTAGAAGAAGGACAGATAAACCAAAATCAAAAACACTTTTCAACTTTGTTGGAAAGTGTTAAAAAAAAATAATAATAATAACATCAGATTTGATGAGGGGGTGGGGGGAATATAGCTTTGAAAACTATATGATTTTAGAAAGGATAGACTGAAAGAAATTCTGGAATTTTTAAAAAAATTACATAAGCTTAACAAATCTGCTTTAAGCCTGTTTTACGAAATTTCAACGGGCATCTCCAATGTAATTGTGCTTTAAAGCTGATGACTGTAGATAAAATTTTTAATATAAATCTGCAAGATATTGCAGAAACAAACATGAACAGAATACATAAGTGAAGAAATCACAAAAATCTTCACAGACTGGTTTAAAGTAAAATATTTACAGTCACTTCAGACCTTTTTACTTGACAATTTTTTATTTGTAAGAAAAATACTTACACAAGTTTTTACGAGAAACAAACATAGTTTTAAGGGAAGATTCAGTTTCCCCAACTTTGCGAGGTATTGTGGGTGCATGGTTCTTCTTCTCTGGCATATTTTCTGATGATGGTATTGTGTCTTCCTCACTTGAGAATTCTGCAGATGAACTTCCCTCTTCTTGATCAAACTCAAATTCAATTTCGCTCTTCACAAATAGAGCTGAGCAAATAAAATAATAATTATGAAACCATAATATCAAAATACCACGCTAATAATAGATGATCTAAAGATAATATAAGCACAATGAACCCCCATGTTCACACTGTAGTTTGAAAAAACAAAACCCTTCTCCTGATCGATGAACAGAAATTACAACTACTGCATTCAGAAAAAAGAAAAAAAATCAGAAAATCTCTTGAAACTAAATGCTTTCATAAATAATAAATCATAACGGAAGCTGTGGAACTTTCTCAAAACAATCTCCCAATATAGAAATTATATGGTAAATTTTATGAAATGAAAACGATTTAGCAAAAGATTGCATGTTTGAGAATTTTTTCTTTTTTAATTTCAAGGTTTATTGTTTTTTGCAGTGTGTACAGCTTTTGAAGAGAAATCTAAAAATTAAGCCGAGTTAATCCCAGGTTCAACTGTCCTACTGGCAACTTTGCAAAGATGCAATCTTGAGGTTTCCCTTCTGTGACTTGTGCAAGTGCAATGCTGGACACTAGAAGAGCATTTAATGATGCATGCTGGGAAGAGAAAAAATCAGTCCATTACTATACACTACTTTCAAATGTGTTTCATAAATTATTTTTCAAAAGTTGAAAACTTATTTATTTATCGGGGGTCGATGCTGACGAAAATTGGGTCCGTTCTGCAGTCCCTTCACAAAAGTACAATCGATTAAAATGGCCATTCATTAGCATTTAACCTATACAGAGCTGCCAACATTTATCAGAGTTGAAAATAATTGCTTTAGTGGTCTTATGCATAAAAATAGTATCCAATATAGTATCCTTCACCCAAAAATATTAGCCAAAATAGTAGTATGCAAATACGAAGACTCTTGAATAACAAGAGGGCCCTTGTATAAGTGAAAATTTTGCATTGTGATATAGGATATACATAATTATTTTAGACACCTATAAATGCTCCTTAAAGAGTTTTAAACCATTCCCTACACTATAAAAAAATTTCAGAGACATATTTATTGCAGAAAGGTTTTCGATAATATGGTGTAAACTACAAATGTAACGTGTTATAAGTAACATTTTATGTGTATTTTTTCACAAAGTTTTTATTTATTTTATCATTTAACACCAGTATTTTGAAATAAAATATTTGTGGTGGCAAAAAAATCTTTATCTCTGATGTTCTGCACATGCGCTTTTAAATCTTTTAATGTTCTACTTTTGTTTTGTTTTTTGTTCAAAGAGGGCACCACTAGAATTTCAATGAGTCATTTTAGCAATCACATCAGCATTTCAGTTAACCAAGCACTGTTCAGAATAGTCGTTTAAATATTCACCTTCCAACCAAGGGTCTTCAGTTTGAAACCAACTTAGGGTAAATGAAATATCAATTGTGAGTGCTAAAATAAGTAGTTCTGTAATATCTACCCTGGTGTCAGTAATAATTAATTTTAAAATAGTTAGAAATAAAGTGCAGATACAGGAGACTTTCAACCATTCTAGTTTCGTGATTGGTGGTCCATCTGCACAGGCTAGAAGGTACTGTCACAAAAATACATCAATATACAGAAGGGACATATCAGTAATAGAACAAATCAATACCCTTAATTTATATTTTCCATAACGGCTGTTCGGAACTATTTTTTGACTTTGTGATTTAGCTCGTAATAAAATTGGTCTTTGATAAAAAAAAGTTGAATTTTTTTTTTTCCAAAAAATAGTATCGTTTAGGCCTTTTTAAAAGAAAATAGTTGCCATAGTCACATTTTGCTAAAAATGATAGCAAATAGTAGCCTTTTAGACACCAGTGGCAGCCCTGCCTACATTTTAATCTGTTTCACCAATTATTTTAACAAAAAAATATTTTATAGGACTTTTATAGGAAATTGTTATGAAAATTCACAAAAATAAGTGTTGAAATTCACAAAAATGGGACCCTGGAAAAAATTCTTGGATTGACCCCCTGTTTATTTCATGCACGCGCACACACAGTGTATTCTCTGAAAATAGCGTATGACAGAAATATAACTATTTTCATTTGCAGCATGAATTGATGAATACCTTTATCATAAAATCAAAATTTCATCATTTTTTTTATGTGTAGGTATATTTTATCAGACAGAAACTTACTGACATCTCACTGATTAGCTAAACTATGCAATGCCTTACTAGATTAAAAAATCTCTACGTAGAGATAATGGTAAATAAAAGCTAATGTGCCAAAAATGGTAAATACAAAGCTTCAATGTTTTTTTTTTTGTTTTTTTTTTTTCCAAAAGGAATCTAATATTGTGAAAACAATATAGCCTTCTGTGGACTGAAGCCTAGTCCAAAGACATGGTGTGTTGTAAATATTAAATAAATGTTTTCTAATTCGATTAAACACCCCCCCCCCCCACCGTCTCATACAGTTTAATTGATTGTTTATTTCCATGTTATGCTTATTGCGTAGGAGGAAAAAAAAAAGCTTTTTAAAACCAGCTATGCAGTTAGAACAAAACCAAAGTTTAATTTAAAATCAACCACACAATATTCTCATAACAAACAAATACTTCAGAACAGAGCATAAATATGAAATTAAATGCCAAACATTAAAAATCATTCAATTCAGAACTGCTTCAGAATTAAGAAGTAAAACTAAAAAAAAAGAGGTGTTTTATGTGAGATTCCAACAAAAATAAAATACCACTAAGAATACTTTAAATGTATAATAATCTACAGTAAAGTAGTAATATAAGAATAAAGTAGTAATATAAAGTAAAAAGGTACTCCATATTTCTGCATATATGCAGAAATATTAGTTACTTTAAAATCTACCTGTTCATTAATTTTTTGGCAATTTTCTTTTTCGAAAGAATTTATAATCGTAAAATAAACGGGAAAATTAACAGTTAAACAAAAAACTCAAGCTCAGTGGTGTAATGGTTAGCAAAACGTGTTGCCATGATACAGGGTTTCGATTTCAGACTGGGTAAGTTGCCTCAGACTTTTATCAGTTGAGAAATGATACTTTCTGGGGGGGGGGGGGGGTTGCCTTATTTGGTATAGCACTTTTTAAATTGAAATAATAAAAACAACAACAAATTAATTTTTAAACAAATAACAAAACCAGAGATTGCACTGATGTGCAAAAATGCACATTTTACCAATCTTTTAAGAGGGATACACTTTTTTTTTTTCAAATCATCAAATACTTGGGACCCATAAGATCTTGCTCAAACTTTTCAACCCACATTTACGTTTTTGTGTTAAACTTATAAATTTGTTGTAATGTTATTAAAAGGACCAGGAAAATTTAGGTATACCCCATACTAATTCTTACAAGTCACTGAGACCACAAATTTAAGAAGCCAGTGTGATGCTTCAAAACATTTAGTTTTAACACTTAAAAAAAAAAAAAAATTGACAAACACAGCATAAAAATTCTTTGAAGTAGCATACAAATATGTGATAGCATTTACAGTAAGCATCATAATATGGTTCCAAGAAACCTTTCATTTAAAGAATAGTTTTCAGGAAAATGAAAAGAAACTAAAAAAATGCCTACAATAAATTATTTAAAAATTTATTTCCTTTTTTGATTATTTACAAAATCTTTCAAGTGCAAGCTGGCAATTCATTTATTAATTGTTTCTGCTTTCTATCATAACTTTAAAAAAAATCAAAAGCAATATCAATGTACAGTTTCAGCATAAAAGTAATCAGCTTTTGTAAAACCTTTATTTTGCGACCTTTTGCAACACACTAACAAAGGGGAAAAAATAAACAAAAAACTTTAAAATGAAAAGATTTATGGTTGTATTTTATGATAAAATAAATTTCTTACTGATTACTTGAGCATTTTAAATATATTCTAGGCTGTTCTTCAATTTTATCTTTTATTACCCCGATTTCCTGAGTGTAATCAAATTATTTATATACATTTTTAATAGTTACATTTCATTAATTAAAAGATAACAGTAAAATATAAACACATATTTTAGAAACAAAATTCAAATTACAATTTTATTTATCTAGCAAAAGTTTCAAAATTCAATGACAATTTCAGGGTTGTATCTCCCAGTTTTAGAAGAAAAAACAATGTACTACATGTTGGTGAAATTAAGTTATTTACTCAAAATGGGATTAAAATTGCATTTTTGAAAGATAAAAAAACCTTTCATTTTACACATAATTACAGATAAATGAAAAGCTAAAAAAATTAGCAAAAACAAAATTTAAATATTGTTGAAAACACAATCAAGAGAATTATACAATGTTATACAGCTTCAAGGTGAATCTGTAGTAAAATAAATGAGCAATAATAAGCAACAATGGTACTATTTATTTACGGGCAAAAGTATGAGTTTCTTCTGTATGCAAGTGATTTGTGCATTAGCTTTATGACAATTTTTTTTTTCCCTCCCCTGTAGTGGATATTGATCAACTTTTTGATAAAGATTCAGAAAATGGCAATTATTTTGGTCAATTCATAAAAAATGTTTCCCACCAACGACAACAAAAGTTGTAACTCAAGTAATTTTTAGCACAGTCAAAACTTATTTGTTGAAATAAATTTCAGATTCAAATATTTATGTATTTTGCATTTTTGGTACAGTTTTTCCACATCTTTCACATCACATTTCGACCAAATATTTGCATGTGTTACACCTACAAAGGATATATCAGCAATTTGGCGAGTTACTAAATGTAAATGGCTGCAGTGCAACTTAATTTGGAAATATCATCCATCAGTTTCTGGTGAATTTCTGCAGTAAAATATGGCAGGAAAACAGAGAATTGAGCTGTGTTGTAGAGATGAAAGCTTACACTATTTCCGGCGATATTCTATATTTAAGAATGAAGAAGTACGAAATATAAGAGGATATATAGCATGTGAATTCCATCTAGCAATGTAAAAGACAGTAATCCTCACCATTTAGTTGCAGGGCTCCCACCAGTTTCTTCAAAGGAATGAAATTCTCTACATAATTCATACAGAAATAAAAATCATCTCGCCAACATGGATTTGGAGCAGTAATTACTTCACCTTCTGGCTTGTAGGACTGCAAGGCATTGTATTGTTTTATCAGTTTGTCCACAAATTCGTTTAAAGTTGGCTAGGTAGAATAAAGAGCTTTAATATATGTTTTACAAGAATATATGTATATGTACGTAATATATGTTTATAAAGAATATGATGCTGTCAGCCAATGTACTCTAACTGATCAAATCCCCTTGTAATCATTGCAATTTTTAATTTTTAACAATTCCAGTGACTTGTCCAGTTTTTACTGCTGTTGTGTCACATCAATCATTTTGAAATTCTTCCATGCATCAAATTCATTGAGCAAATTTTGCAGTGCGTTGAAAATGTTCTGTGATAATCCATTTTCACATTTTACTCCATTTAATTTAATTTGTTTAAGTGATTGTTCAAGATTACCAATTGATACTTGTGATTTGCAATTTGTTTACTGTGGAAGGGAAGGCAGAAATGTTTCTTTTCTTGCAGAATAATTTTTAATTTACCCTTCACATCTTTTTATCACAAACTCACCAAACACCTTACTGTGATGGTGTTGGAATACTCATTCCATCTTCAGGTACAGTGGCATGAACTACAGCAAAGGCAGTGTTTAAGCACATTATTTGGTCACCAATTAGCTCTGATGTTGAAAATTGGGCGACTCTTTCACTTTTGTCTGATTCAGATAAAGATGTTTTGGAAAAAATTTCATTTGATATGTCATCCACATCAGTGGCAGAGGCTGGGTGATTTTGATTGGGAAACATATTTTTTTCATACTGCCTTTAATACTCTTGTTAGTATTAGGTTGTAACGAAAGTTTCCCGTCACAGCATATATGATCTCGGCAAGCAGTTCGCGTTGGTGTGTTTCCTCATATTTTGTCAAACGATTTTTGGCATTTGAAAGTTATGTTTTTGGTCTCGCGCCCTCATACTTCTGGGCCGAAGACTTTGAAAAACTACCAAAATGTTGATAGAAAATCATAGATGTGGGTGGTGATTACTACCCGCATTAAAGGTATTCCTTTCAGGTTCTTTTTCTAACTTTGTTAGGAACTTTTTGTTGGCGGAAAACTTTCGTTACAACCTGATATAACCGATTGCCATGTGTTTTTGTTATGCCAAATATATTTTCTATATCATGTAGAAACAAATGCTGTTTCTTCTTCTTTTTTTTCTGCAATCAGTTTAACTACTTCTGACATAGCTGGTTTTTTCCTTTTCTTTTTTTTTTTTCTAGAACTGGGAAATTAAATTTTTTTAGAGAACTGTAAGCTCAGTTATTAGATTCATCCACTCTTTTTTATCTTTTGCTGTTTCCAGAAGTAGCAAGATTAAAAGGGTTGAGTGTTTCAATGTTAGGTATATCTCGTGTTTTTGGTGGATTCATAGCTATATCCGATTCCGAATTTTTCTTGATTGCTCCTGTTAGATTCATAGCTATATCCACGATTCCGAATTTTTTCTTCATTGCTTCAGTTCACTTATAATATGCCATTATAATACTAATGTAGATCTACAAAATCTGAAAGTGGAGAAAATACATCTGTCAAACATCAGTTACACTTCACACTTTCATGAGCAATATATTGCTCTTGTGACACATCCTGAAACAAACATGGTTTGGTGCGGGAATGTTTCTTTAGAGCCATCTTCAATAATAGTTGCTTTGTAATCCGATTCCAAAAGTTCATTCGCAACCACAGGAGATTCAAAAATTCAAAAAAAAAAAAAAAAAAAAAAAAAAAATTCCTAGTTATAACCCTAATATGCACTGCAGCTTCTTTTTTTTTTTTTTAAACCACAGAATAATTAAGGTAATTAGTGTTTCAAATTCAAATCAGCAAACCATAGATAGAGCTTCAGTCAAAATTATGTATAGTTGCTTCAACTTTGTAACTTAAAGCCTAACTGCATGAGGGACAAGTGTGCAAATTAGACAAACAAATAAAGTTAAACATGTATTTTCTAAATATCTACTAAACAGATCATGTTCAAAAATTTAAACTTATAAAATTATACTGCACTAATTTTTGGTAAATACAGACTTTAAGGATAAGTTTTGGCTTGATTAAAGAAAAAGAATTAAGAGTCAATTTATGTTATATTTCTGAATACATAAATTAAAATTTTAGGAAAGTTCACAATTTGAGGTTGAATTACACGAATGAGCAATTTAACTTTTATCATAAAAAGGTGGATTGGTTCTATAAATTTCACAAGAGCCATATTTGAAAGTTTCAACCTAAATCTATTTCTTCAAACTACTAGAACATAAATATGCTAGTTTATTATGCATTATACATGTATGGAATCATATACAGGGTCCCAGAAAGGTGGTAATGAGCTTTAATTCTAAAAAAAAAATATTAAAAATAAGATCAGAAATAAGACTCAGTTAAGAAAAAATTCCTCTTATTAATTTTCAAAAAGTCACACTTTTTAAATTTATATGAAACCCCTGTGCAAAAAAAAAAAAAAAAAAAAAACTCAATTAGTAAAATGTGCCCCATACACTAATGAGGTGAAGTACAAAATTTGAGAATTATCCTTTAAAAAGTGTCAGAGATATAAATATTAAAAACATGCTGACTAATACCATTTTTCAATGGCTCTCAAAGGTAAAAAAAATCACATAAAATGATCCCATTTCAAGGGTCAAACAGAAATTAGGAAAGAAAATTTTTTTACACTCAAATTTTTAATAATTGCTTACATTGAAATTCATCTATAGTATAAATTCATCTTTGTATAAAGATACTTCTGAGACTCTTCAATGTTTTGATTATGAGAGAAAATCTTGCTTTTTTTTTTTCTCGCATAAAAAAATTATTACTGCGAAAACATTGCACACCTTAGAAATCAGTTTCATTCTGCACATTTTGAAAGATTCAGGCACTTTCTCAAAAAAAAAAAGGCATGTACGCTTCCATTTTTCATAAAGAGTATTCCATTTATAAATACCTCACCCACTGGGTATTTATCCAACCCACATCAATAGTGAGAAATTCTCACCCATTTTTTTCCCGTAATGAAAACTCTGCTCTTTGTGATAAAAGACTGAAATTTTGTCCACAAGGGGCTGTCGTGCCAATGTTGATGATGATGATTGATTAATTATAACAAAAAGAGGTCATCAGAAAAGTATCTCCTTACTACATAGTCAATTATGTGAGCTACTCACAATGAAGGTGGTAACGTATATTTACGATTTGCATAAATTGATAGAAACTGACGTTTTTAGAGCAAAATTAATCCCATTTTGTATTTAGTTCTATAAAAGATACATTTTCATATCATTTTTTGCCTTAACCCTTTGAAGTTCAAGCCTTTGACATCAACCAACAGGACAGACTGCCCAACAATGAAAAAGTGCAGTCATTGCCACTGATCCCTTTAACTATCAACAGCATGGTGACTGATCAGATTGTCCATCTGGCACCACAGAGCTGGAGGTGCGGCTGCACAGCCAGCTGTGTCAGAAAACTTCTTCAGCTCTGTGGTGCCAGATGGTCAATTCGATCAATCACAAAGCTATCAACTTTAGAGAATGAAAATTAGGGAGCTTTTATAAAAATTTGGGGAGATTCTAAAATATTATTTTCTAACAACAAAAACTACACATGCACATGCATTTCCATACCTGCCAACATCTAGTGAAGAAAATCCCATAGATTTCTGCAGTATCATAATCTTAAAGTGATAATTACTTATCTGTGTCACAAAACAGACTCTCTGAAATTCACACATTAAATTTCACCAACTATTCTATGTATCATTTTTTAAATATAAGTTGACATGAAACACAATTATGGTTTATAAAATGAACAGTTTACTATTTATAAAAAATTATTTTTGAAATTTCAATTTTACATAAGGCCATGATTAAAAATATAATTTATAAAAGAGCTCAGAAATTAAAGAATTCTTTTAAACTTCAATGTTTCTTTAGGTCCACAAAAGTTTTTCTTAAAAGTTAAAAAATCTTACAAAGTACAGTGAAACCTCTCTGAGCGGCCACCCCTCTAAATGGCCAATTTTTATGGCACGGATTTTCAGCTCATAGACTTAATGTTATAATAACCTCTATCAGCGGCCACCCGACCCCCTCTAAACGGCCACCAAGTGGGATCGCCCATCTCATTTTTCGGGAAATTCTACTCACTCCATGCAGTAATTTTGAGCTTAAACACTCAAGGTCAGGTTCATGGCCAAATATAAGTCCCTGGAATAACTGGAATCAAATCTGTTATCTCTTTTGTATTCTCCGCACACCCTTAAGATGGAGAATCCCTTGGACAATCGGGTGTTGAAGTTGTCCTACAAATGAATTTTTGTCCCTTTCAGGCTCTAATTTCATCCCTGATGAGGAATTTCCCGATGTTTGAAATGGCGAACAAGCTAAACTTTCAACACAAGTGACTTTAGGGAAAATCGATGAAATTATCGAAAATTCCGATGTGGTTACAAACTAAACGGTTAGAGATCTGCTTTTTAAAGTAAAAAAAATGAACTAGAAAAAATAGTTGTTTCAGAGAAAAGTAAAAACTTAAAACAGACACATATTGTATCTTTTTTTCCAAAAAAATGTAAGAAAGCATTAAATAAAGTACTATTTTCTCTTTAGATAAGTTTTAAATTTCATGTTAAATAAGGAATATGTGTCAGACTTGTTTATATTACGCATTATAGCAATTACCTTATAATAGTAAATAAAACCTTCGAGAGCGGCCACCCCCTCTGAGCAGCCAAATATTCTCGGTACAGTGGGGTGGCCGCTCAGAGAGGTTTCACTTTATCTGCTTTTTAGACGTGCACACACAAAAAACACCCCTGATAGTGGTAATCTTTTAGAACTGGGGAAATAAAAATGCCAATTATTAAAGCTTTAAAATGCCAGAAAACCAGGAGATTTTAATGGAAAATCAGGACAAATTATCAAAATCCAGTAGAGTTGGCAGGTATGCAATTGACATGCTGTTGGTAGTTAAAGGGATCAATCGCAACGATTGCATTTTTTCAGTGCTGGGACCATTTAACCATACTTTTTCGTGACTAGCAGTGAAAGTGCTGAATAAGGTGGTTTTACGGTGCAACTACCTCGTGTCAAAGAAGTTAAATATCTCACTTGATCTAAAATTTTCTAGAATAAATGGAACTTTAAACATTGTTTCGCTTTTGTTAACACTTATATTTATAAAATCATTGAGAAAAAATAAAAATTCTAAATATTAAAGTCATAACTCTTTATGAAATCGTTCAAAACAATTTCTTATCCTTTTCACGCACAAAGGCACATCACATGTTGAACAAATCCACCTGGTACGTCTTTCTTCTTTTCTAGTGCTGCATAGAGCACAACGACGATTTGTGGACAGGACTGGAATGTGTTCTGCATGGTTAAATCTTTTTTCTGGGGGCACCCACGGTTTTTTGTATGTTGAAAGTCTTGCCGGCATTCTGTTTGGTGTTTCACCAGAACCAATGTTTATCTGTCCAGGGACGATTTCTATACAGAATTCTTTCAAATTGATTTCCTTACGTTCATGGCATTCTCCCATTTCAATTTCATCTTTTATTAGCAGACTTCCTGAATAACCAAATTACTTTATTAATACACATTATTTTTTTAAATATTGCATTACATTTTGTCCAGAAAAAGACAATAAAAAAAAGACACACCTTCAAAAAATAAAAACTCGGATAGGAATTTTATTTATCTAGTAAAAGTTGAATATTAATTCAATGCATATATTTGTCATGACCATCTCTGTAAATTTCTGTAAGTGCAAATGACACACTATAACACATGTTGCTAAAATTAAAACATCTGTAACTGGTGGCATTTTTACTACAAAATGAAATTAATTAAACCTAGAATTTAGTTGCATATAAAACAAATTTTTAAGTAATTTTTTGGCTTAAAAAAAATAAAATTCCCTTTATCTAAAAATTTCTAGAAAACATGGAATTTATAACATTGTTTTATTTCTGTGAACTATGGATGCACTGAATATTTGGGAACTGACGAATAAACAAATTTAAATATTCGACAATCGGTGAACAAACACATTTTTTTATACCACAAATAAAATAATCATATATAAAGGAAACACTTGGATATTAAATTTTGTAGTATTTTAATTTCTGAAATTTTACACCATATGAAACATTAAATATTGTTTAAAACACACTAATTAAATTAATCACTTTAATCAAAGTTTAATAATTTTGGTACTTGTGTATTATACCGTCGGCATTTTCACCAAATTTTTTTTCACCTAGTTGGCATCGCTAAGTTCGGGTTACCATAAAATACTTCTGGTCAAATATTATTGTCCGAGTTTATGTGGAGACGTCTACATTCTACTGAAGACATTTTCATTGCAATTCATGATTTCTGGCAAATTGCACTGGATTCAAATTAAATAAAGTATTCATATTTAACTTAAACACCAACGTATTATTCTGAAATAGCACCCATACGAAGTACTGACACCACGCTTCTAGCTAAACGAAATACGCAATTTATAAAACACAAAAATTTTGGTGTATTATAAACATAAACCTATTCAATAAATACTTAAATTCGATGGTTAAGACTTACAAACATTAAAAAAATAATAATACAAAAAACATTTTAAAATAATTACGACACAAACACAGTTCATCAAATGGTGCCTTGGCAGCCTCCACATAACAGTTCCGCTTAATGCAAACTCTGCAGTAACCCACATTTTTCATATTATTCCCATTACAATGCTTTGTTGAATGCTTGAATTTTGTTAAGTCATAAATCAATTTTAAAAATCAACCGCACACATAAAAATTGATAAATTAAAAAAAAAACAAAACACGATTTATTTTATCCATAGCAGAACATACGGTATTTTGATGCACATTATCATGTGCGCAATAGCAACGGAACTGCAGAGTACAAACCCATGGCGAGTAATCTCTTCTCTTGGCATGTCGACGGTATAATACACAACAGGGGCGTAGCCAGGGGGGGGGGGGAAATTGGGATATATCCCCCCCCCGAAATTTTTGGATTAGTGATGAAATTCCGTCTATTTATACATATATAAGTTCATATCCGCCCCTCCACCCCCGAAAATTTTTCCAGGCGCATATCCCCCCCCAAACTTTTTCCTGGCTACGTGCCTGATACACAAGTACCATAATTTTTAACCAAATATTTGGTATTTGTTATTTTGATGCATCCCTACTGTGAACATTTATATTTAAAAATTCTTTGGGGGGAAAAAATTGTAAAGATTTAAACAAGTCATAAATCTTTATGAAACTGTGCAAAACAATTTCTTATGCTTTTCATGCACAAAGGAACATCGCACATTGAGCACATCCACTTGGTACGCTTTTGTTCTTTTTTGGTACTGCATAGAGCACAACGCCGATATGTAGAGTGAATTGGAATGTGTTTTTCACGTTCAAGTCCTTTTTCTATGCGTAGAAATGGTTTTTGGTTGCTTTTGAATACTGCAGATCTTGCTGGTATTCCATCAGAATCAATGTTTATTTGTTGAGGGATGATTTCTTTACAGAATTCTTGCAATCTTATTTCCTTATCTTCATGGCAGTCTTCGATTTCAATTTCATCTTTTATTACAAGACTTCCTACATAATTAAATTACTTTATTAGCATACATAATTTTTTCAAGAACTCAAAATTGTATTTCATTCATTAAAAGACAAGTAAAAAAATAGGAAGAAAACATTCAAAACTCAGATAACAATTTTATTTAACTGGTAAAATGTGTATAATTCAATACATATATTTGCCAGGATCACACCTGCAAATTTCTAGAGGTGCAAATTATATGCACTATAACACACATAACACAAATTAAAACATTTTTCTTTAGTATAAATTTCAAAACAACAAATTGCAAATTATATGTACTATAACACACATAATATAAATTAAAACATTTTTTTTAGCATAAATTTCAAAACTGCTATAGTTTGAATAATAAAAAAAAAACTACTGCACTATGAGACATATTGATGAAACTAAAATGTTTAATAGTGTAATTTTAAAATTTATTTTTTTTCCTTAGAGATAAAAAATTCTGCCATTACACACAAGTGCACATTAAAAATCTTCCTGATATATACACAAAAATGATCAATTATAGGAGGGAAGAGAGGCCACACCTAACTGCATAATTAATTTGGTAAAATATTTAGAGTAATTAGAATCTGCACATGTTATTGAAAATGGGCTATTTTTATTACAAAATAAAATTAACTAAACTTTGTATTTAATTGCACATAAGATAAATTTTTACATCATTTTTTGGCTTAAAAAAGCAAAATACCACTTATCTAAAATTTTCTAGAAGAAAAAAAAATTATAACATTGCTTCTTTTCAGAGAACATTTATACTCAAGAAATCTTCAATACTTAAAATAAGAAACAAAAAAAAAAAAAAAAAAAAAAAAAAAAAAAAAAAAAAAAAAAAAAACCCTAAATATTATAAAGATATAAAAAGAACCTTCACTCTTTATGAAATTTCATAAAACAATTTTTCAGTTTTCTTTGCATGCACAAAGGCACTTCACACGTGGAACACATCCAGAAGGTTTGTTTTGGATGACTTCTAGTGCTGCATAAAGCACAACGTCGACGGCTGCATGGAATTGGTATGTGTTCTGCATGTTTAAACCTTTTTTCTGGGGGTACAAAAGGTTTCCGATTTTTTGTGTCTACTGAGATTCTGTTTGGTATTTCATCAGAATAAATGTTTATCTGCTGAGGAATGATTTCGTTACAGAATTCTTGCAATCTCATTTCCTTATCTTCATGGCAGTCTTTGATTTCAATTTCATCTTTTATTACAAGACTTCCTACATAATCAAATTACTTTATTAACATACATAATTTTTTTAAGAACTCAAAATTGTATTTCATTCATTAAAGGACAAGTAAAAAAATAGGAAGAAAACATTCAAAAATAAAATAAAATAATCAAAACTCAAGATAACAATTTAACTGGTAAAATGTGTATAATTCAATACATATACTGCAAATTTGTAAAGGTGCAAATTATATGTACTATAACACAAAACATTTAGCATAAATTTCAAAACTGCTATAGTTTGAATAATAATAAAAAAAAAAAACTTCTACACTATGAGAAATGTTGATGAAACTAAAAGGTTTAACATTGTAAGTTTAAAATTCATTTATTTTTTCTTTTGAGGGGAGAAAAGTCTGTTATTACACACAATTACACATTAAAAATCTTCCTTATATATGCACAAAAATGATTAATTATAGGAGAGAAGAGAGGCCACACCTAACTGCATAATTAATTTTGTATAATATTTACACTGAATAATTAGAATCTGCATATGTTAATGAAAATGGGCTATTTTTATTACAAAATCAAATTAACTAAACCTTGTATTTAATTGCATATAAACTTTTACATCATTTTTTTGGCTTAAAAAAGTGAAATAGCACTTAGTATCTAAAATTTTCTAAAACAAATAAAATTCATAACATTGCTTCTTTTCAGAGAACATTTATACTCAAGAAATCTTCAATATTTAAAAAAAAAAAAAAAAAAAAACCTAAATATTATGGAAGATATAAAAAGAACCTTCACTCTTTATGAAATTCCATAAAACAATTTTTCTGTTTTCTTTGCATGCACAAAGGCACTTCGCAAGTAGCACACATCCAGAAGGTTTGTTTTGGATGACTTCTAGTGTTGCATAAAGCACAACGTCGACGGCTGCATGGAATTGGCATGTGTTCTGCATGTTTAAGCCTTTTTTCTGGGGGTACAAAAGGTTTCCGGGTTTTTTTGTGCACTGGGGGTCTTGCTGGTATTCTGTTTGGTACTTCACTAGTATCCTTGTTTATCTGACCAGGGATGATTGCCTTACACAGCTCTTTCAAGTTCATATCATAATCTTCATGGCATTCTCCGATTTCAATTTCATCTTTTATTACCAGACTTTCTGAATAAACAAATTATTTCCTTAAGATATACATTTATAAATTATATATAATTAATTAAACACATTTATTCATTCATTACATTTCATCACTTAATTAGAAGACAACAGTTGAAGAATGCACATGCATTTAAAATAAAAAAATCAACAATGAGATAGAAATTTTACCTATCAGGCAAAAGTAGTAAAATTAAATACACAAAAACCTGATTACATCTGCAAATTTGCAGAGGTGCAAATTATATGTACTATAACACAATAACAGCATTAAAAACATTTATTTAGTATAAATTCCAAAACTGATATTCTTATTGAATAAAAAAAAAAATTCTGTAAACAATTTCCTATTTAATAATGTTAAGGACATTTAATGTATGGTACATATTAAAAAATGATTAACTGTAGGAGAGAACATAGAACTTGAATAGAGGAAGAATGGAAATAGATATGAGGATTATGAACAAGAGTTCATGTGATTTTGGGTTTGGAGAGAGTATGGTGTCACAAGAGAAAATAAATCTTTTTTTTTACTGAACATGAATAATGATATTACTGGCGTATATTGCTTTGCAATTAACCTGGAACATTGCACGTAAAAAATGAAAACAAATCAGCTTAAACTTTTAATATAGCTTTTATTGAAGCATAATAAGATTATTTTACGGTGGCTGGTAGCATCGCGAAAAACTAATGTGATGTCTTGTGTAGCAACGAGGGCGTTAAGTATCTGTCTAAAAGGTCTGAGAACAGAAAGCTAGCCTGGTGATAGAACTGAGCGCTAAACAGAACAGTTGCCAAATAAATCGCCAGGTTAAAAAAATGAATGGAAACCTTAAGTTTCATACATGTTTGCCAAAATTTAAATGCGAGATGATACAGGGGTAATCAGCATGGAGAATTTGTAGCCTAGACAATACCATTGGAACCCCACAGGAAAAGGATTAAATTAAATGAATTTTCAGACTAAAGGTGCCAGCTAAATGTATTGTGGAAGTAAAAACCAAAGTACTAACTTAAGAAACAGTCAAATAGCGTTACGAAAAGAGATAAGAGTTTTAAAAATGGCAAAGAGTATTAAATTTAAAATAGATAAAGGAAAAATCAGTAATTACAGTAAAGCACTGTTTATGTCTTTCAAGGGACCAATCTAAAATGACATGTAAATGAAACAATAATAACAACTTACTGGTTTATGCTACCAATGTAAATTTGTGAGTAAATACAATAATTTTAAGTTTTTTTTTTTTTTTTTCAGGTACTAGTACAATGAAAACAATAACTGACTTTGAAAAAATAAAGTACTTTTTACAGAGGTTCCTACTCATTTTTCAAAATGAAATTCCCTGAGTTTTCCAGGTGATTTTTTAAGAACTTAAAGGTAATTGCAAAAAATAAACATACGATAAGTACTGAGTAACTATTTTTTATTTATGTGCCCCAGTCTAAGGAAATGAAATTATGATAGCATTATGGTAATCAAAATGATACTCCCACTCAATTATTGCATAAACAATGGATTACATTTATATCAAACATGGTTTCATGTTCAATTTGACCTATAAAATATCAGGAATTAAGTAAAAGCAGTACAGGAATAAAAAAGCATTTTCACAACCACTTCACTGACTGATAGTTCCAAGATAAGTTTTTTATACCACTGTCAGTACACACGGCTACTGGTAAATATTTCCATATTCTTTAGAACCAAGTAAAACCTAACAATCCTATGCATAAACAATGAAATATTTAGAATTAAAGGGACACATTCTACATTGTATTTTAGCAAACATCAGCAGCATTTGTATACACATGATAAAAATATTGGACAATCTAACTTTGTGTGCAGTACACAACACAAAGGATAGCCCCTTCTTAATTCAACGAACCCTAGTGCAGAAATGAGAGCAACCTCAAATGTTCAGAACGGCAGAGACAAAACCAGAAGTAAGTGTGCCATTTGTCCCAAGCAGTCGTACATGATAGATGATTTATCTTGTACACATCCACTTCCGAATGCATGTGTACGTCATTAGGGAAGTAGTTGGTCATTGAATAGGGTGAAGGCCGTAAAAATAAAAAGAAGGGGGGGGGGTAAATTTTCTTAAAATTGTAGGGTTGAAGCTGGATTTTCCAGGTTTTAAAAAGATTTTTCCGTGAGTTTTAAGAGCTAATTTTCAATTCCCTAAGTTTTCCAGGTTTCCCTGAGAGCGTACGAACCCTGTATCATGAAAGTGAAACAAATCATATTTTTATTGTACTCTATGCTGCATATCTTTAGTATTAATATATTATACATTACATATCAATTATGATGTGATTTATGTTCACATAGACATTGAATTAAGAAAAATCTTTCCTAGTCCTCTAATGATCTTTGACACTATTATATGGGTTGAATTAAGTATATGAAATGTTTTTTCATTTGTGTTCTGACAAACAAAACAAGTTTTTAATACAGCTGATTGTATGCTTAAAGGAAGGTGGTTAAAGGTACATCATTACCCTCCTTACATCCTTTATTACATGCTCTGTCTAAGAAAAGTCTCTACCTAAATTGGAAAATCATGACTGAGAAGAAAAATTTCAAAATTTAGGAAGATTAAAAACTATGTATAACCGAAATTTTGCATCTTATAAATGAAGCATTTCTGCATTGAATAGGTATGAATTAGGACATTATAAATGGTCTTTTACTGTATAAATATGTGATAATTGCATCACAGAGTGCAAGGACAATTTTCCTTCCAGCGGGTGGTTCCAGAGTTCCCTTTGCCTGACGAGCTGAGCTGTCGGAGTAATTGTCATTTATCACCAATGGACTCGAAAGCACCTCCTTTGTTTTGAGTGGCTTCCAGTACTCAGTCAAATTATGCAAAATAACGTGATCTTGGTAAGAAGAAAAGAACAGCGATTGCCTTTCTACACCATATTGAATTCTGTGGGAGAGAAGAGATGCCATTGGACAAATTTCTCCTTACTGCATCATTAGAATAAAATATTCATACAAAAGAATTGGGAAAAGCTACAAATCAGGGTTGGATTTTTGACATGACATATCAAAAAACGTGTCGAAAACTGTCAGAAACCTATGCATGTTATTTAATTAATTAGAAACATTTTATTTTAAATATCAAATTACAAAACTATTTAAATTAAACAATATATTTTATTTTATAATTAATGTAATTCAATTAAAATTACATACCACCATTCAAATTATTTATGATGCTGAGATTAAATATTAAAAATGGTAAATGTATTTTTTAAAGTGCTTTATGTATATATATATATATATTCCTTAGATCAGCTTGTTTAAAATTTATGAAAATAAGTAATTATTTGAATTCTTTATTGTCATGATCTTTTTAAGGAGGGGGGCTTTGCTAAAGTTAAGCCAGTTTTAGTTACTGAATCATAAATTGCCTAAACATTTTTGATGAGTCTGAAGATTTGTTTTTCTGTATAATCAGTTACTAATGCTATTATGTATAAACCACTATCACTATAAATATTCTCCGGTAAGTAAATTAATTATTGTTTGCAATGAAAATAATAATTATTTATTATCAACTGGCTGCGTGCCCATTCTTTGCACTTTAGGAAACAGAAATTTTCCTCGCATGTGTAATTCGAATTAATTCCAGGGATCTGGAATCTAGAAAAGCAAAAATATTTGACTCTTGACTTAAAGTTTGCATCATATGTACTAACATGAGATCATTGCAATATAATGACACACAAAAAAAAAACTATGTCAGTGTCATTCGCTATCCAAAAAGTGAAAAGTTTGACCGTTTGCAGTGAACTTCTCACTTTCAAAATGTCTTATTTCCACATCATGCTGTTTTTTAGGTTCACGTTTTAGCAATAAATACCTCAGACACTACATAAAACAGAATTTTTTTTTTAAAATTACGTCACCCTCTCTTGTAACCCTTTACAAAAAGAAAAGAGATAAGACTGCACTATTTATAGAGGCTTTAAAATTGTTTTTCTAGATTACACAGTTTAATCTTTCTTTTCACAAATAAATCAAGTATTTATAAGCGGAAATCGAGCCAAGCAAAGAAATCATCTGCGTGGACATAAGAATATCTATGTTAACACAAAACGAAATCTTTGGAATGCGAAACTTTTTTCACGTTTTCAGAAGAGCGCTCATTGTAATTGCTTCACAACTGACTTTGACTTCTAGTCATACACTAACAGCAGTATTTGGAACATTTTGGCTTCAAATATAAGGCAATAAGCAACAGATGTTCTAATTCAAATTTCGAAGGGATCCGTCCTGGCAAATCACCATACAAAATTTGGTACGCCTACAATTTGGTGGAATTCAACCAACTTAAATCAATTGACTTAATTTAGTGAAAATTCTGAATTTAGACCATCTTAAATCGCCTTAATAACTGTATTATTTCTGCACCGAAAATTAAAATTCAATGCTGTATTTCAATAAAACCTTGTTTTTAAAAATACGCTCTCATTAAATTGCTCTAAGTGCTAGAATCATCTTCTCAAAATCGCATATCAACCATTTTATTTTTCGGCAAATTAAAAAGTTGCACATTTTAGTCTCGGAAAATTTCGAAAGCCTATTTTTCTTTTGAGTATAAAAGATTTCATTCGTGCTCTGATTTCATATGCACACAATATTTTAATTAAAAAATAAACTTACAAATAATCTAAAAAAAATCGTTATTCTTTTATTTTTACTTCAAGAGTCTGAATCATTTAATAAACTTACCAAATATGGCAACCTAGATATACTTAAATTCTCACTTTTTCCACTGGGGGGGTTACAACTGCGAAATGGCGAAGAGAAAAAATTAGCCTTTTGCGATAGGTTTTTTATTGATATCTCCTAAAATAATTCTAATTTCGAAAAAATCGCTTCAAGGTATGTCGGGACCCGTCCTGGAGAATTTCATACAAAATTTGGTGGGTCTACGATCACCCGTCTGCGAGCTACGCGAGACACAGACAAACAAACAAACTAACTAACGGACAGTTTACACACTGCTTTATTTATATAGATATACTTAAAATTTTCTAATACTTTCCATTTTATTATGTTAATAAATTCAGTCCTGACTGTAAAATTTTTGTGCCCAAGGCACTTTTAAAACTGTCTGCCCTACATAGAGCGGGCTCAACTTTAGTGCCCCTATACAAAGCTCTAACTGAATTTTCCCTCCTGTTTCTGTACGTGTGCCTAGGGCACAGGCCCCAAGTGTCCATGCGATAGTCAGGGCCTGCGTTTATTCAGAACAAGCAGAGTAAATATCTATGACACTTTAATATATCTTTATTAATAAGTACTTTTTTTTTTGCATATTTACTCTAGTAGCTTATTATTGTTACTATTTTCTATTTTAAGTAGCTTGTTGAACCAAAATCATGTTTGGAAATTTTGAACAAAATATGTAGTTTGTACTGCCTAAAATCATCTAAAAGTTTATTCAAGTCGCCTAAAGTCATGAAAGTTGTAAATGCAATTTTACTGCAAAACATAGTTTTACACTATTTCAGGACAGAATATTTGGTGTTTGACATTTCTTGTCAAAAACTATGTCAAAAAGGGGTTTTTGACTTAATGGTTGAAACCAGATAAAACCATCAATTGTCAAAAACTTGCCAAGCCAGGTACAAATGCATAGATTAATGAAAAATTACATTTCAATTATGAAACAAAAAGGAAACTTCATATTTCCTTGTATATAAGATATCATCTAAAATTTTCTAGGATTCATAAAATTTATAACATTGTTTTTTTTTACCATGCACATTTTTTTTGTTAAGAAATCTCAAATACTTGAAAATTGAAGGGAGGGATAAAATAGAATGGAAGAAAAAAGTAAAAACAGATTCACTCTAAATATTCACATAAAAGTCACTCTTTGTGGAACATTGCAAAACAATTTTCCGTGGTTCTTTTCAAGCACAAAGGCACTTCACATGTTGCACACATCCATCCAGTTTTTCTTGTAAGTTTTTTAGAGCTGCATAAAGCACAACGTCGTGTGTTACAAGGAATTGGCATGTGTTCTGCATGTTTCAGTCTTTTTTCTGTGTGTACAAATGGTTTTCGGTTCCTTTTGTGCACTGAAGATCTTTCTGGTATTCTGTTCAGTACTTCACTAGTATCCTTGTTTATCTGTCCAGGGATGATTTCCATACATAATTCTTTCCAGTTCATTTTATTATCTTCATGGCATTCTCTGATTTCAATTTCATCTTTTATTATCAGACTTCCTAAATATTTAAATTACTTTATTAAGATATAATTCTTCAAACTTAACATTACATTTCATTAACTAAGAGACAACAATTAAAAAAAATATATGTTTACATTTAGAAAAAAAAAAAAAACCCATGATTGGATAGCAATTTTGTTTATCTGATGAGTGTTGTAAAATTAAACACATGAAAGTTTTCCTGGGTGACATCTATAAATTTCTAGAGGTGCAAACTATTTACCATAACACTGTTACCTAAAAATGCTCAAAATACTGGTGTCAAAAGATAAAATAAATAAAAACTTTGTGTAAAAAACACACATAAAACAATACCTATTCGAAGGAACGATTGTTTGATCAAAATTTTTTTTAGTCTTCTTCAGCCTTCACACTACATCTCACGATGCAGAGGGAACTGTAAGATAAACAAAACAAGCATGTTGCCACTTGGAAAAAAGGAAAAAGAGCTTCATTAAGAGATTATCAGTATTAAGAGATGAAGAGTCAGAGAAACTTTGATAGCACGAAACAAATAAGAAATATAAAAAACAGAAAGCTTTTGCTAGTACACATGATTAGATAGGGCATAAGGAGGTAAAGAAATAGAAAAAAGTTTGCAAAACGGAAGTAGAGAAACAGTCAGGATTCCTAGAAACAAGAACATCCCAAAAAGGTATAAAATTGTTGTGCTCCTCTTCTTAAACTGGATTAGATATAGGAGTAAACTGGATACATGGATCAACAGAATCAACAATGAAAAGTAAATTAGAAATATCACAATTGGAATCCACTAGAACGAAAGTATCACCAACATATCTGACCCAGCATGAAAAATTCGATATAGACTTTGAAGAGCTTTTCTTAGAAAATAATGCATGTAAATCTATATATATAAAATAGGAATCATGTTTGTTTGTTATAGGCATCCACACCGTTCAACGGATCTGGATCAAATTTGGCACACTGACTAAATAGGACAAGAGAAAGCTAATGCCATAAAAATGAAATTAATTGGATTAATAGTTTTTGTTATATGTTTTGTCCTGTTTTCAGGCATTTTTTGCCTCTTGGAGCACTCTGGTGAGTGAAGAAACAAGAGGGAGGAAAATGGGCATGGAGCAACGTCGCTGAAGCATTACCAAGATAACTGACAGTGTTCGTTTTTTTCATTATCAAGGTTGTGCGTGCTTCAAACGGGAATCCCAATCCCGCAGGAAGGGAAGGCAAAGGTGAAAGAGAGAGAAAGATGGGAATCCTTGCTCCCATAAGTGTTCATCAGATATAAGCAAACATAGGGCTATATAAGCAAACATATATCTGAAAGCGCTGCGTTAGAAGGTATGAGTTCCGCTGAATTTGATAGTACAGTACAGAGCCAGAAATCCACACAGCTTGGGACCATGGCTTGTGCAGATTTTGGGATTTTGTGCCGTAAAAGATAAATCATTACATTCCTGATTTAAAAATAATAGAATACAACTACAATGAACAGTCAAAAATGTTTCACTTATATTTTCACATTTAATACCAAAGCATAAGAGAAAAAAGAAAAATTACATGAAGACTAGCAAATTGTTTCAAAATTTCCTTTTTTTTTAAAAATTTTGAAAACATATTCTATGGTGGTTTGTTTTAAAATATTTTTTTTCTACTTTCAGTTTCTTCCTTTCTTTCTTTTTTTATTTATTTTTGCAAATTGTATATTATCATTGGTTCTTGCTTTGTTACAGAACTTTGCTGTTATAAAAATTTAAGGTATTCTTCTCCTCTTTTAAACTTTTATCAAATGGATTTTATTATTGCTATTACCCAAGTTTTCATCATCAGAATCATAATTATTTGGATTCAAAACTATTTTCAACAATTCCACCACTAATGAATGACTGCGAATTTCATTATTTACATCAGAGAAGGTGTGCGGATTTCGGACGTTTGCAGATTTTAGGTCGGCGGATTTCTGGTGCTCGACTGTATTTTATACAAATTATCAATTCCCCTAGAAGATAGTTACTAAATAATTAGAATCTCATAAAATATTTATAAATAAATTAAACTCAAGGCAGACATTACATCTAAACAACCCTGAAATTTAATAAAATAATTATAAAAACCTGAATTTTTAATTCATCTATAATTATTTTAAGTTTTTATCTACTGTATATATTTGCCCATTTCGTCCTGTGTGTAGGCGGGGAAGAGCTTTTCGACTTATCTCAATGCACAACGGCACATCATAGCAACCAGTCTGGCAACACTTTATCAGAATTGTACTACAAACAATTGTGTTGATGTTATTTCGAAATAATCTGAAATCGGAATTTCTGACATCAGGCAGGGTGCAACTTTTATAATGGATTGTGAGTCTGAGGGCATATATTTGTGTATTTAAAATATAGTTATTATTTTCTGTAGTTATTTTTGTTAAAACCAAAATAAAACAAATCCTTGAGTTAAATTTCATGTAATGATTGACTTCATTGAGCTATAAATTCATTAGAATCAGTCTATGTTATAAAGATTACAATAAAATTCCTCATTGCAGCTTAATGGTTTATGCTAATTTTAGTAGCTAATATTTGCTATTCTCATCATTATTAGATAATGAACAACAAAAATTAAAAAACACTAAAGTGTAACCTCTATACGCTGGCAAGTCCTCTATTCATTTCCTTTTTTTCAGCAGGAAGTCCCATGTCATTTTTTATCATTGCAGCGGGAGGATTCACATTCCTTCCCTTTACAATCTATTCCAACGACTGGACTTAGTAGTTGCAAAGGTATTAGCGATAAATAACTGAACAAAGACACGTAGAAGGGTAGAAGCATAGCCACATCCAATTGCCCGCAACCTCTGTACGCTATCAGATGCAGTGTTCTTTTTTTTTTTTTTTTTTTTTTTTTTGTTCCAGTGGGAAGTCCCATGTCCTTTTTTTATCAATGCAGCAGGAGGATTCGCATTCTAACCTAGCCACATCCAATTCTCAGTAACCTCTGTACGCCATCAGGCGCCGTGTTAAATTTTTTTTCCAGTGCAGCAGGAAGTCCCGTGTCCTTTTTTTTATCATTGCAGCAGGAGGGGGATTCACATTCCTTCCTTTTACAATCTATATTTAAGACCAATGGGCATTTCTCTTAATTTGCATGGGCAATGCCAGGCCACACTGATAGTATCACATAAAAGAAGTGAGAGAGGATCACCCATAGCAAGACCCTTGGTTTGTTTATAGAATGAACCATTAAAGATGAAAGCAGTTTGTTTAACACAAACGCTTACTAGATACAAACTCTTTAATCTCAATAGATGAATAATGAAACTCCCTTAAACACTTTTACAAAGAGTCAATTGCACCTTGGATAGGAACATTAGTAAATAAGGATTTAACAACAACAGAAAGCCTTTTACAATTAGTAGGAGAAATAAGTTTCACTTTGTTAGCAAATTCATAAGTTTTTAACAGTGTGAGTATATTTTCCCCTTCCTTTAATCTCTTGTGGTTTCTCACTTTTTCTTTTTTCCAAGTGGCAACATGCTTGCTTTATTTATCTTCCAGTTCCCAATGTTTGGTGAGACGTAGTGTGAAGGCTGAAGAAGACTGAAAACAAAAATAGTCTGTTGAAACGATTGTACATTTCAATAGGTATCGTTTTATGTATGTTTTTTACAAAACGTTTTTATTTATTTTATAACACATGCACACAAAATCATTATACACACATTTACACAATTCAAAAAAGTATGTTATATATGTAAAAGAAAAAATCTATTTGATTTACAAATGTATAAAAAAAAGTGGTTATTCACATTAAATGATTCAAAATAACTATGTGTATGCTATGTTACAGAAGAGGTAAACAACTGATAAAATATATTTATTTTATTGACAAGTTACAGTGTTCTAGCAAGGCAAGAGAAGGAGATACAGAGATGTGAAAATTAGTTAAGCACAGCAGGAAAAATTCTTTTTTTTGTGCCAGTCTTTTCACACACATAGAGGATAGATTTCTAAGTACCTTTTTATGTGTGTTATTATAAATTGTTTTATTTATCCCAGATTTTTGGTCTCTCCTAATCCAATTCTTCAATCTCTCTAAGACTAGCATTAGAAACGAATGAATGGATTATAGTGGTATAAGTACATATAAAAGACAGTGCATATAAAATCAGGCAGTGATTAAATTTTGAGATAGTGATTTTAATATTATTAACCCCACAGTAATTTACAGTATAACATGTGTATATAATTAATTACACTGCATGTTTAGTTTGTGTACAATATGAACTTTTCACTCATTTTTTCTTATAAAATTTTACTTACATAAAAATTTTTTGAAAGGAAAAAAAATAAAATATATTACATAAAATGTTCACTCTTAACGGAACTTTCATTGGAGGGAAAAAAATAAAATAAAAAAAAAATAGTCTGTGTCATGCACAATACCATTTTACATGTTAAGCACAACCATATGGTACATTTCTGGTTTTTTTCTTCCCCAGAGCTTAAAACTAATTTTTCACTAAAAACCAACAACCACTTACATAAGCGAATGTTTATAATTTCGGTTTATAACAAAAAGCAGTAATTATACTTTCCCAATAATAATAATATGATAATAAAACCACACTCTACACAGAATCAACAGATTCAATTTTTGCCCAGGCAAAACACAAATATCTCACAAAAATCACTGCAATTACTGATTTTACACATTTTTCAAAACAAAGTTTTACTGGCAATATTAAAACTTGAAAAATACAAGTTGGAAATGCAAAGCAAAAACAACTTCTTTGCAGGGTTGAAGAATTTTACTGATTTTGCAAAAAAACTAACTCCACAAAATGTGCAGCAATTGGAAACCCGGATTTAATGCATGGTTCTTTTGCATTATTTTTTAAACTATCTATTTTAGCGAGTAGAATTTGCATGGTAAAGTTCAAAACAAGGCACAACACACAGTCCAACATTGCATATGTCACATGCATATCTGGATAATTTTCGTTTTCCTCCTCTAGCACATACATAACATCTTCTTCTAGCATTGCTCTTTCCTTTGACTGCTCCAGGATAATGATGCACAGGAAGCTCCGGTGGCATATTGAATGTGGAGCTTGGGTAAGGAGTTATGCTTTCTTCCTTAACTATTAAATTGAGAGAAGGAAACAAAGGAGAAAATTAATTCTAAGAAATGTTAATGGTGTGATAAGAATTTTTTTTACAATTCGTCAAGGCTTGAAATAAGTCATGGCTACTGCAGCAAATATCATGAGATTAGCAGTCCAATTATCAACAGTTCTCATGGCAATGTTAGCTGTGAGTACTTTTAACTTTATTAGTTGTGTGTTTCTATCACAGATATATTTTGAGACTATACATAAAATTGCAGAAAGCTTAGAAGAAAAGTAAAGCATACGTTTTTTGCTTTTCTCATTGTGTTATTATGAGTACTTTTTAAGTTAAGTGACAAAATTGCAACAGCAATTTATCATTATAACGAACATTTAAACTCTTGCCATGAGTAAAATAGTTTTTGCTGTCAGTTTATAAAAGCTCACAGCATTTTTTGCTGTCAGCTTCAAAATGTTATTTTGAGGCCCACAATATACCATATTCTATTTTCACACAGTGGGTATTGTTTCACGCAACACCATGTAAAAAGAGTACATTTAAGTAACAAATAATAATGGATAGGTTTCCCAGAATAAAAATATATTCATTATATCAAAAATAAAATTCATTTCTTATATAATCATTTTTTAGAGTAAAATTAAGGTACTATCAAAAATACAAAATACTTTTAAAAAATCGTAAGAATAATTGTTCATTATCAAGCAACAGATGTACTTGTCCATACAGATTTGGTATGACACTGCTTTCATTACTCGAGATATCCAGAGACTGTAACATCCTCCCCCCCCATCCCCTCCCCTCTCAATTTCTGAATTTATGAGATTTAAATAAAATTTGTTTTAGCAATTGTTGTGACTAATTTTTTTCTTCTTTTTTACAAGTTCCTTGTGTGACTCTAAGCATTGAGTCGTGCAAATGGGATTTGCACTATTTCATAACGATGTAAAAGGAAAATTTGATGTATTTTCTAAAACAGGAAATGCAAAGTTTTCAATATCGAGAGTTTTATTTTATAAAGGAAAATAGGGAATACTCTAATTGTAAAAATATTATTTGTGAATGAATGTACAGATTGTTTAGGAACGATGATGGTGTTAAACGATGGCTACATGTATGTAGCCGGAATAAAACAAAATAAATACCCCCCCCCCCCCACAAAATAAATAAATAAATAAATACAAAAAGTTAAACATTTAGCCTCTGACACTCTTAAAATTATTAGCTCACTTTAATGTGTTTTTTTCTACCTTAACAGGTACTCAAAAGACCAAGAATTAATAAAAAATATATTAAAGCCTCTCTGAAAAACCACCTCTCATAAAAACTGTTTATTTCTTGTCCATAACATCTATAGACTGTATTAAATTTCCCTCCATCAAAGGACCACTATCCCCCCCCCCCCAAAGATCATTTTCCAACTTTTTGGAGCATATACAGTTTATTTTTCAGATTACCTCTACTCAGAAACCACATCCCTGAAAATTATTAAAGAACTCAAAAAAAAAAAAAAAAAAAAAAAAACCTGGTGTTGAGAACAAATTAAAAAACAAATATATGCAAAAATAACATTGTATTGAGAGGTAGAAAGGATTCGGCCTTCTTCAGCAAACAAAACTATCAACCCATGCTGTCCTGTCTGTTTGTGGGCTGATAGTTTTGCCGGTGAAGGTGGACCCTTTCTATTATTCACATACACACACTGTTCTTTTGCATACACATGTATTCATACAACATTTTTCATTTTTAATTTGACAAACTGTTAATTTTCTATTTAACAATGGCTCTAATTATGGAAAGTTTTATAGTATTAGATGTGATAGAGAAAAATTAATTTATTTAAAAAAAATGGCTAAACAGATAAACACCATTTGAAAATAGTCTTGCATGTTCACAGACACTAAAAGTAGCATGTTTCTATTGTAGACCATTTTAGAATGTTTACCACCATGATACAAAGGATGACGATAAAAACTGGAATTTCACAAATGTAACTGTGTATGTTAAGTGTTAGATGCTTGCAACTGCCAAAAGCATCATATAACTATTAGAATAAAGTTTTACTTTCATTAGGAAAATGAAAAACTGTTGAGCAATTTATGCACCTCACTCTTGTATTAAAGGATGGTATTAGGAATCACCCTTTTGTTGTTTTACCATGCACTAAAACGGTAAAGAAGGAAAAAGCTATAATTATTATTTTTTTTGTTTTCTGTAGAATTTACAACAGTATTCATGACTGAAAATGTGAAAGGAACATGGCAGTAACTAGAGGCATATGTCTTTCCTAATTTCTGTAAACCAGTAGCATGAAAAAAAAAAAAAAAGCGTCCCCCCCCGCAGTGAAATAAAAGAGGAGAAATTTAAAAATTGCATATACTTATAGAAAGTGAGCATTTTATTCAGAAATGTTAATTAAACAGATTAAAATACTCAAAGACAAAAATTCTTAATTTTGAAAAAATAACTATGATAGATAAAATATGAAGTATCATTAATATTCACCTAACATAAATGGAATAATTATTTACATATTTTCCCAAAATTTTTAATAAATTATATATATATATATATATATTCAGAATAATTTCTAATTTCAAACAAAAATTTGCTAAAAATTTTCAAAAAGAAAGAAGGACAAAAAGAAAAGGAGAAGAATTATGATATACAGTGCAACTTAGAGAATTTAAAGCTGATGGGACCATTAAAAAAATCAAATTAACCAAAAGTGTGAGTTAAAAAAAAGAGTTACATCTTTTAACCTTAGTTACAGATCAACTGATTGCTTGAAACATTTATTCTGTTAATAAGCAAATAGTTATTGAGAAAGATCAATTATCTACAATTTTTAACACCCATTTTATGCAAAATTCAAGGGACGAGGAGAAATCTTCAAATTAAAAACAATTTTGAATTAAGGAAGTTTATTTTATCTAAGTTGCACTACATATATATATATATATAAAACTAAACAGCATGTCTCAAATTAATATTTTTGCACAAGTTAGTAACTACTTTCAAGACATAAGTTTAATTACAAATGTGTTTACATGACACTGTTTCAAAGTACTAATGACTGAGAAAAAAGAAATTTAGTCATACACTTTTTACACTAATTATTTATTAATTTTTATACTAATTACACAAAAATCCACTTATACAAAAAGATTTTGCTTAACTATTCCAACACTTTCCTAATTTTATGATGACTAAATTTTTAGCCATTCAATACAAACATCATAAAACTGATGCAGGATTAATGTTATAACAGAGCAAAAATTCAAACAAAACTGATTTAAAAAAAAAAAAAAACTCTTGAAAAATAGTTAAAAGTAATACAGTTCAAGCTTAAATTGTACATTTATATTAATTCTATAATGATTTTTATGACACTATTATGGGGTATCTCAAATATGTTTTTTAAAAATCACTTCAAAGACAAAATCTGACAATTGGAAGATAAGTGATATCACACAACTTTAAAATATTTAACAAAAACATGCTAGATTACTACTGCATTACTACAGTTAGGGTTGTCATGAAATTGAAAGGGGAAAAAAAGAATTCTTTGACTTTTCCAGAACTTTTTTGGATAAAATTCCAGACTATTGTTTCAAGTAAAATGTGGCAGCCTTATATACTTAACAATTCAAAAATCCAACAAGCAAAACTGATTCCACAAAAATTTCTCCAAAAAATGGTTCTAGTTGATGAGTTTTAAATGAAATTAAATTTCGTATGATAGCACTCAAAGCAGGGCGCTATGCATAATCCAACCTTACAATCTTCACACCAATATGTAGATTCTCTTCTTTTACCACGTTTTATACACACAAAGCAACGCCTGACTGGGTTTCTTGCCTTGTACTGTGTTCTGGGCAGTTTTCTTGGAAAATGTCGTCCAATCAACCTTGATGGTTGTGCAGTTACAGAAGCAGTAGGCAATGGTAATAATTGCATCTGGTTTGGCATCATACATTCACCTAACACAACAGTAAAAATATATAGAAGTTATTACAATACCACAAATAAGTTTCATTTGTATACATACATGCATATTTATGTAAATAAAATTGCAAATGTTTGTTTAATCATAACCTCAAATTTATGTTCTTCAGCAACTGCTTTGTAATTTTGATACAAGTTTTCATTTGTATATGAATGTTTTTAGATGCCTATTTATTACTGTGACAGGTACAAACATGACTTTTTTTTTTTTCTCATCACTACCTCAGCAACATCTGCAGGAACTGGGTCTGCCTGATTTTGATTTCCTATATTTTGCTCAAAGAGGTGGAACAGTGATGAATTAAGGGAAGGGTTAAATGCTTTGAGAGCTGTTTTTGGCACGGGAATCTATCCATATAAATAAAAATAATTATATTCGTCAAAACCTTAAATCTTCGCAAGTCCTTAACCCATGTCTTTTTTCTATCTATTAAAGGTGGATTTGACCAATTCTGATTCTAACTACTAATTTTTGTTTATCTTATTTTTCACTACAGTTAACGGCGGAACTTGTTGCCTTCTTTTCCATTTAACCAGAGACTGAACTACAGCAATACATTGCCAGGTACAACTAGTGTATACTTATAAAGAATACTAAATAAACACTTAATAATGAATATTTTTTTTTCTATTTCAGTCAGGATACAACGAAACTTAAGGAACTAGCTTTCACCTCCTGAAATTGAAATAAAACACATAATTTTTAAAGATTGATTGCAATTTGTTCTCTATTAAATAACTTTACTTACATAGCTTGGGTAAAAAAAATATTTGTTTATTTTGAATTTGCATATCCAGTTTAATTAACAAGGTGATGAAAGTAGTGTGTTATTTATTAAGGTTTTTAAATTGAAAGATTGTTTCAAATCTCATTATTGATTTTTTATTTGAAATTTTTACTTATTTTTAGTATTTTTATTATAAAGCAACTATATTCAAAGTTAATTATTTTTTAAAAATATATGTAAAAGAAAAGAAACTAAAATAATGCCCATTAAAGCTGTTCTTTTTGGATATAATGGAACTGTTGAATACTTTTTTAAAAATATTTGATTGCAATAGATTCCAAAAAATTTAGAATGTTTCTTTACAAATTACTCTGTGAACTGTTATTAACAATGCACCTATATGAGCTACAAAGCACTCAAGAAAAAATGCTAAACATAGGGAATTTCGCAATATTTCCCTGAACAGGCAACGCCTCAGCCTATTTTTGAAGGCAATTTTTGTGCTTATGATTTTTTTCTGAAAATTGCATGGGACATACATCTTTACTGTTAGTATTAGTCCATAGTGCATTTAGTGAAGAAGCATTATTAATATTTTCAAGTGTTTAACATCACTGGTTTGTTTTTAAAATTGTTCAAAAGTACAGTGAATGTGATCGTTCTTCAGGTCGCACAACTTTAAGATAGTCTTTTCACTCTCTTTCTTTTGTGATAAGTTTTTTAAAGAGCTTTATTATTTATTAATTATTTATACCTTCATACCTTTGTTTTTTTAGGCAATCACAAGAAATAATAACACAGTTTCAAAGTAAAAAGGTTATTAACTTTTTGAAAATTTCTCAAATAGTGACCTTTTGCAAAAGATAGTGATAACAGAGAAAATGAACTTAAGAAGTTAATATGAGACAAAAATTAATGATACTTTTCGATACAATAAACTTCACAAATATAGCTCTATTTTTTAGCTTTCCAAAAGTGTTTTGATTGTATATCATCCTTTACTACCAGACTTCCAGAGTAATCAAATTTTATTAAAATATAAAATTCATTAATTAAAAGATAACAGTAAAAAAAATATGCAAACACCTTTTCAGAATCAAAATTCACTTTGCAATTTTACTTATCTAGCAAAAAATGTAAAATTCAATACATCAAATTGCCTGTTTCATGATCACATCTGCAGATTTTTAGAGGTACAAACTAAGTACTATATCATACATATATGCAGTTGAAATTAAATTATTTATTGAGATTGAAATTACAGTTTTGAGAGGGACAGTGTTTTTTTTTTTTTTTTTTTTTTTTTTTACATATTTACAGAGCAATAAAACACTAAAAAACTAGCATTGACAAGACAAGACATTTTGGATAGATCATATTTAAAAAGATAATACACTTGAAAACACACTCAAGAGAGATATGTAAAATTATACACCTTCAAGATGAAAGTGTAGTTCAATAAGTCAGCAATAAGTTTTATTAACAGGAAAAATAAATAACAATTTCTTTAGTAAATAATATGCAGTGCCACTTTTATTTATTTTTTAAATCACAGAATTACCTAGATGATTAGTATTTGACAAGTTGAAATTGGCAATAGATATGCTCTTATATCAACTTTGTGACTTTCTTAAAAAGCCTAACCCTTTGAAGGACAGAGTATAAATCTAAAAACAATTTTTAAAAATCGCTAAATAGACTATGTTGATATAATTTAAACATTTTCCCCCCTTTTCAATAAGGATATAGTAAAATATGAGAAGCTCACTTTCAGAAATTGAAGTGGAACACAGTTTGAGATTGCTAGTTAATTTGTTCTCCATTAAATGGATATTTACATAGCTTGGGACCAAAGAAAATTATTTCCTTACTTTTGTTTGAATTTACATATATCTTTAGTTAATAAGGTAATGAAAACCGTGGTATATATTTTGGTCTTTGAATTCTGAAAGAATGTTTCAATACATGTACACACACACAAAAGCAGCTCATTTAAAACATACATCTATTTACTTTATTACCATTATTATTTGAAAAATGTACTTATTTTTACTTGACTTTTGTCAGAAGCACAGCTAATCATCTGGAAGAGTCTTCAAGATGTTAAAATATATCTTACAAAGTTTGATGAAGAGAAAGAAATCTGCATCCAAGATACAAATACAGCTATTAATAATAAAATATGTTCAACTATTTTTTGTAGTTTTATTAATAACTAGCAGCGTAATCCATGCAATGGAAGAGAAATGCCCATTGACCTTAAATATAGATTGTAAAGGGAAGGAATGTGAATCTTAATGCTGCAATGATAAAAAAAGGACATGGGACTTCCTGATGCAACAACAAACAAAAAAAAAAAAAAGTAATGAAGAAGGGTCTTGTCAGCGTACATAGGTTACTGGGAATTGGACGTGGCTAGGCTTCTCAGCTTTTATCTGGTGTGCTCTAAAAGTCATTTATCACTAATACCTATACACCTACTAAAAAACAAATAAACAGAATCCAGTCGTTGTAAACAGACAGATTAAAAAAATTTTTTGGTCAAAACCTATAGATGGATTTAAACATTTAAAAAGTCATCCATTCAATCATCTTCAACACCCCAAGAAATTTTTACTTTGCTGACAAGATTTTCAAATTTTTTATTATTATATTTTGAATTACAGTCTCTATAATATTCAATTAAATGTCGACCACATGTAACGGCATTCTCAGAAGATGAACCTAAAAATAAATAAAAAAATATTTTAGTGCTTTAAATTTTTGTCGTCAATTAGCTAATGAGGAGAGTAGCAAATATTAGCAATAACAATTAGCATAGACATTAAGCTATGATGAGGAATTCTATTGTAATTTGAGGAATTCTATTGTAGTCTGATTCTAATGAATTTATAACTTTATAGCTCAATAAAGTCAATCATTACATGAAATCTAACTCAAAGATTTGTTTTTGTCATTTAGATGATGACAAACTTTTCAATAGTAGATGATGGTTAAAGCAATCTATTCAAATATTATGCAGCTTGTCATCAGATTCAGGAAACCAATGAGAATTGATAAAATAAGTAACATGACTGTCATGGTTGATTTCATATACTAGAGGCAGATATTTGAAAACCTGCCTGTATGCTTTGGTATAATTGTATAATGACGAATCTTCCTGAACCTCTCATGATTTTTGGAACGTGAAACGAGGGGGGGGGGGGGGGGGGGAAGGTAAGCGGGGTAGCCTGGTCACCTTCTAATTCCAGCTTTCTCTCTTTCACCCTGCATGATGTCAGAAATTCTTTGAAGAAATTTGTCAGAAATTCAACTTTATTGAAGAATACTTTCTTAGTTGTCTTGGAAACGCGCTTCAGCCAATGGGGGGAACACATTGAATAAGCACAGTTGAAGCGCATCAAAATCTCCTTGAGAATGAAGAACCAGAGTTTTCCCCCACCTGACTATCTAGCGCGAAAAATGGCCGAAAAAAAAAGGACAAAATATAAAATAACTAAAAAACTATTAATCCAATTAATTAAATTTTTTTTACATTAGCTTTCTCTTGTCCTATTTAGTCAGTGTGTCAAATTTGGTCCAGATCTGACGAACGGTCTAGATCCCTATAGCAAACAAACGGACAGACAGACAAGATTCCTCTTTTATATACAGTAGAATCTCCCTATAACAAACTCGCTTGGAGATTCTACTGTATATAGATTACAAAAATTTCACCCATTAAATGTCAGACAAAAGAAAAATTTTCAGTACCAGTCAACTCACAATTTTGCAACCCTTCCCAATTTAACGACCCTCTGATGAAGTCCTGACCATTTTCTGATTTAATGTCCTACTTGCCGGGGTTCCGTATTGTTGTTAAATAACGAGTCAACTATATTTCTACTCTGTATAAACTCCTTAAGAACCAACACTAGCCACAAAAACTTGCATTTTCACACATACACACAAAAAAAAAGTAATTATGAAAAATTAGAAATGATTCTGATAAAGTTATCAACTTCTAGATAACCTGATGATCATTTGCAATTAATGCTGTTTAGATAAGCTAAAGCACATTTTAGGCAAACAATCCAGCCAATAAAATAACTTCATAAACCTTAAAATATGAAGCAGGATTTATTATTTTAACAATATACATTTTATAGAATATATATATTGGGCAATTTTATATTCTGGTGCAACACATATACATATACACATGAGTGGTATATCCTCCAAATTAGATGGGCAAGCTGCAAAGCACAACAAATATAAGTTTTTATAAAAATATCAGCTAACATTTTTGAATTTGACACATTTCAAACATCCTAGTAAAAGAAAACAAGATCTTCGAAAAGAAAGCCCATCTTTGATCTTATAAAAGTTACCGACATATATAGGGTGACCCAAAATGATGGTTACACACTTTATTTCTTTACCCATTAAATATAAATGGACGATGTATACTGAAAAAACATTGAAAATAAAGTAGGAATAATAGATTAAGAAATAATTCCTCTCATTAATTTTGAAGGAGTGACAAATTTTAAAAATTGGTATATAGCCCTTACACAACAAATTCACAATTAGTAAAATGTGGTCTCAAATGAGGTTATGTGCAGAATTTCAGCTTTTGATCATCAAACATCTTAAAGATATCTCTAAACAAAGGTGATCAGGGAAAACATAAAAAAATACACACACGAAATGAATCAAACTTAAAAATAACTTAATAATTTGATTTAATAAAAAAGCTTTTTAATATATGTGAACAGTTTAACATTATCATACAGAGAGGTTAGTTTCAAAATAGCAAAGGGAATAATAATAAATTTAAAATAAATAAATTAAACAAATAAATAACTGATCATTCATGCAAAGGATGATAAATTAATTGGAAACTGTAAAATCAAAGCAAGTTAACAAAAATACAATATTTATTATAACAATTTCAATAACTTACAGAGTAAAAATACAACCTTCTAAAATACAAGAGATACTGCACACAAAAATACAATACTGGTACGAAATGTTCCAGTTTGCACCAATTCTATAAAAGGCTTTTGAGAGAAGAGTTTTAAACAGGCAAAACAATTGTACATTATAATTTTAGTGGTATCACTTCAAAGATAAGACTAACACTCAAATACCGAGTACAGTGTGATATATCTCAAAACAAGGAGTTACACAAAGTCCAATACCACAAATTTCACACCAATAGGCTGATTCTCGTCGTTTTCCATTTCTACTACAAACAAAGCAGCGTCTCATTGAAGTTTTTTTGCCTTTTTGGGGAAGCTTCTTTACAAAATGCTGATTTTTAAGTCTTGAAGGCATGTCTGACATAGATGACAGGTCAGTTGGTTGCAGCTTAGGAGGAAATTTGTATTTCCCTAATTTAATGATAAAATGTACATTTTATTCCCATTTGATTTCAACACAAATACATACATAAATGAACTTTTGAATTCTGCAAATGCTACAGTTTATTCCTGAAGTTAGACAAGAGTATTTTATAAAAAAAAAAGATTGTAATAAACAAAATAAAAAAATGTAGCCATAATAATAAACACATGTAGCAGTAAAAGTAAAGTATTAGTAAATAAATTTAATCCATGAACGCATACAGATTGTTGAATTCTGTAAGCAAATTTTGCTTCATTATAAAATAAAGAGAAACATATTTATCTTGATTCATTTTATACTGTTGTGTATGGAAAAATTATAATAATAAAATGACAAAATAATACAACAACATATTCTTTGGAAAATAATTCATTTAAATAATGAGTTATTTTCCAAAAGAAATACAAGGAAGTGATGCATTTCAGAGTGTTAATTTTAAACTGCAATGTAAATATTTATAGCATTACAGGTTGTACAACAGTCATATCACATCATAACTAATATATTAGACAATTTTCAATATTTATCATTACTTTTCAATCAATTTTTATAAACTATTTTATTTTTAGAAAGAATTTTAAAGCATTTTAAAAAAATGATGGTTAAGTTAATAAGTATCTTGATCGAAATCTTCTGAGACAATCTTCCAAAAGGAGAGGGGGGGGGGGGGAAGGAAGAAACTCAATAAATACTGAAACACATTTATATTTTAACTGGCATTAATATATTTGATATACTTTTTGAAGCACGATCATCCAATTAATTTCCAAATTTCTCTATGTGTGTAACTCTCTCCTTCTTCTTTTTTTACTTTGTAATTTGCATGAATTTCTTCAACTACATTACCAGTTACATTAGGCGAGTTACAAAAGAAATATTGCACTACTACATTAAAACTTAAAAAATCAAATTTTTAAAATACTATTTGACGATGTTTCAGGTAAATGAAAAGTACACCACAGTTATTTAATTTGAAACTTCAATCTGAACATTTATTATTTTTTTTTAAAAAATCATTTAATAATAACAATAATAAGCTGTTTTTAAGTTCTACTCTTTCAAAATGTGTAGTAAGAAATTAGTAGATCAGTTTCATCAGATATAAATTTTATAAATGCTTGTTTGATGAGACTAAGTATACTTTCAGCTCAAATTTGTTCATTAAATACACATTTTATGATATTTCATAAATCAATGAAATTTGCTAATTTTACAGCAAAAATTTTTTATTGATTTGCTTTTATTTTTCAGCAGCATTTAAAAAAAAATTTAATATAAAAAAATCACATTGTCATTGTAAGTTAAAAAAAAAAAACTTTGATAAAAATAGAAAAATAATTTATTTCATGATAGCCACATAAATTTTGAATGCTACACACTAAAATCTAAATGCTTATAACTATTTGAAGTCAAATATTTTTATCATGCACTACATACAGGGTGTCCCAAAAACACTGACCTATGTTTTTATTCCTTAAATATTGATCATTAGCTTATGCAATAAATTACAAAGCTATGTAAATTATGGTACTGATTAAAATTTTCTGAAGATTAAATCCATATCAATAAAACATTTAAATTTTTATATCGTCCTTGTACAAGAAATTCCCAATTAGTAAAATGTGCTCATACATTAAGAAAGTGATGTACAAAATTTCAGCCATTCATAATAAAATGGCTCAGAGACATGGTTAAACAAAGTTGGTGAGAGGCTATACAATGCCAATAATAGCAAAAGTATTATGTAGTTATGCAATCATTGTTTTCTTTCATAATTTGTGTACAGACCCTGAAACACGATCTTTTAATGTCATTTTTTCTCTTCAAGAGTCATTCAGATGTGGTTCAAGTCAACATATATTTTTTCCATATCACTTGAGCCTTTTTATGATGAAATGCTGAAATTTTATAAATCACCTAATTATTGCATGGGACACATTTTACTAACTGGGAATGTTTTTTTATGAGGGCTATAAAAAGATCTAAATTTTGTATTTTAGATTAATTCTCCAAAAAATTTTTGATGCTATCAAATTCTGTACATTTTTTACTTTGTAACTTTTAGTAAATGTCTATGATCAATATTTAAGGAATAACAGCTTAGGTCAGTGATTTTGTCACACTCTGTTTATATAAGATATTTAACGTTTCAGTAATTATAAAATTAATAAACACACACAAATTTAATTTTTTTTTGTGTTAAAAGTTGAAATATATTGATCATGTTAACATTTTTGGGGTTAAGATAATAAAGGTTTATACAAAATAACAATTCTGGAATGATTTCCTTTATGGCCAAATCTTATGAGGAAAAACAAAAATTAGAAATTGATTCTCAAATTCAAAAAAGGTATTAATTTTTTGTTTGTCATAGCCTGTATTTTTGTCCGTTCTGATGAAGTTTGTTTTAAAATTTGAAAAAGCATTTTGATTATTTATTTATGTATTATAAGCACAAAGGTACTAAATTATAATCTTTCAAATAAATCTCAAAGTTTTAATTTTTGCAGATTTCTAATCACTTGAAATTTTATCGTCTCATTTTCTAACTCGGAGCTTTCCAACCTTTTTTTGAATCCCCATCACATTTAGAAGAAAAAAATATAATCCAATGACTCCTAGTCCTTTAAATGAAATGGTAAAATATTGCAGTATATTATGTGTATAGAACTGATCTATTTATTTGTCTTTTAAAAATGAAATAATAGAAATTAATAAGAGGATAAATTCATTTCAGACAGGTTCTCTTAGTCCAGGATATCAACTAGCAAGTCATTTCAAGCACCCATATTCTAGTCAAAATATGTTAATTATATAAGCCGAATGTTTGCAAACTGACTTGCAAGGACTTGCCATCGCCAATCTATTCTAAAATAAACCAAATTAGATACATATGTACCTAAAGTTAACTTTAAGATATTTAATTACACAATAAGACTGTTTACATAGCTAGATAAAATGTTTATTCATGAAACTGGGTATTCCTAAAGTATTGCATTATTTTCGTAAATAAATAACAATTCTACAGTTAAAACTCTTTACTGCCTCAACAATCTCTTTCTGTCTCTGAATCCGCTAGCCCTCCACCATGAAAAGCTCCAGCGGTGAGAACTATCTCCCAACTGGGGAGATAGTTCTCACCTATTGGGTTCTCGCCTATTTGGAATCTGTGTTTAAATTAAATAAAATAATTATTTTCTTGGAGGATTACTTAAACAGGTGCATCAGCAAACGATGCATGCTTGTTCATATGAGCATTGAATAATGCCAAATTTTTTCTGATTGTTCATATTCGACAGATTGATTAAATTGAAGAACTAATATTAAATTTAACCAAAAGTATAAACTAGTATTAATGGATTATGAGTAATAAATAAATACATTGTTCTGAGATTGATATTCTTCATATAATCTTTTCAAATCAAAGCATTATGAATTTTAAATACGAAACAGTTCATATAATAATAATAATAAAAGTTTTACATAAAACTAGTCAATAACTGTCTCTTTACCAGCACAAAAAATACTGAGAAATTATTGTAATATCACAGGAATACTAACACAATGGGTTTCGACAGAGATTTTTAGAACACATAATTAAAAAAAAGGAAGAAACAATTTTCAAGAGCCTATTAAGTATCAAAATTTTATGAAAGAATTTAAACTTATCAGTTGACTAATATTATCAATGCTAAAAAAAAAGTGCTAGTTTAAACAATACAAGATCTGTACAATAATACATTGATAATACAAGTAGACCTTAAAATCCAATAATCGGTTTTGGAACAGTAAAGGCACTAAATATTGCAAGGTAAACCATGATGCTTAAGTAAGTAGCTACATGGTGCCACTTTCACACATAAATGTAGCATTTTGTGTCATGGGAAAAAAAATCTGATGTGTCCAACACATGACTTCCTTGCACATCCATTAGATCAAAAATATTTTCGACGCACTTCCTCTAAATTTATTTGTTTGAAAGAGATAAAATATCAATAATAGTAAGATTTAGCGATTTCCAGCCAAATAGTTCAATATCGCCAAGCTGAGTTCAATTTGAAAGATTTCCTTCTGACACTTTATTTGGCGATATTTCACCAAAAGCCGACAAACTTGAGATAGTCTGAGAGATTTTGGGGATAGCCAAAGTAGTCATTGACCACAGACTTTCAATGAATTGAATGCATCCATACACCTCAGTGTATTCAAAGTCATTTGGCTCACCCTGTAAATAAATTCTCAGTCGATTGCTGTCAAAAAAGATATTGAAAACAGTTAGATATTGCAATAGTTCTAAATACAAAAGTTAAAAAATCTACGGGTTAGTTTTAGAGTTATACAAAATACGAAATAATTTTTAGCGCCAAATTTGGCGATATTTTGGCGAAACTCGTCAATATCGACGACATTTGGCGAGATTTTAAGCATGAACCAAACAATGACAGATTATCGCCAAATTTGGCGATATTCCGCCAAGAACGATGACAAATGGCGATACTTTGGGCATGGACCAAATGACTGACTATCGCCAAATTTGGCGATATTTCGCCAAAACTCGCCAAGGTCGAGGACAGACGGCGAGATTTTGGGCATGTACCAAACAATGACTATCTACAGTAGTATTATATTGAAGATGTCCATAGACATTAAAGTACTGAAATTCTTTCCGGTGGTCCTGTAAATTGGATAGATTGGAACCAAAAATCGAGATGCACAACTAGATGTTACAACATTCTTATATATGAAATTTCATAATAGTTTTTGAGATTTGAGAGTTAAATATGCACACACGTACACCAAAAGTCGCCAAGCTTGGCGACTTTTGGCATAGTTCTTGAGGGAGGCACGTGACCGTGGTCGGACCATTACCTAACTTATGTGGTAGGACGGTATTGTGCTTGAAATGGATGAATGCCCCTAAAATTGCCATTGACCGTAATGTATTGGAAATCTTTTGAGTGTTCCTGTAGCAGAACTATAAATGATAAAGACACTTTTTTTAATGGAGAAATTCATTTTCTAACTCTTTACAGCATATATCACTTCTGAGTCGTTTGAAATAGCCCAATACCTCTAAAAAACGCTTTGATGAATTTCGGCCCTTAGAGCGTAATGTATTTCGAATCTTTTGGGCGGTCCTGTAGATAAACTATTCAGTCGAATGGAACCGAAAGGGGAGGTGCACAACTAGATGTTACAACAATCCTAAATATAAAGTTTCAACATTCTACGCCTAACAGTTTTTGAGATATGCGAGTTTAATGAATTTCGGCCCATTGAGCGTAATGTATTTCGAATGTTTTGGGCAGTCCTGTAGATAAACTATCCAGTCGAATGGAACCAAAAGGGGAGGTGCACAACTAGATGTTACAACTATCCAAAATATGAAGTTTTGACATTCTACGCCTAATAGCTTTTGAGTTAGGCGAGTTTAATGAATTTCGGCCCATAGAGCGTAATGTATTTCGAATCTTTTGGGCGGTCCTGTACATAAACTATCCATTCGATTGCCACCAAAAGGGGAGGTGCACAACTAGATCATAGAACAATCCTAAATATCAAATCTCAACATTTTACGACCAATAGTTTTTGAGATATGCGAGTTACATACGTACGTACGTACAGACGGCATGGAAAAACTGGCCACTGTAGACTCGCCGCTGGTCAAAATGAGTTGCAGACGCGTTAATATGATCGTGCATGCTAGCCTACGATGAGATGCATCGAAAAAAATTTTTAAATTAAATTTAGAGGTAGTCAAAATCGTTTTTTTTTGTCTAAATTTGGCCCCAAAATTTTTCGGGATCACATTACTTCCTTATACTACGTACAAGGAAGTAAAAAACAAAAAACTGATTTACATGTATAAAATAAACAGTTGAAACAAAAAGCACATTACATCAAATAATAAAAAAAAGAATGCAAATTAATTTGTGACAAAATGGACAATACCTATGATTATTATAACAAAAAGTGTTAGCTCATCACTGTAAAAAAAATTGCATGGAGAAATTAAAAAACAATTTTTGAAAAGGAAAAGTACTAATTTGATAGGCTTAAATTATTTAACAAATAAACAGCAAATTATAAAGAGCAAGCTATCAAATTTTATTACTAATCTCGAGTAGTAATATTGTATTTAAGTATAAATTCATATTTACAAAATTCTAGAGGCAATTAATTACCAATCTTACTATTTCAAACATCACAGAAATATCTGAAACTTATTGTTTAAACTAATACTGTTTTTTAAAAATTCTTACAGTTCAGCAAAATTTTAATGCATCACCTAGGCTATTTAAATTATTATACAGGCTACTTAAACTCGTATGTAGCTTGTTGCTTTAGACAGTTCACATACTAATTGTATTTTGACAACAACAACAACGAAAAAAAAAAAAAAAAAGATCGACCATATACAGGTTTCACAAGTGTAATAAACATACATCAAGTCAGGAATGCAGATAAAAATAACTAATTGTCACTTGTAAGAATAGAAAATACCCAGAATAACACAGTTCACATTTTTAACCTATTTCTTCCTTTGTTAATTTTCCTTTATTTGCAACTACAGTCATGTGCAAAAGTTTAAGACCAATAGCCGTTTTCCTGTACTTTAACAGATTGCATCAGACACTTTCTACTTCTATAAATAAACGTGCCTGTCTCATTTATCAGTAGTCCGTTATTGGATTTTGAGTACACCATGCTGTTGCATAATTGTTGTAATGGGTAAAAAACCTTCACTTACTGTTAAAAAACGGGCAAAAATAGTGGCCCTGTATGAAGTTGGCTTTTCTGAAAGTGAAATAAGTTTAAGTTAAATGTCAGCAAGATAGGTAGGTGTGCATCAATGTATCAGTAAATTCAAAATTTCGGGAAATTATACAGATCTTAAGAGACGTGGTTGCCCAAGAAATACTAGCGCACATGATGATCATGTGATAAGAAGGATGGTCACTAGATCTAAAACAACCTCCTGCAATAAAATTAGAGCTGCTCTGGCTGCAAAGGGTACCAATGTCAGTTTGAGTACTATTTTAAGATGTTTGAGTGAAGATTTTGGTTTATTATTCTATAAACCTGCAAGGAAACCTCGACTTACTCAAAGTATGAAAAAGAAACGACTGACTTTCGCCAGACAATATCAGAATTGGACCGAACAACAGTGGAGTACAGTGTTATTTTCTGATGAGTCAAGTGTGCAGCAATTTTCTGCGCATGCTAAATGTATTCGCCACCCATTTGGAAAAAGATATGATGACAGATATATGATTCCAACAGTGAAACACCGTCAAAGCCAGATGATATGGTGTGCAATGTCTGTGTTTGGTACTGCTGCTCTGTATTTCCTGCCACCTAAAACCACAATGAACAGTAGTTGGTACCTTAATTTGTTACATTACAAGTTGAAGCTTCACATGGATGATCACAGATGATCAATTTTCATGCATGATGGGGCAAGGATTGTTAAGGACTATCTTACGGCTACTCAAATGGTGCTTAATTGGCCAGGTAACAGCCCAGATTTGAATCGCATAGAGAATCTGTGGAGTACTGTGAAAAATAAAGTCACAGAGAAGCTACCATGCAGTGCTGCAGAACTTGTTGAAGCAATAAAGCATGTGTGGTGTACAGAGATTTCTCAAGCTTACTGCCAGTCTCTTGTTCATAGCATGCCTAAAAAGATTGCAGTATTGATAAAAAATAAAGGAAGTCCGACAAAATACTGACTATACTTCAATAACCTTGTAAGTCTATTTTGTTCATTTGTAACAGATGTTTTTGTTGATGAATTCCATTAAATCTGATTTTTCTATGTGTATTCTCAAAACTTTTGCACACGACTGCACTTTTACTGTTTCTATTGAGCCTGGCTTTATTTTTACTTTCCGAACATGTACCATGTAAGGAAAGTTTTGTAATCATGAAAAAATTCCACTTCGAGAATTTGGTGTATTTACACATTTTGAGGTCTTCTGAATTCATTTATGCTACTTTTACGAGATATATGTATGTATGTGAGTGAACACGATAGCTCCTAAACGGGGCATTTGATTGAGCTCAAATTCGGTATTTAAGTTATAAACCATTGTAGCAAGACCGGTATTGATTTTGGTGTGTATAGGACTTATAGTTTTTCTACAGGGCTGTGACAAAGATTTCTCTTACATTATGGCCTATGGGGGGAAATTCTAGAAAGTGTGCTAGCATTTAAACGGTACATTCGATTGAGCTCACATTGGGTATACATGTTATAAACCCCCATCCTAAGACTGGTATGGATTTTGATGTGTATAGGACTTACACTTTTTCTACAGGACTATGACAAAGATTTCTTTTACATTATGGCATATGGGGAGAAATTATTGAAAGTGCGCTAGCATTTAAACTGCGCATACCATTGAGTTCAGTTTGGTATATATGTCTGAATTATTCATAGATTAAAATTTATTTAAATGCTTGGTAATGATCTTAATCGTAAGTGTTCAGAAAGTCGAATGGAGTCACTCCAGATTTTTAAATTTAGAATGGCTACATTCTTTTTCTTCTAAATTTCCTTTTAATAATCTTTTTACTCACTTTCTCATCAACATATGGGTTGCTTAATGTCTTGATGAAGTGTTGACCTTTGATGCTTCTTAACATTTAATTTACATTCCTATTATTATGTTAACACAGTTGAAATGTATTGTCTTATTATTCCAGAGTTTTTTAATGTTAATCCAGGAATGCAAAGAGGATCCAAATATTTGGTGGAATTAACATAAATTTGGTGGCACCAAATTTTTCAAAATTGCAGAAACAAATGTTAATTTTAGTAACACCATTATTTGGTTGCACTGTGAGACCACTTATTTGCATGCCTGTGTTAACCACAATTTAATGAAATGACAGCTAGACCGGTGAGTAAAATGAGAAGTATCTTTTATTCAGAACCTACACACAAAAACAGTTTAAAAAAAAACATACTTGCCTACTTCCAGGTAAAAAATTCTGAAGATTTCGCATCAAAATCCCTTTAACATTTTTTAACAGAATAAAATTAGTTATAATAGCATGCGACTGACCCTTAACTTACAAAATCGTTAATCAAATGCAGAAATGAACTGAAAAACAATTCAAATTTAAATAAATAACAAATATGTGACATTTATTATTGTGAGAAGTAAAAACATTGACTCATTTCATAAAATGTATAGAAATACCAGAATGTGTGTTGTTAAAAATTTTAGCGAAATCTGGAAGATTTGTTTTTTAGACAAAAGACCAGAAAAAAAAAAAAAAAAGACTATTTTCCCGGAAGACTTGGTAGATATGAAAAAGATCATCAGCATTGAATTATTTTGTTACAATAACTACCACAAAAAGCAATTTTTCTTTTTCTATGAACACAAAATACTAAAGATTTACTTTTTATTACAAAAAAGACATAAAACAATAAAATAATATAACCAGTTTTGAAAGTTGATAAGCTGTACAACAGAAAAAACTTCAACTAAATTCTTTTTCTCCTTTTCAGACTCACTCTCACATTTGGAACAGAAACCTACAGAAAAGATTAAAAAAAAAAAAAAAAAAAAGTACAACTATTAACACTTTGCATCACTTGCAGGTTTGCAACATACCAATTAAAAATGTATAAATTAATCAGTGTAATATAAAACATTTGAATGACTGTTTTTTATTTCTAGATTAACGTGAGCATTAAATAATTTTTAATAAATTCAGAAAGAGTTTGTGATTTTTAATTAATATTGTGACACAAAATGTTTTGTCCTTCAGCAGATGCACTATTAGTTATTGCAGCACTTAGAGTTTTTTTTTTTTTTTTGGGGGGGGGGGGCAGCCTTACAAGAATGCTATTATAAAAACTTATCAGCTTTTTCACAAACACTTCAGTAACAATTTGATATACTACAGATATATTTTCACATAATACAAAAATAAAAGTTTAATTGAACTTCACAACAAGCACGTTTTGGTCAATAAATTTTACATGAATTACAAAACTGGAAAATAAAAACTTTCAGGATGTTTATAATTTATTTCAAACTATATTCGTGTTTCAATTCTGTTTGATTTTTTTTTTTTTTTTTTTTTTACATTGCAGTAAAAAAAAAAAAAAAAAAAAAAAAAAAAAAAAAAAAAAAAAAAGTTCTTAAGGTATAAACAGTTATTTTATTTTTTTTTTTATTATTATTATTTTTACACTCTGCAAAACCTGAATTTAATAATTGTACAAAATACTCACTTTTGAAACTTTACTTCTGACACTGGATATTGTATTTGAGTAAGATGTGTCATCAACAAGAGATAAATTAGTATTTGAAGCTCGTTGTACTTGACTATTAGTAGAAAAGTTTGAGTCTTCGGATGGTTTCTGCTTTAGCTGACGAGGTAGGAAAACACTTGAACTGTGCCTCTCATTCACTTCTGCTTCCACAACTGGATCTTGAGCAGTGGATGATTCTGGATACACAGTATATTCTTTCCCAGCCCAAACATAAGTAACAGGTTGTGCTGACGAATTTCTAGAAGCAGAGTCTGTTTTTACTGATTTATTACAACTTGAATTAGGTATTGTTGCATTTATTGCTGCCGAAGTACTCTTCCCTATAATTAAGAAATTAAAAAGATGGAAATTACAAATAGACCTATACAGACCTAGATAAAATGTAAAACTGTCTGCAAACTTGAATATTTTTTTTACATTCTCTGAAAAAAAAAAAAAAAAAGCTGTGTCCCTGCCATGTCCTATATTGCTGCCAACAGTTAAACATATTATTTTAAAATAGCATATTATTTTTAAACTAAAGTTCATATTGATGTTGATTATCTTGTAAAATCAAACATAATAAATATGATTTATTTACTGTTTTTTCATCAACATATTATTATATTTTCATGATTTCTTAAAACTTTCACAATTAAGAAATTTGAAAAAAAAAAATAATTAAAAAAAACGTAAAGCTGTCTGCAAAGTTTGAAATTTTTTGTGAAAAGCATTTGCATGTTTGTCTATATTATCTGGGTATGGACCTATAGTTACATTACTATTAAATCACAGATCAGTAAGAAAAGAATAAATACAGCAATCAGCTTTGCAATAAAATAAGGTTCTTAATTTTTTTCACTAATAGTGGGGGGGGGGGGAAATGAGGAGTAAATCCACATCTTGGCAAAAATTTCAGGGAGTATATAAAATATAAATTAAAGTGTAATTTTACAAATCCGATAAAGTGCTTCATCTAATATATAAATATGACAGTTTGCTTTGTTTGTATGCTAGACTAGAATACAAATATACTTCTCTTGAATAATCAGCTTGAAACTTTGCACAGATGTGTAAAATAAAATAGAGAATGTTGTAGGCAGCTTTAGTAATCTAGAGGAGCATTTTACATTTTTGCAGAGCAAAAAGTTGCATAGTGCAGTTCAATAGCGCTTGTAGAAATAATTAAAATTGTGACAACTTTTTAAGTGTGCTTAATGAAGTGGTCATATTATTAGGTTATTAAGAAGACACATTACACTTATTTTAATAAAATATTTTAATCATTAATTCAGAATTATAAATATACAAGGTTAAACTATTTACAAAAATATCAACCCTCAGTTCAAATAATTTAAGTGATGTGCAAGTGGATTTTTTGGCTCTCTGTAACTGTTTGGTTGTGAAAGAAGTTTTATAGCAGACATTTTCTGCAGCTTTATTAAAGTATTTTTCTATCATTATTGATTTCAAAGTCAAATTTCCTAAATTTCCTCTGTAATCTGTTAAATTTTGCTTTATAACGCTAAAAATCTTTTCACATGTGGCATTGCTGCGGGGTACAGATACAATATCTAGCACAGAGGTTCCCAAACTGTGTGCCGCGGCACCCTAAGGTGCCACGATCGTATGCCAGGGATGCCATGGAGATAATCAAGAAAAGTGTTTTGGTGAAGTATAATCAAATAATTTCCGCTAAAGCCCTATCCCACAAAAAAGTTAGCCAAGCCAGTGACCAAGCAGGCGACAATAAAGATATTTCAGTCAATTTCGAGAGAGGTCAGTGTCTAGTATTCTCTCTTTTACAGAAACTCCCTGAAATGGGAGAAGGGTGTCAAAATTCTATGTCCATTTCCCAAGAGAGTAATTTCTTGATAGTTAGCCCTATAAACAACATAAAAGAAGAAAAGAAAAATGCATCTAAACTGTTTCGTTCTAACCTAAGTGCTTTAAAGGTAACCTTGCCGTGAAAGTATTCAGCCTGAGAAGGTTGCCGTGGCGGAAAAAGTTTGGGAACCCCTGATCTAGAAGAACTTTATATATTTGGTGGATCTATTATGGTCTTCCATTTTTTTTAAATAAGGGACCATGGAATATCTATCCTTGTACATGGAGTTATTTCCTCATTAAGGGGATCTATCTGGTACAAGGCAATTTCCAACTCTGCAGCATTCTTTAAATCATTTGAATTCTTAAATAAGGGAATTAAGACAGAAATGCAGAGTCAAACACCTTATTCGTGGAGTCATGGAGTTTTACTGATTTTACAGAGAAACTCTGTGAAATGCACAGCAGTTGGCTACCCTGGGGGAAAATTTCATAAGTGGGGGCAGGCTTAGTTGGCAATTTTTTTTTTTTCACCAACGTCGAACCTTGGCAACTTTTTTTTCTTGTCAAACGTAACACAAACATGCGTAGTTATTTAAGAAAAAATAAACTCAAAACTACAGTACACTTATCTAAACACCTTATTAAAACATTTGTACACATATTTCAAAGCAATAAAAAATAAAGTGAACATAAACTAAACACTACACACGTCCACATTAACTAAACACAATAAACTTACACTAAAATCAGGATCAAAACTCATTACAAACAACTCAAAAATCTTTATCTATTGATTCATATTAAATTAAAAAATGTATGCGGATTCTGCAAATCAAAGCAATTCCATGTATTGTATAAAATCATCCATGTTTCTTATAACCTTAAAAATTTCCATCTACCCCCAATTCACAAAAAATAATACAAAATACTAAAAGCGTTATATAAATATGGGATCATAAAAAAAATAAAAATTCTTAACATCAAATCAATATACATTACGGCAAGAAATAAACAAAAGCACGTATATCAAATTTTCTACTAAATTCCTTATTTAATGGCCTTGACATAGTCTTTATTTGTTAACAACATGTCTTTATCACGAAATAAATCCGCCAAAGAGCATTTAAATATTCAAAATTTCATCCTAACACGCCACGTTAAATATTCATCACAACAAACAATTTTTAGCTTTATACCAATATTTACTCCGTTGAGGATAAACATCTTAAAATAAAACAAATTCATAAGAGTTCTACACAACTTATCTACATTTAAAATAAAAGTAACCAGAAATTTTACTTCCTAAAAAAATACCTTTCGAAAACTTCAAACTTTTAACTTCAGCATTCCACAACAAACCATGTTGAATCACGGGTCATGTCACGTTCAAGAGGATCGGTTTACAGTTAAATTCTTTCAACCAATCACAGAATTCCTTCAATTTTACTCGGTTCCCAGTTAATTTCTTTGACCAATCACATAATTTCTAATGAAATTATGAAAAAACAACACTACTCTGCAAAAGGGTTGCTAAATACCTCATCTTGATCGACAAGCTGACATGCCTGTTTACTTATTGTAAGCAACATATATGGCTTGGAGACCTGCCCCCGCTTACGAAATATATCCCAAACTCTGCAACTTTTTATCACAAAAGCTTTTCTGTTATCCGATAGAGTATTTTAGTGAACAAGATCAGACATTTTTTTTTTTGCTTTAACAACAGCAACAACAACAACAAAAGTTAGATATCGTAAGTGAGATTAAAAATACTTTGATGCAATGAGCTTAAAAATACATTATCTTGTTATCGATGAAAAAACTCCATGTACACATGCGTAATATATCAGTAACCAAGAAAATTACATATAGAAGAAAAATGTATAGTTTAAAACATTTATTAAAACAGCCAATTTTAAAATGCGATACTTTTTTAAAGAAATAACAATTTTTTAAACAGTAAGTACTTTTGAACTATTTGCATTCATGGGCGCCGGCAGCATTGGGCAAGGGGGGGGGCACTTGCCCCCCCCTGGATTTTTGCAGGCATGAAAACAGCTGAAGAGCAAAAAAGAGGAAGTACACGTGGACATATTTTCCAGCAAAAAATTGAAAAATTTACGTGCACGTATTTTCAGGCATATATAACAAGGTTGATAATGCAAAAAAATGGAACTGGGGAATAATGTGTGAGCTTAAATTCAACCACTGTTAAACTAAACGGTGTACTAAACAATTTCTACCATTTAAATTTCAACCACAAACAAATTGACTGTGATCCTGAAGAAAATAACTATGCACTGTAAATGTTTAATAATCAGTTTTGGAAATACAATATTTATTAAAAAAAACAGGCAAAAATTATTTAAAATAATTATCTTAAGTAATATCGTAAAATCCTAGATCAAAACAAATCATAAGTCTCACATCCAAATTTCAGACTATTCTCTTGATATGAAAATAAAATTAAAAATTGATTCTCAAAAAAAAAAAAAAAAAAAAAAATATTTTAAGACCTATCTTTTTTTTTTTAATTTTGATCAGAAATGGAATGAAAAATTATATATATGGCATTGGCATTTTCTAAAATAAGCATTCAAATGATAGAATAAAAGTGAAGTTTTCTTGTTTTATTGGAAAAAGAATAATTCTTTAATAAATGTCTAAATATTTTCTCAGGTAAAATTTTAGAATCTTAGCAGTCTTGCAGCACATCAGCACACAGAAGTGGAACTTATGACAGGGACATATGTTCTGCTCCTTCCTATATTAGCTGCAAAATACCAACTCACAAGATTATGCTTTTTAAAATTAACTGTAAAAATAATTACCAAAGAAAAACCTGCACATGAGAATAAAACGAAATTGCGATTTTCCTGATTTTAAAATTGAAGGGAAAATGATTCAGAAATCAATAAACGTATTATGAAGAAAATAATACTTTTCTGTTGAGTTGAGTTACTAAAATGCCTTAAATTTTAATTTAACAATAGAGTGTTAAAAACTCTGTTTTACATCTTGTTTTTAAAATTATTCATTTACCAAAAGGCTGCAAAAAGATTAAGTTCAGTTGGCAAATATGGAACCCGGAGATCGGGGATAGTTAGTTACCATAATTTAGCTAGTATAGTCCGCGGACTATGCATGTCAAAAGGGATTTTTTTCCAGGACACGGACTATCTGGCTGAAATAAATTTTGTATGCAAAAAAATTTAGTATATTGATCTTGCTTTTTGATCTGTAATTAGCGCGCAAGCTCCGGTGAAGCCGATGCTAACAAATTTATTTCTGTAGAAAATAAAGCACATAGATGCATTTCAAGTGACGGCACGTCGGCATGCAGGGAGCATTTGAATTTTTTTCCCCCCCCCATTATGTCATTTAAAGCATCGACGTAGTTACAGGTGCGGACAAGCTTCGTGAAACCATTTTAGAAATATTTCAGTCCGATATGCAGAAGAACCAAATTTTGAATGTGCTTTTTAAAAAAAATAATTTATGTAATACGGAGGAAAACGGGCCTTCACAAACCGAGATACCGACGCCGCGTCGTCATCGCGAAGGTTGTTGTTGTTTTGTCTTCACTCTGCGAGCTGGATAATAAAGCAAGAGAGCGAATTCTGCTGAGACGTTAAAACATGACTTGTGTCGCCTCAATTTCTTTCTTTTTTTTCAATTGCGAGCGCGAATTTTTAATAAAGAGCATTTTTAAATTTTATATTTCGTTACTTTTAACCCAGAGAGAGTATCAATTGAATGTTTAAAATTAAGTATTATGTGGCTTGACCCATGAGAATTAGTAATGATCTTTTCTTCTTCTTTTTTTGGCTTGGTTATGTGCATTTTCCTAAATGATTAATAAAAGTAATCTTTTTATTTATTTAAGGGGGCGATACGTCTTGCCTAAGGACAGATTAATGCAATTTTATGGGCGGTTAGTTGAAATTTGTCTATTTTACGGAAGTAAAATAGAATTTCTTTTTCCTGTAGCAGAGGAGTAATCGCACCCCCCCCCCAACCAATTTAATCCGCCCGTGGTCTTACCATTAGTTAACTTTTCACGAAGTTACGGTAAAATCCGCGTAACTGTTAAAGCGTAACTTAATCCGCGTAACTTAAAAAAAAAAAAAAAAAAAAAAAAAACTCAGAAAATTTTGGTTTTCTTTTTCTTACGGATTTCTTAACATTAACTCACATTTTAAAAAAGCATTATTCTTTTATTCAGCATAAGATGTGCACGTTTTAATAGCTATAAATATCGAAGTATTTATTTATTGGAATTATTATTAATAATTTATTTATTTAAGAAATAAAGTCTATAGAACAGAAACCCTTTTAGGTCAACAGGCTTTCACATAAAAATAGTGCCACAGATAAAATAATTAACTTCAACACAATATCCAATAAAGTAGACTCGTGGACATGAGACTATTTTTTGCTTTCAATAATTCATGTTAGATATCACAAGTGAGACTGATGTCATTTTGGTATCACAAATTAAAAAATGCTTATATACAATTGGGTTAACATTGTTTGATGTTAAAAATTACACAAAAGGCATAATAATTCTGCAAATTCTCAGTTTCCAATACACTCTGTTCCCTCTACTTTTTTTTCCATTAATCATGGCTCGAAGAATTACTACAAGAAGGCAGCTATCAGGGTTGGCAAGATTTTGATAAACCCAGATCTTTAGGACCATTACATTTCTATTTTATTTCAGCTAATTATAATTTAAATAAAAATTATATCTTAGAACAACAAAAAAATGTTTTGAAAGATATTCAACAAAAAATAACCGGATTAATGATAAAAAATATAAGTAGAAAATTTACATTTTCCCAATATAATTACTTCAGAATTTGATATATTTTAAGTAAAATAATAAATATGATATTTATAAAATTTTTTAACATTTATAATTTCATTTTATGACACATATTCCATTATTAATTTTAAATATAATGAAACACTTGATGCATTAAACCTTAAAAATTATTATCCCAGCGGTCTGCCAAGGCGAGTAATTTTTTGCCAAGATAAATGCCGGACACATAAAATTATAGATGGTTTAGAATGCGATTGGCAACAGTTTGTCAGCACATTTGACAAAAAAATAGCTTGGTGGGAAAGAACGCTGGGATAATGCGTAAGTACCGATTTTTTTAAGATGGGGGATAGGGGGGACAAAGTACAAATTATTCAGCTTTAGACTTTTTTTTTGTAAAACCTCGGCTGTATGAAGATGCACAAAAGAAACAAACCTGAGAAACTTTCTATCAGATGCTTTGAAGCAGTGATCCCAATTGTTAAAAATGTCATTTTGCATACATTTTTAGTTTATATTAATGTGAATTTTTAATTAAATAAAAGTTTTTTAATTAGATAAAAGTAGCAGTGGTTCTCCTTTTAGTGCATATTTGGGGTAGTTCTAAATTTTGTATAAATATTTTAAGATTATGCAAAACTGGGCATTCATGCGTATCTTACAAAATATACTGAAAAGATAGCAATAACAAAATCGAATCTGCATTGTGCTACGCTTAAAATAAAAAATAAACTGAAAAAAAAAAAAAAAAAGAATACTGTTTTCTGAGACAGACTTTTCCTGCCTTTGAAAGAAAAAAAATCTCTGAAAAAGATATTTCAGACCACTTTGAATTTATTTTTATTTCCCCATTAGTTCACTATAAGTATTTAAAAGTAATGTTGCTTGATTAGGGCTTACTTGGTTCAAAAAAGTTCATTATAATCAAGAGTTCACTATAGCAAAATTCACCTACATTAACAATACGTGAAAATAGACAAAAACCTTTACATTTCAAAACTTTCTGAAATTCCCTACATTTTCAATCTAAATTCAATGAATTTTCCATGTTTACCTCAATAAAATTTCCTTCATAACTGCTGTATTTCAAACTTCAGGTTGTGCAAATTGGGGAAAAAAAAAAAAAAAAAATCCATACTTATGGATCGCCTTTCTTCAACAACTAAAGTTGCATACCTATGTATACAGAATGTCCCATAACTATTGGTACAAATAATTTAAAAGCAATAGGACGGACAGGATTAAAATCATTAAAAGCAGATAAAAACACTTAAAATCCGTCAGTAGCAAATCACAGACTGCACATGTGCAGATAGATCCTGGATGGAACGCCATACTGAGGAAGAGAGCAAGGCATTATGAGACCAGAGCTGAAAAAGGTGGTGGCTGCCACCGAAAGTGCTACTGACAGATTTTAAGTGTTTTTATCTGCTTTTAATGATATTGGTACAAAATTTAAGGTGAGGTAGGGCACATAATAAGGCATAAGAATAACATAGCAATGTAGGGTCGGAAAGTCTTCATGGAGCTGTTAATAATCAATTTGGAACAAGTATTGAAATAATTGTGAACTTTCCGACCATTGTTCCTCAGAAACTAATGACTCACAGAAAACATGTGACTGAAATTGATAGTTCAAAATTCTACTTCATTTCAGGGATTGAATTTTTGGAAACAAGCCCACTGTTCATGAAACTTGGTTTAGAAATTAGATGAACACTTCACCCAGAATTATTATTAACAGGTAAATGGAAATGGTGTTTTTGACCCCACATTGCTATGTGATTACCATTTCTTATTATCAGACCTAGATAAAATGTAAAACTGTCAGCAAATTCAAGAATTTCTTGAAAATTTTCTGCAAAAATATTGTTGTGTGCCTCTCGAGTCCTATATTGCCGTCAACAGCAAACCACATTATTTTAAGTAACATACGCTCAAAGTATTACAATATATTCATCCAGGACAACTATTTTTAAAGTAAAGTTTATATTGATTGATCATTTTGTAAAATCAACCATATTAAACATGATACATTATCAAAGCTTTCAGCAAACTTTGAAAATGTTCTTCAAATGCCATTCCTGTGTTCATCTCTATTATTCGAGTCTGCTTATTATGTGTTCTATCTCTCCTTAAATTTTGCACCAATAGTTATGGGACACTTTGTATAAGCAGACAACAACAAAAAAGCAGGGTGGCTGTATAACTCTTGGCAATTTTTCTCAAATCCTAGCGAAATGCTGGCAGTTCGTATTGATTTCTGAAAATCTGGGATTTCCAGGCAGATTCAATGGAATTGGCCAGTTTTGGAGTTGAGATATAAATTATAAAATATGTTTTTGCTATTTTAAATAAAAATGCATTGGAGTGTAAACAGGAGTTTCGTGGGGACAAAAATACAACTCAGCTGACTGTATCAACTTCGAAGTGAAATACCTGTTTTAGTTTTCCATGCAATGTATTTTCTTCTGTCCTGTAGTTTCATTCTTGTTTCATAAACAGATTCAAACTCAGGTGCATAAAAAACATGAAGAGTATTTCCCATGAATGACTTATCATCTAGGTACCTTTTGGCAGATCTATTTAAATAATGAACAATATATATATTATTTAACCTACTAATAAACAAATACATAGATTTTAAATATTTAAATTCAATAGGAATCAAGCAATGAGTTTAATTATACAATTGACCCTCATCAAATTATAACTAATATAACACATAATTTTTTGTAGTGCAATATGGTATTTATGCAACTTCCTATACAAAAAATACTGTAATACATTTTAACAGAAGCTAAAACTACTAGATAATAAAAACAAATAAAATAGATAACAAAAGTATCAACATTTCTTGAATTAAAGTATTTTGGAAAATATAAAAAGAATCTAGCATTAATCAGCATAAACAAAACTGGGCTACACACACAAACATAAAAAAAGTTCTTCGTGTGTATGTGGGTTAAGGGAGAGGGTGGAGTAGGATTAAACATGTCTACCATTATAGGTGATATAAATTTAGAACCTCTGCAGTAAATTTTCCAACAGGTGGAGTTAAAAAAAAAAAAAAAAAAGATTTTCAGATATTTTGATAGTGGTCTGAAAATAGCAAAGAAAAACTGGAAACTCTGACCACTCAAACAAGGCTACCTTTACTTCAATTAAAAATAATAATTATAAAAAAGAAACCTCCCCTTAAATTTTGTGACATCATTACAATTTTACTGAAATTTTTTAATGTGGTTTCATTAACTATTAACTGCCAAGAGTATAACAAATATGCTCCATCTAAATATGCTACACTTCTGGGAAACTTCAACATTTAAAGTACACTCCATAGTAATAAACTTAAAAACTTTCAAAAAAAAAAAAAAAAAAAAAGATCTTAATCTTGCTTCAACAACCTTGTTGATTTTACAGCAGAGTAATTTTTACATTATTATTAGTGGGAACCACAAAGTAATTTTATAAAAATATCAATTAGCAAAAACTGCTGAAGATAATACAAAATTAGGCATGCATATGACCTATGTAGAATAGGCAAATGGGTTTAAACTTAAAGTTATTTCTTTTGCGCAAGAATCTAATAGCTATGCTGCTTCTCGTCTACTTGGAGTTCACCAAAAATTGATTCATGATTGGCACAAGAATAAGGCAAAGCCAGGAAAAATCCCAAAATCAAAAAAAGCTTTGAGGCATGGAAAATCGCCTTTCCCAGAACTTGAAAATGTATTATATGATTAGGTTGTAGATTGCCAGCAGAATGGTTTTATTGTCACTAGAACTAGCATGCATTTATGAGCCATGAAGCTCATAAAAGAAGAAAAGTATGGTGTTCCAAACACGTTTCGTGCACCAGAACATTGGTACACTAGATTTATGAATCGTCATGGCTTGAATTTATGCCAGTGCACTAAACTGGCACAAAAATTACTATCTGACTTAAAAGATTTTGAAATTTCAAAAATACATCATGGATAGAAAAAAAAGGAATTCTTTACCATATAGGAAATATGGACGAAACACCCATGTTTCAACCTACCAGAAAATAAAACAGTGAATTGCAAAAGGGAAAAAGCCTTTAGGTAAAAATGACTGGGAACAAAAAAACAACAACCGTTTTACGGTCGTTCTTTCATGTTTGGCCGATGGTAGTAAGCTTCATCCGTTGATTATTTTCTAAAAAGAAATGCTGCATAAACAACGAACTAGACGGCACAGAAGATGATACCGTTTTCAAAAGTGACAATGAAGAGGAAGAATGTAGCGATACAGAGATTGAAAATGTGTATCATGATAAGCCAATGACAATGGAGGAATTTTGTGAATCCTTTGGCGAGTCCGAAACTGAATCAGATCTTGAATCAGTTTAACTTTGCATATTACTACTTTACCATATCATACTATCAGTAGTATCATATTATTATTATTATTCATTATTATCAGTTTAATTATGTATATTACTTTTGTATATTATTAACTTTATTATTGTACATTTAGTACTTTTTTTTCCTAGATGATTTTGAATAAATGGACTAAAAGAAAATTTAAGTTTCTTTATTATTGTACATTTAGAACTTTCTTTTTTTCCAGATGCTTTTGGATGAATTTATTTTTTAAAAAATTCAAATTTCTTGATTGGGAAAGTGAGGGGTTGACTTATATGTTGGTAAATACAGCAAGTGCTTGATAAGGGAGGATTTTATAAAATCCTTAACCTATGAGGGGTTGGGGGCAAAAATATTCTATTCAAATATCCCTCTATTTCAAAGAGAGAGAGAGAAAGATTCATAAAATTTTTGCTGTAAAATGATGCAGCACACATTAACACCTAAAAATCAATTTTAGGATATTTTGAAAGTCACCCTAGCCGTTTTTACATATCTCTCTTGAAAAAAATTTTTTTTTTAAATTCTTGTTTTAAAATGTAACAAATACAAATCTATTGTTTAGGCACAACTTGCTACTTTCCGACCATGTAAGGAAAGTATTGTAATCATGAAAAAATTCGACCTTGGTGTATTTAGACGTTATTTGGTGTATTTACACATTATAACGAGGTCTTTGAATTCATTTATGCTATTTTTACAAGATGTATGTGTGTGTGTGTGTGTGAGTGAACACGATAGCTCCTAAATGGGGTATTCAATTGAGCTCAAATGCATATATATGTTATAAACCACCATCATAAGACCGGTATTGATTTTGATGTGCATAGGATAGTTTTTCTACAGGGCTAAGACAAAGATTTCTTTTACATTATGGCATATGGGGGAAATTCTTGAAAGTGTGCTAGTGTTTAAAAGGTACATTCGATTGAGCTCAAATTGGGCATATATGTTATAAACCACCATCATAAGACCATTTTTGATTTTGATCTGTATAGGACTTATAATTTTTCTACAGGGCTACGACAAAGATTTCTTTTACATTATAGCATGTGGGAAGTGAGCTAACGTTTATTTAAATGCTTGGTAATGATCTTAATTGTAAGTGTTCGGAAAATCGAGTGGAGTCACTCCAGATTTTTGTAGTTAAAAATTTGTTTAAATTTAATGCAAAAAATCAACATTGCTTTCCTGTACACCTAAAGTTATGATATTGTCTTTGTCATTACTCTATCATAAACAACATTTTAAAACTGGATTTTTTTTTTCTTTCAGAGTAAAATATGTTGATGAGTCGGACCACTCCATTTAAAACAAAAATAATACCTTGCAGATGGAAATGAATTATATTTGACAAGATAGGCTTCGGTAAAATCTTCACAGGGATAATCGTCAACAGGTTGAAACTCATCAACAATACCATACTGATCACACTGCGCTCTAAGTTCTTCTAATGCACCAACTGCAGGAACATTGGTAATCAAAAGGTACACAGATTCTTGATTAATAGTATAAACCTATAATGATATAAAGCAAATCATATTGTCATTGTAACATTTCTAAGCTTATTACATATACAAGGTTACCGCACATTTCTCTGGAAGTTCATTCAAGGACTGAATGAATATTTTCAAGAACCGTGTTTGACATAAATTTAATACAAATATTTTTTAATATTCCTTATAAGCTACAGTGGACACAAGGGAGGGATCCCCCAAGAGTTACTGATTCTGTTTTGTTAAATCATTATGTAATTTTTCATACTAATTCATTATGACTTTACAAAATTCTTATTTTTAGCAGTTCCGATAAATAAATACATAATTGAAAAGCATTCACTTGTACACTAAACAGCAGGGGATCTTTATTATAAAGGTGATCACAAGAAAATAAAATATTTTTGCTCAGCATTTTTTGCAGGTCATGTGGGCTGAACCTTCTCCAAAAGAAAATCTTTAGTTAGTTGGGGTCTCTGTGTGTGCACCCCTTCTTATAAGTAATTCCTAAACAACTTAATTTTTTAATGATACAAGGGCATGTCCTGATCCTGCAACTACTTGCTTTTGCTTTCAGTTTCCAGTTGAGTAATAATAACAGTACTTGATTTAAGAAATTCATCAGGATTAAGAATTTTATTCATTAAACTGGAGGTTATTCATAATATCAGTGTCCAAAACAAAAAAATAAAAATTTCTACTCTTACCTTACAGAAATCCCTAATAAGCAATTATTAAATTTTGCTATAATTAAAAAATTTATATTTCTTATTCAGCAACTAAAAGTAAAGTGGATAGTTCGTGACAGTTCCAAATATAGTTTTCTACTTTTTGAAACAAACTGTTTTTCAGAAAGTTAACAAAAGTTTATAAAATTGTCATCGTATCATTAAGATGACGCATCATCACAACGATACTAGGGTCAGATGGAAAGGAAAAAAAAAAAAAAAATGTGGGAAAATCATGTATTTTTTACAAAGGTATTGATTGAAAATATAACATTATTTTTTAATCTTTTCATGGTGCCATTTTTAATTAGACAAGTATTGATACTACCATTTCCCCATCACGAGGGTAGACAAATGTACTAACTGTATATTTTTCTAAAAAATGTTAAGGTTAAGAATGAAATAAAAAAGCAATTCATTTAATGTAGTCTTATATATATGAAAGAGAAAAGGATCATTTCCCAAAATATTTAGCAGAAGAAATAATGTCCACAATCACAACACCAAATTCTGATTCATTCAGTGTGTAACAAATGTTAGGTAAACTACTTGGTTCAACCAAATTAATTTTTGACAATAAACAGTAAATTAAAATGTGACTTTGATTAAAACTGCTATTTTAGCAATATCTACTAAAGGAGAAATGAAAAAGTCTCAGTAACATATAGAACTTTGCTAAGTCTAACTATACCATCATTTTATCCCTCCCCAGGAACAAAAAAAATTAAACATAGAAATTGTAATTTTATTTTAATCTTTCATATATATTCTAGTTCCATTGAATTCTATCTAATAATATATATATCAAAACATAAATTCTTTGTGCAATTACAAGGAATTTAAAAGTTTTTCAATGTCATTTGTACACAGTCAGTATGCTTAGATCAAAAACAAGGTTTGCACAAATTAATGTTTTAAAAAGATCCGAAAACTTCAAAAGAAATACTTGTCATGTTTTCAAAATATCTCTCCACAGAAAAAAAGATAAAACATTTAAGTTTTTATGATGAAAAAAGGTAATTTTTAATATATCCTCATTTCCTCCTGACCCTATTTGTAATGTCTATTATGTCTAAAAATTCTAATAGTATTATAAAAAGGTATTTGATTGTAATCAGGCTTTCTATAGCCTAACTGCAGAAATATGATTTCTAAATAAGAATCTCATTTTGCGGACATTCGCTTATCGAGGTAAAGTTTGGAATGGATTAACCATGATAAACGAGAAATAGCTCATTTAGGCTGGGATGCAGACCCACCGGTATTTAAAATTTTTATGGGCAGTTTTATAAAAAAAAAAAAAAAAAATAGATGACCAGTCATTAAATAGCGACGCAGATTCACTTTTATTGACAGTCATTTTCACTATTCACTGGTGCCTACGTACCAAAAGAAACTTAAGTCCGCCTTGAATGTTACATTGATTATATTGAAAAATGGACCAATCAGAATGCTTAGTTTTGGGGCTACACAATTTTGCACTTGGTATGTCGTACATTTACTAACTACAGTAGAGCGCCGAAAATCCGGACGCCTAAAAACCGGACATTTTTTGGATTTCAGTTTTTTCCATTCCCTCAAAAAAATATAAAAATAGATAAATAAATAAATAAACTACAGGATGCTCAAGCATTAGACTAGTTTGTTATCATAACAATAGCGTCAATATATATATATATATATATATATATATATATATATATATAACCCTAATTTTGGTCAGGTAACTTGCAGAAACCTAGCTATTATTGTTTTTTTCGATTAAATTGAAATGTGTGTGTGGTGGCGCCTGATGATAGAGCACACCATTTCAATATCCATTCCATTTTCCGTCTATTTGCAGCTACCGTCTTCCGTCTATTAGGCTTAAAAAGCCCACCAGTTCTAATTTGGCGCTTTATATTCAATTTATCCACTCTATCATTGCCTTAAAAGGCTATATTTAAACACTTATCCGATATAAGCTCGTTAATTGGCACCATGTGCTATCTACTTTTTAATTTTTATATTTTTTTCACTTTATCAATGGATTAGCTTGGGATTTCACTTTACGTAAGTAAGCTATTATATATTATATATAGTATAGTATATATATATATATATCCAAAACCTCAGGGTAAAATCTGACTCGTGACCTAACTTTCCTTCTTTGCATTCCAAAGATTTAACTGTTATTTCTAAACAGAAACGCAAAAAAGGGGGGGTGGATACACTTCCTGTTAGTGTAAAGCATTTAAGCTTTAATAATCGGTAGAGATATTATTTTTAATTTAATGTTATTCTTTCTAAGGAGGCAAAGAAATTAATTAAACTCTTTATAACATCATTCAAGTCTGCAGTAAAAACATACATTAGCGTAAATACCATTGGAAGCCTTGTTTAAAAAAACGCATAAATAAAAATATCAGTAAGCACGTGCAACGAAGACAAGAATGTAACAACTTGTTTGGAAAGTGAAAGCTCCAGTCACAGACAAACCGGCTCCAGTCACTCTGGTGAAGGGGGAACTTCTGCGCACCACAATCAGTGTTTTAGTGCATGGGATGGCGATAAAAATTGCTGTTATATCTTTTTATCCTTTGATACCGGAAGATTTTTTTAATTTTAAGTTGTGAATACGTTCACGTTATTGGGCAAGCAATATATACGTAGCAATTAGTAGGGCGCCTTTTTTTTTAAAAAGTGAATTCAATAGAACAATTTCTACAGTACAACCTACGGATCACGGCGATTTCGAAAAACGTTATAAAAATACACAGTTCACGGCGAGACCCCGTAATCCATGACGTAGCCGCTACTTTTTTTTTTTTTTTTTTTTTTTAAATGACCAATAATCCGGAAAATCCGAAATCCAGCAAATACTTGGCGCGGTTATCATCTGAAATGGTGAGTAAATTGATTTTGTCATTATTTGTGCTGACACAGCAGTTAACACAGTTGTTTCTCTCATTTCCCAAGGAGATTGAAAATTTTATTTCTTAGTCTAAACTTATTTTAATAATGAATCTCAATAAAACAAGAGTATATCGGAAAATTACATACGTCGTTTTAAACAATAGGAGAGCGATAGGGACATTTCTGGGCAGTTAATTAAAAAAAATAAATAAATAAAGGTACCGTATTTACCCACGTATACGTTGATCTCGTGTATAAGTTGACCCCCCACTTTTCTGATTAAGAAATTCGAATTTTTTAAAATCCCGCATATGAGTCGACCCACCACTTTCCACCTTATTGAGAAACTTTAATTTTTTAAAAAATACATTTATTCAAAATCATCTAAAAAAAGAAAGTACTAAATATTCAATAATAAAGATAATAATATGGAAAAGTAGTATCCAAAATTAAACTGAAAATAATGAATAATAATAATAGGACACTACTGATAGTATGATATGGTAAAGTACTAATAAACAAAGTTAAACTGATTCAAGATCCGATTCAGTATCAGACTCGTCAAACAATTCACAAAATTCCTTCGTCGTCATCGGCTCATCATGATACACATATTGGGTTAGGATCCCTTAGAAAGACGGGCACCCTACCCTTCGGCCTAAAGCCCACGTGTAGCTAATTGGCCGTAATACCACAACAACAGCAACATGATACACGTTTTCAATCTTTGCATCGCTACATTCTTCCTGGTGTGGAAATTAACCAAAATGACGTCATTGTGTTATGGAATGCGGGAATGGAACTATTGTCTTTTAAAAGGGTATTTTTGACTTCTGATTTAAAAAAAAAAAAAAAAAAAAGAAATTAAAAATTAAAGACCCCCGTATAAGACGACTCTCCCACTTTAAAGCCTTTTTCTTGTCCAAAATTTCTCGACTTATAAGCAGGTAAATACGGTAAGAGATTCTTTTTTAATGAACCTTTGCAATGATTAAGGTTTTTAATGTGGATTTTAAATTGATATTTCATGTTTTTGTTAGTACTATGCTAATCATACTGACTTTATGAGTTTTTTTGAGTTGAAAACAAGGCCAGTGTTTACCCAGTTTAAATTAGTTGTTCAACTAGGTTGCTTAATCTACTGTAGTTTTTTTTAGGTTAAAAATGGTCCACTGTTTGTTCATTTCAAATTACCTGTTGCTGAATTTTCAGATGTTTTTTAGGTTTAATATGTAACAGTGTATTTTGTAGTTTTCATGTGTTTTTATTAGTGGAATTTATGTGCCATTTTAAAGTGTTAAAATTCTTTGCTTTGCTGATCATGCAAAATGGTTGGCGACAGTCTCTGGGGCTTGGAAACTGCCAAGCTCAAGTGACTGTTGCCGTGTTTACATGTAGCTCATGCTGTCTTGGTCAATTTTACCAATTTCAGTACTTAATTCTGAGAATTTCAACACTCATTTTTGAGAATTTTCAAATCAATTTTTAATAATAAGTCATTTTTAATTTTTTTAAAAATAAATTTTTAATAAAGTTAAAATAATTGATAAAACAAATTAAAAAGTAGCAATGTAATGAATAGTGATTTGGCTGAATACCAAATATTACATTTTTAAAAATTTCATTTTAATTGTAAATAAAATTTCGCTTTTCAAATTTGTAATCAAATATGGTACTTATGTATTATCCTGGCTAACTATTTTTTTTGACAAAAGTGCTGGCAAACTGTTGCCAATCATATTCGAAAGCATTAATAATTTCATACATTCGGCATTCATCTTGGCAAAAAATTGCTCGTCTTGGCATACCACCGGGATGTACATAAGTACCTCAAATACTAAATAAAGACTAATTAAAATTCATTTATATTATTTGTAGGTACTTAAAAACACACAACAGTATATTATCTCTAAAAATAAAAAATCTTGGGCATGAAAAAATATCTTTTATGAAGTTAAACATTAATGGTAGCATAATTATATTTTATGATACTCATAATTTGATAAATATGCTATGGTAAATGTGATTAATCTGGGAATTATGCTTAATCCCATCAGAAAAGTATGCATTCCTGTAATATTATTAAATACATTAGACTTGTTTCATTCAGCCTAAAAATCAATGACTTAGATTATCTTATAACATGAAATTAACCTATTGAAGTATAACTAAATAATATTATTTGTAAATGCTTTTAAAAATACTTAGTTAAAAATATTTTTTTCTCTTTGTTCTGAAATTATTCGGCTGAATATGTAGCAATATTCACCCACAATTGTCTGTTCAGAATTCGGCTTACCTAATATTCAGCAAAATAGCCGAATATTCGTTTTATCCCTATTAAAAAGCAGGGTAAAATGCAAATGAAGCGCCACTTTAATCAGTTGTTCGTTTGTAAAGGGGCCGTTTTAATCAATAGTATTTTCGTGAAGAGGCCGTTTTAATCGATCGTAATTTTGTGAAGCGGCCCCCAAAAGGACCCAATTTTTGTCTGCATCGACCCCTGTATAATGACCGAAAAACACAGCTATTGATTGCTTTGATTTGGTAAATAAAGTTTTGTTAACGATCAGTTTATTTACCGTCACGTTCGGTGAGTCTACATTGCGTTTTAAAATCTTCGGTAAATAAAACTAGAATCGCTACATAAAACTGGTTTATAAGCCTTAATCAGCATCAATAGGTAATAGTCTCCTGGTAAAACCGGCCCAGCGTATAATGAAACACTTAATATCAAAGAATGTTACAGTTTAAGGAAAAATTAAGAACAGCGTTACTTTAACAGCAGTTTCTTTTTTACCATCGCGGTACTTCGCTCGAGAACCACAAACAGTTTGTTTGACATGATGCGGATGTATGGCTATAGAATTAAAAGCTTTGTAATATTCCATGATTTTCACAAAATAATATGCTATATGCTATACTTCTTCGAATCTCCGTTTTCTTCTAACAGAAACGTAAACAATAAAAGCGTTAGTTGAGTCTGTAAAAAATTATGTAATGTATCGGCACAATCAAAACTTTCGTCTAAGTGTGCCGATCCGATAAAGTTGAGTTGCGTAAAAGCTGGCGTTGAACGTAATAAATTGCCAAATCGGTACAACATTGAAAGGTGTTTTGTCGACCAAGGGATCGCTGAAAGCAGACGCTTGTCTCGTCCCGTCCCGTCTTCGTCTCGTGTATTTGTTCACTCTTGGTTTTGCATTATGCTAAAAAGCATTTTTCTTAAAACTTTGCTGTATATTGAAGCAGCGTAGCTTAAAATCATGTAGAAAAGTAAAGCCCAAGGATTTGGGTATAACTTAAGAGATATGTCTTGAAACTATTTATTTCGATTTACCTTTATTTATTTTTTACGTGCACACAACCACTTTATTTTACAGCCTAGTAAAACTACACATTTTTCCTTACAAGGTAATTATTTTTTAAGATTTCGTCGTTGCTCTGCTTTGAGGTATTCACTATTGCATTATTTTAAACCATTAGCCCACCCGTCTGTGCTAATTGCTTGTAGGCTTAGTTCAAGCCTCTTGTGTTTTCTTCTTCGATTTACTGCGACTGAAATCTCACTAAGGTACAGAATTTAAAAAATGTATGTCATTAAATTTTGTTTTCACACACTACAATCATTTAACCGTACTGTATTATTGATGTTGAAGTCAGGGCAATCGTTATGTTAAGTCTAAGCATATAATTAAAGTTATTCTCTACGAAATAGATAAAACTTTCTTAAAGCATATACTGTGATCATGATTTTAAACGAGTAATTATCACATGAAGTAAAATCTTGAATAATTACCAAACTGGATTTTTAGCCTTTTCATTCATGTGGTAGCTATGAAATGCTACTATATAACCAAAGTGTCTAATTTATGAGTTCTGTTGTTGTATCTGTTGTGTGAAATCGATCATTGATCATGAACTGTTATAATTTCAATGTTACATTTTGCAATTAGTCTGCTTAACCATTTGAGTATGATACCATTCAGAAAATTTACACTGTGCGTGGTAAGATATTTTGCAAAAACTTTAATTTTTAGCCCTCTTAGTTAAAATAAATGCGCTTTTGTAAAACTCTGTTTGTTCAGAGTTTTTCTCATCTTCAGAAACTGCAGCAGGTACTTACATATTATCCTGGCAGTCTGCCAAGGCGAACGATTTTTTGCCGAGATAAATGCTGGACACATGAAATTGTTGATGGTTTGGAATACAATTTGCATCAGTTTGCCAGCTCATATTTCACGAAAAAATTTTGGCAAGAATGACCTCCAGAATAATACGCAAGTACCCTGCAGCATTTTCCCTTTCTTGCGAGCAGTACATCAGTTCGAGAGGGAGCTGCACTTTGCAGTGCTTCAAAGGTTTCCATTTCACTGTTAACTCATTTTTTTAAACAGATTACTTAATATTTAATGAAACTTTCAGTATTTTTTTTTATTTATTTGGCATTAGATACATCAGAACCAGGGGCGCAAACAGAAATTTTCTGTGGAGGGGGTTTCTTAAAAATTGTCAAACATTGTTAAATATTTTTCATTATAAAAAACATATTTCAAAATATGAATTCATATTGCTCACAATTTATTTTATGAACCAAGGCTGGCTCTAGGCTATGAGGGCCATGGCCCTTTCCGAGCTTGGATTTCACACGCTCCTGAACGATTTCACACATTCAATTAGCATTTTGAACAATTTATAGGCCTACATAAAATGTCCAATGGCCCCCTCCGAGAAGTCCGCCTGTAGCCGCCCTTGTTACGTACAAGCACAAATTAAGTACAATGCTAAACTGATAATTTTATAATTTAATGGCTAAGTGTTGGGGTTGTTTCACCAATTCATTCTATACTTCTTCGGGGGCTAACATGAACGTTCTTGTAGATATTCAGCATCGCTAGTCCATTCATTCTGCTTTCATCCGTTGTGCTTCGAAGATATGCTTTTAAAAGGCGAAGAGTTGAAAAGGAACACTTACCAGTACAATTTGTTGCTGGTAATGTGGCCATTATTTGGAGCAGCTTGTAGATATTGGGAAGTATTTTCCAACTGCAAATATCTAAGGTCTTTAGTGCATTTGTTGGTCGTATTTGTTCTCGATGTAACTTTCGATAATCTCACAGAACCCTCTTCCATTAGTTCTAAAGAACATTCTCCGTTACATTTTACTGTATTTCCGTTCATATATTAAAGTAACTTTTGAAAGGAATTTGAAATGTTCTTATGATCTAGAAATATTTCATCGAGTTGGCGAATAAAAGTACTTAAAAATGGTATCTATACAGAACAGATCTCCTGTAATATTCTTCTAGAGTGCCTGTTTCTAATTTCCTTCCTCGTAAACTCAGGGAGTTGATTTTTTAATTACAAAATAAATAAAAAAGATGACAGTTTGTCCTGGGAGGGGTTTTAACCCTAAAAACCCCTCCCTTGGTTGCGTGCCTGATCAGAACTAGGGATGCACCGAATATTCGGTTGGTATTCGGTATACTGCCTATTCGGCAGACAAACCAAATATTCGGTTTGGCCGAATACTTAAATATTTGGCAACCGAATAGTAAACAAATTTAAGTATTCACCATTCGTAAACAAATACGCATTTTTTATATCATGAATGAAAGATATAGTATAATACCATAGTACTAAATTGATTCAAGTTGTTACTCACTAATGTCACATTGGAATAAGCATTAGAAACCCTTAGAAAGTCCTCCTACCAAGGCACCCCCATCCTTGGCAGATAGCCCTAACGTAGTGTTCCACAATCACACAAAAAACTAATATCACAATGAAATTAGTTTTAATGTATGAGAAAACATTGAGATGTTTTTGAATTTTGTTGCATTTCAGTTTTTCTGAAATCTTATGACACATTACATTAACCTTGCTATTACTAACTGATTTAAATATGAAACAGTAACAAGGAATAAAAACATAACATTAAGTGTTCATAAATATGTTAAGTCAATTAACTGCTAATTTTTTAATAAAATATGCAGGTAAAAAATTACCAACATTTCACTAATATTTAAAAAGTTATTAATAATATATAAAGGAAACACATTTGGATATTAAATTTTGAAGCATTTTAATTTAAGTTTTACACCATATGAAATATTGTTTCAGAAAAAACTTATTAAATTAATCTTTGCAACCAAAGTTTAATAACGGTTTAATAAATTTTAATGTGTGAAGTATTCGGCCTAATATTCGGTTAGAATTTTAACCAGATATTCGTTATTCATCAAAATATGGTATTCTGTGCATCCCTAATCAGAACATACCATGTTACAGGGATAAGAAAAGTGTTGGTGAATTTGAAATTTAACAAGTTAGTCTGAGCTGAAACTTTCATGTGATCAAAATTGAAGTTTCCTGTTCATAAAATAGGTACTTGGTTTTCATAAAATAGGTAAAGTTGGTTATTCCGCATTAAAATCCCATAATAAACTAATGATTCAGCTGTATTCCTATGACATAATCAAAATTCATGCTTTAAAGGGAACCTTCAGGAAATTTCTAATAGCTTCTGCATCATCTATAAAAGCACAGCTGGTTGCCCAATTCAGTCTCAGTCATGTTTCTGCTTGATGAGAGAGCAGATGTCTGTGAAAGCTTAAGGCTTTGTATTGATGCTATAGAAGCGATATTTTTGCTTGCCTTTTTGAAGCTTTGTTTTTAAGTGCTGTATGTAAATTCTTCATTGCTGAGTCTTGAGGGACTGTTTGCAATATCGCTCGTATATTTCCACTGAATTTTTGCCTGTGGAAGTGTTTTATTTTGTGTGAATACAGCACTGTGAAAGCTTCTGTACAAAGCAGACTGTTAAAAGCACATTACGGACTATATTCCGTATACGGTGCCTTGTTTACATGTCAATGGTTTGTTTACAAATCATTGGCGAACAATCTGACGCGAGAGTGAGCGATGCACCGCCAACTGCCGGTGGTAGTTGTGACTGGCAACCATAAAGAATACGTGTTTCGTCAGGTTTGGGAATTTGAAATTGTTTGCGTTATTGATGGAAGGGAATGAAATGTGTTATGTTAATATAAGAAAAGAATTTGTGGGTGTTTGTTAGAAATATAGTACGTTATAAGCCGGTGGGTGTTGGGGACATTTCTGAGCGGTTATTTACCAAAAAAATAGAGGTAAGTGTTCTTTTTTAACGAATCTTTCGATGTTTAAGGTTTTTAATGTGAATTTTAAATTGATATTTGAAGTGTTTATGTTTTCGTAAGTGCTATTTACGTGCTATTCTAATCATACTGACTTTATAAGAGGTGTACAACTAGGTTGTTTAATCCACCGATGTTTTTTTGAGTTGAAAACGGGCCAGTACAGCTGATTGTTCGACTAAATTCTAAAAGCAATAAAGTTAGTGTTTCATCCTGACAAGTGGACTCTTTACTAGAACTTTCTACACCTACTGGACTTCAGAACGACGAAACAAGCAGAGTTTTCTGCAACAATGTGGTATCAAAAGGTAAAGCCATCATAGGTTGTCCTACATCCCAAAGAATGCAGGAGAAACCACAATATCAAAACAAACCAAATTGGCTTGCAGGCAATCATGCTCAGTCAGCAAACAAAATAAATTGTACATCGGATTGTTCTCCATCCGTTTAACTTGAGTTAGTTTTTGCTTTGTGTTGCTTCTATTCAAAAGATAATGGTTTTCAAAACATTCTCTAAATTTTGCTGATGCCAACAATGCATAATTAATTTTTCTACCATTTATTTTAAGAACAGTTTACAGAGATCAATGCAATTATTTTGGGGCCTCTTCACAAAATTACAATTGATTCAAACTGTCCCTTTACATAAATATACAATCAATTAAAATGGCCCCTTCACAAAAATATAATAGATTAAAACAGCCCCGTCACAAAAATATAATCAATTAAAACAACTGTTCTGTAGCATTTTACCTTATATGTTAATTTGTTTTGTAAATTAAAAAAAAAAAAAGGATTTTCATAAATTATTATGGAAATCTACAAAAATAGTTTTCACAAAAATGGGACCCTGGAAAAAATTCCTGGATCGATCCCAGGTTTATTATTTTCTAAGAAAATATGTCAATGTTCAAAAGACACATTCACATGTTTGTCATAAACTAATCAAAAACTTTGAAAATAACACCATAAAAGTTACTATACAGCTGTTTAAATAAAAAATTTTCAATATTCAGTAGCGATCCAAATCATTCAGAGACAGAATTAGGTGGTTTTGCAAGGATGAAATGCATGTTTTAAAGGGCTAACCATCACCATTAATTGCCAGACTAGTTATCTCTTATTTAGCCCTTCATCAACAGCGATCATAGGAATTTACTTTTTGCACATGGCAATAATTTGATTCGCATGTGTGAGTGCTTATGGTGGTGGTTGTTTTGGTTTTAGCTTGTTTAGATCTTGAGTGTTATTTAAAACCTTTTTCTAGACATTGTAACTGTTGCAAAAGAAACTAGAATATTAGTCGTTAACAAATAACTGTTTTATAAATTAATTTTCTTTTTAATGTGAATTTGTTTTAAATATTATTAATCATTAAATACTAAAAACAATTCAGAGATCGTACTTTAAGAGGTGTGGAAAGTTTTTAATAAGCATTTTTATTATTTTTAAAAGCAGAAAACTTAAACAGTCGACTCCCGAAAATCCGCCTACCAGAAATCCGTATGCGTACGCGAACATAAACAGTGAAATTCACAGTTAACGAGATTGAAATTTAACAGCAAATGTGACGTCATTCATCATCACGGTGAATTATTTTTATGTTAGCGAATTGCCGATTGTCCATAAGTGATTTCGTGGGATTATGTTTCAAAAGCCACCTTAGTAAATGCCTGGAACAATTTATGACTATCTTCTTTACTTGTTGACACAGAAAAGAAAGTGATGACTTTGAGTGGAGTAGATTCAGGAATAATTTGGCTAAGGACAAGGCAAAGGAGTTACTCCTGTATGCCCAGAGCAAATGTGAGGGAACGAATATGGCTGAAGAAGAGAGCATTGTTGGCTGAATGCTCAATCAGGATGAACCTGACAGACAAGGAAATTCAAATGACAGACAAGGAAATTGTGCAAAGTGTGATAAAGCCAGCAACAGAAAATTCTGACACAGATTCTGAAACAGAAACTGAAAAAATTCTTTTTGATGAAGGATTATTATTGGGGGAGAAGTATTTAAAATTTCTGGAACAACAAAAATGTTATCACTGACCAGGAAATTATGGTTATGTATAATATTCAAAAGAAGCTCAGATTAGAGCCATCCTAAAGTGTTAAAGCAAACTACACTAACAAAGATGTTTGGAAATAAATAATTTTAGCATAATAATAAATAATTTTGGTATAGTAATGAATGATTTCATTTCTTGCCATCATATTTTTTAATTTGCTTACTCTTAATTAAGTGTAGTTTTATGAAAGTTAAATTTTTATGGTAAAAATTACATAACTTTATTACATAACTTAGGGTTTTAAATTTATACCCTGAAATCCGCACAAACCCTCCCCCCCGAGCTGTGTGGATTTCTGGGAGTGCACTGTAATATACTGTTTAGACAGCATTTGCAATAGCATAATAATTTTAGAACATTAATATTCTTTTAATTAACAAAGTTTTGAAGTGAAATGCAATATCATCTTTTACTAAACCTTTCATTTGCACATTCATAAAGCCAATAACTGAGAGTGGTTTATATGAAAAAAAAGTCATTAGAAAATGGTTACTCATTGTATTTCAATAGAAGCTGGCAAGTGTATAAATACAGTCAGCAGACAAATTTTAGCCTCAAACTCAGAGAATCAGGGGTGGCCCGACATGATATGCATCACATCGTGGTGCCATATCAAACATAAAAACTGAGAAAAACTTGATCTGGAGCATAAAAGGGGTGCTTTTTTAAACTTTTGCAGAAGCATACCATGTACCCTAGGGTCACCCTTGTCAGAGATCATGCAAATCCAATGTTGCACTACCTCACTATATAGTGATTCTTCCATATTGATTGTATGCTAATTGATTGTAGCAAATGTGTCAGTGCCAGTAGTGACTATGTCAAAAAGTAGTGCAAGATGTATAGTTCAGATGTATAGTACATAATGTATTCTTTTTTTCATCTGTAAATTCTCTATATGAATAAAAAATGATGAAACTTTCTTCTGAAAAGTGCCTTGTATATTTGATTTTATTTATTTGTGAAAGTTTGGAAGAACTTTCTTCCCCTCTAACTTAAAGTTAATTAAGTATTAGTACCCTCCAGTTAGCCAGGTACAAGCGAAAAGTCTCAAAATAATTAAGACCTGTGCCAGTTGCATACAAACCTAATGTGAATCATTTAGCTTCATTTCCAGAGCAAAGGTCTTCTATTTTGCTGTATTTATAAGGACGAGGGGTTGATGATCCATTTGAGCAAATTCTCTAGGATATTTCCATATTTGGAAGCTACCGATTAATTCAATAAGCATAAAAATTCCTTTTAAGTACATTTATGCTATTATTGTGTATAAATACTTTTAATTGTATATTAATATTTTCAGCCGTGTTTAGGGGAATGGCAATGTTTTAGAAGTATCCTTTAATGTTGACAAATAAAAGATAGTTGGCAGGATTTGTGTCCAGCTAACTGAAAAATATTGAAGTATTTTAATTACTGATTCAAATTTTTATTGGCGGCTTAAAATAACAATTTTAATATAAACTAATTAAAATGACTGCTTTCATGCTTCACATGTGCATTTATCTTTACAGCCATGAGTAAAAGTAGCCTGGAGGCTGCTGCTGAAGCAGCGGCGAAAGTCAATGCCATGCTAATCGCCAAAGGAAAACTGAAACTCTCACCTTCCCAGATAAAACCTAAGGTAACTTTCTCAAGCTTTTATTGCCAAAACAAATAATCTTGTATTTGTATTGTTTTTTTCATTCAGTAGATATTTCATTCTGTGACTTGTTAACCCTTTAAGGCGCAGTGATCCCGCTCTGGGAACACCCAACTCTAACGTTTTGACTGTTGCCAGTCACGAAGAATGGATTGGATTTCTATAAAAATAGTTGCGGGTGACATAGCTCCATGAGAATGATTTACTTTTTAGCACGTCATTTCCCGTAAAAGAATGGTCACGATTATTTTTAACAGCATTGACATCTGCTGAAAAATGGAAGAACGCGAGAACAGCTGGATAGATTGCCCAATGCTGGAAAAAGGGCAGCCATTGCCATCGCTCGACTTAACTACCAGCAAGATGGTGGACGATCGAAACGTTCATCGCGTGCCACAGATCTAGAGACCTTTTTTGACGCAGCTGGCTGTGCACGAGCACAGCCAGCTGCAGTAGCGGATCCAGAAATTTTTTTTGGGAGGGGCTAAATTTTGAAAAAAGCTTATTTCATCCAAACAATATGTACAAAATAAAGCAAAATTTCAGTCTAAAGTAATGTAAAACTTTCTGGGAGGGGCTTAGTTATGAAAAAAGATCATTTTATCTACTTAAAGTGTATAATAAATAGGGATGGACGCGAGACGACTTTTTGCGAAACGAGACAGAGATTTACAGCATTTTTGTGAGACGAGACACACATTTTTAACATTAGGATATAGGGATTTTGCGAGACGAGACAAAGCTTTTTGGCTGTTTTGCGAGACGGCCATTTTTCGTCTCGCGTCCATCCCTAATAATAAAGCAGAATGTTACCCTCTAGCAATCTCTTTTGGGGGGGGCTGGAGCCCCCTAGCCCCTCCCCTGGATCCGCTACTGGCCAGCTGCATCAAAAAAGGTCTCTAGATCTGTGGCACGCGATGAACGTTTCGATCGTCCGCCATCTTGCTGGTAGTTAAGTCGAGCAATGGCAACGGCTGTCCTTTTTCCAGCATTGGGAAAGGGTTGCGCCTCAAAGGGTTAATGAAGTAAAACCTTTCTGAAAGACCACTTATTTCTGATCCATAACACTGGTCAACAACAAAAACAAACATTTGGGGGGGGGTTCTGTTCTCATGCTTAAATTCTGATTCTAGACATTGAAAAACACTTAAATTTTCAGTTTTAGTTCGTAGAGTTTGCTTTGTCTGATTTACGCCGATAAGTAAATTTTAATTTATTTCATAAACGAAAGACGGCAGCACTTTGATTAACCCGAAAGTAAACTGTATTATTATTTGTAACTCTGTAGTATTGCTTGTAGTATTATTTGTTTGTATTATTATTTACTCATACGAACATAAAAGAAATACAAAAAATATTCACTTTTAGACATTACTTTCTTATTATTTTGCATTTATGTTATTGTTTATCACAAATTTTGAATAAAAAAGACTTTTATATCCAGCAAAAACTTTTCTGATCATAATTTAGAGTGGTATTATACAAAATACAGTGGAACCTGCCTAATGTGACCACCCTCGGGAACAACAAAACTGGTCACCTTACAAAGGTAGCACTTCAATAAATTTGTTTATGCTTAAAATTCAAATAACACTTGCACAAACCCTCTACAGTTTATTTATAACAAGATCTCAAAATCAATAAGTATCCATGAACAAAAAAGAGGAATGTAGGGAGTAAAATACTGAAACATTAAAATGCACATTGCATACAAATTGTGTGCGACTTCCTTATACTTACGTTTCAATATGTATTTTAATACTTCTTGGTCACAATGTATAATAAAAAATAATAAACATGAATAAAAATTATAAATTTCCATTTTGCAGCTTGACATATTACTAAAGTATAGTTTGAATGCTTAGGTTGCTTTCCTGTTTGCACAAATATAGTTTCATGATACAATTTTCACTAGTGTACATCAAGAACACATTGTTTAGATAACACACTGTGCTGTAACAGCAAAGTTCTAAATGGGCCGGTTGCCAAATAAATTGCCAGATTGAAAAAATAAAAAGAAATGTTAGGCTTTCTATATGTTTGGCAAAATTTAAATGTGACTCACCACAGGGTAATCAGAATATAGTTTTTGTAGCCTAGACAAAATTATTGTAATCCTGTGCAAAAGCAAGAAAATTAAATATATTCACAGACTACAGATGCCAACAAAATGCATTACAAAGGCTAAAACCAAAGTAAATTAAGAAACAGTTAAACAGAATTGTTGACAGATGGGAGATTTAAAATGGCAAGAGTATAAAATTTAGAATAGGTAAAGGGAAATCAGAAGTAATTGTAAATATGCGATTAACTGCATCCCACACACCTCTTACCGGAAACCATGCTGAATCAATTTTAGCATCAACAGAAATATAAAAGAATCTAGACTAAAACAAGTTTTCCTTTTTAATTTATTTATCTATTTTTATTTATTTATTTTTTATTTATTCATCTATTGAGAACAAGTGCTACAGAAGAGAGAATTAGTGTTGAGATCAAATCTTGTGTTAAACAACTGCAAAGGGATATAGCATTCTATATTATCTGAATGCGTTTTATATTTAAGAGGCAGTTTATAGCGGAAAGTGGTCACATTTGAAAGGTTAAAAAACTTAAATTTGGCTGATTATCTGGTCACTATAAAGTTTTCGCAGGTGGTCACTTTACAGGATATTTTCCCCACACATTTTTTATGAGTTACAATGAAATTTCATAGAAGTGTTCACTTTAGACAGGTGGTCTCTTTACCAAGGTGGTCACTTTAGCAGGTTCTACTGTATATATAAAAATCAGCGAGTTTTGTCAAAAAATTGAAAAATTGCTTTAATTTCTACAAAAGCAAACTTTCATTTTTAAAAAAAGTTATTTTCCTTAGTTTTGGCGTAGGAGAAACTAAATTTAACATTTAGAAGTAAGACCCAAAAATCGTGTTGACCGGTATAATTTCTGGCTTTTTAGTCTCTGTTAATTTTCTCCTCCATTTCAAGGACCCCTCTTTACCTTCATCCTGAAAGACTATTTCCAATCTTGGATTGCTCTCACTGGAGAAAATCTCGAAATTTCTCTGTGAAAGGCTAGCTATTGAAGCTTCAGATCGCGGTCACCAGTGGTGACTGTAGAATTATTCCTGGTGACTGTAAAAGGGTCGTCTATCACCAAAAATGGCTACCTGCAAAATTGACTCATTTGTAAACTAGAGCGCAATACTATGGATGAGTATCAAACCTAAAGCAGAACTTTTCTAAATCAACGACATGCGTCGCAGAACCAGGGTTGTTAAAAACCTTTTTTTTTTTTTTTTTTCAGAAAAAGCCCACTGGGTTTTTGGGTTTTTTCAGGGTTTTGGGGGTTTTATCTGGGTTTTTTCAGAAGAAGAGATGGGGTTTCAGAATATTTGAAAAAAAATTTGCTTATTATTACTAAATGCAACTTAAAGCAAACTAATTGATTACAAAAATCAATTATAAATAAAAAGTGCTTACTTTAATAGTAATAACTATTACAATTATTAATCATACATGAAAAAATGTATAAATCAATAACAATAGCAACCCCAATCATGGTTTGCTCTTAGATAAATTGACTATTAGTAATAATTTTAAGTGATATACTAGTGCTTAATTACAACTTTTTAAACTAGTGATTTTTTTTATGATGAAAAAATCCTTATTCAATTTAATACAGATAGGCATAAAAATTTACTCTAGAAAGTTTTAATGACTATGTGAAGTCTGATTTTTTTTTTTCCCCCTTAGGTAGTGGTGGTGTGGGGGGAGGTAGGGAGCTGTTTATAAACTTTACAAGTGGTGTACTGATGTTAAGCAATGTATTATCTACATAATTAAAGTTAAAATTTTGAAAAAACCCAGTTGGGTTTTTTCTCGGGTTTTTTCAAGTGGGCTTTTTTGAAAAAACCCACCCGGGTTTTTTTGGGTTGGGCAAAATCATAACAACCCTCTGCAGAACGAACATTTGTGCTGCAGAAGTATATTGCACAGAGGAAAAGAGAGAGAGGGGGGGGGAAAGGAGTGAATACAAATGAAATTTGGAACTGTTGTTAGAAGAGTACCAAAAATTATGGCCACTAACAATATCAAAGTGGCCACTGAACTTCGTGAAGTCAATGGCCATTGGCTGCTATGAAATTTTTTTAATATGAAGCATTTCTATCTATCAGAAAAGGAGCTATTGTAACCTTTCCTAGAATAGTCCTGGTCAGACAAGGAAATTAAAGAAGTCTGAATTAAAATTTTGTCTGAAATTTGATGCTTTTTTAAGCATCAAATTTCATAGTTGTCACTAATTTAGTTAGTAGAAAATCTTTCTTTAACACTAAATAGACAAATGGACATTTAATAAATTCATTGAGAAATAATTTTTTGTAACATGTTGTGCACAAAAGTTTGTTTTTCTGATTATATATCCCTATTAAGAGATCACCTGTCTGAAAGATCAATTTTCTATCATCTTGCATGCTCCACCCCATCTCCATCATTCAACTCCAACTGTTGTCTATTTGTGCATGCTCTCTGTTTTATATGCTGTTGACTCTGTTATAATTTCTATTACTTCACATAAAACTACATTTAAAGTTATTTTAGTTTGCTATTTTCTTCAGACATGCTACTTTTCCACCCAATAGCGGAATTCTGCCTTTTCAGTATTAAATTTTTTTCATTCCTGGGATTGATGCAAGTATGCATTAAAATTTTCGGACATGTATATGGGTAGGGGTGTTTTTGCCAACTGAAAACATATTCGAACTGGGCATTATATCATTGGACTTTTTAAAATTTTAAATGTCCTCATTAGAACAATGAAAAAAACCTTACAATTTTTTTGTTTTTGTTGCAATTTTTGTTTCACTTAAAAAGTGCAACAGAAGTTCTGCTGCACTGTTGCAGCTAAAAAAGCTTCTTATCTTAAAAGTGTCCTAATTTTCTACTAGAAAGATACTCTTAAATTTTAGTTATAATTTAAAATTTATATGTAAGTTGTTTTAACTGAATTCAAATATGATTTTATGTTAACTTTAACAATCTTGAAATTGTAACTTTGAAATTAAATATATTTTGTTTGAGAATCCAAGTGTGTGTAATTTTCTTCTATAAATATACTCTTAACCCTCTGAACGTCTTGGAAATGTGCAAATAATGTAAAGTTGTTTTCACGGTAAAATTTTCATGCAGCTTTAAAATTATTTAAAAAATAAAATTTTGATAGGAAGATTTTTAATTTTCAAAAAGTTAACTCCTAAAATACCTATAAGCTTTAATATCGAAATATATTTTATGATGCCTTGGTGTTATAAATAATTTAAATTATAGATGCACTGCAGTGAAAACTGGAATGAAGTAGACGGGATTTTACGTCTCAGCCGCTTGGAGGGTTAAAGTTCAATTATTAAAATTTGAAATTCATATAACTATTTTACATAGGTAGTCTTATGTTTTGATACGTCTCAGTCTTCAAATTTTAAAATAATAACGTGTTACATTTATTTATAAAAATCTCTTAAAAATGTGATTTTGATATGGTTATAGATTTTAGTTTCTCTAGCAATGATAACGTTGTGTGAAATTTTCAGCCTTTTTCTCTGTAAAGCTGTAGCATGTCTGTTTCTTATGGTTTTAAAAATTGATTTTAAAAACTTTTTCTTTTCTAGATTGGAAACAACCTACCTGGCAGGGCAAAAGCTATTGGAGATTTGATTACAGCTGAAGTTGATATAAATGATGCACCACTCAGTGCAAGGAATTTATTAACTCGAGGACATATGCAGGATGAAGTAAGTTGTTTGTATGTTTTGCTGTACTTCTGATACTGAAGGTTAGTAAATCTTCATCTTCTCTCTGTTTGTATGGATTAATATTCCAGGGCTGGAACTTTGTCGACTTTCCTTGTTGAAAGGCCAGGTTGCTGTGTAAAATTGTTTCTTCAACGTATACTGACATAAAAGCATTACTTGCAAAGCTTTTCTAATCTTCCACAGATAATGGTATATTCACAAATAGTATAAATGCTTTGGCTATTTTCATTGAAATAAGGGGAAAATTTTCTCAAAGTCATCAATTTGTCTCTCTCTCTCTCTCTCTCTACACATACAGTTTTTAATTTTACAAAATTGAACATTTAGTTCATAGGTTCCCAACGTGGGCGATAACGCCCACCTGTGAGCATTTGAGGCTTTCAGGGGGGCGGTAAAAGACCCAGAGAAAATTAGGAGGCGTTGATATGGCACTGAGGGGTGTGGGAAGATTAACCAAATATAGTCTAAAAAAGATTTAAAAGTCACTCTGATAATTCATTTCTATCACGTGTGCGAAAATTCACATATTTCAATATGAGACTTCGCTGTTGAGAGAAAGAGATACCTCTCTAATATACCTCTCTAAAACTTTTATTCCTCTTTTTTAAATGAAGAAGAAACTCAGTAGAGTTTCAATTCCAACAATATTCTATCTATTAGTAATTTTTTAAAAAATTTAATTCTTATTTTCACCATGCATTATGTACGCTCTTATTTCTCTGCAGTGGGAGGGGGGGGGGAGGTATTGAAATATTCACTAGAAAAGGGGGCGCCAGTTCAAAAAAGGTTGGGAACCTATGATTTAGTTGCTTTTTGTACAGAATAATGTAATCTGTATAAGCATTTTAAGTGAAAATACTAGGCATAAGACCTTTATCATGGGAAAAAAGTGATATTGTAGCCTAAATCCTCCATAAGAAGTAATTTAAGAACTTTATTATTTTTTTTAAACTTAGTATTTAAGTTAAATTTCTTATGCTGTTAATTTATGTTTAGATTTGCAAGCTAAGTGGTGCTGCTATTTCAACTAGAGGTCGATACATGACTCCTGAAGAACGGCAAAGCATTGCTACTCCTGAGTAAGAAAGCTTTTATCATCCCACCTCCCCTTCTTTTTTTAAAAATCTCTGTAGCAGTTACTTTATGAACTGACATGCTTCACTGCTCATCAGATTCACTTTATACCTGTCAGAGGGTAGAGGAAAATTGATACTATTTATTTTTGGAATTTTCTAAACTTGGACCGACTATTTGATTTGAGTAGTTCTATCCACTATTCTTTATTTTAATTTTTTTTTTTTTTTTTTTTTTTTTTTTTTAAGCAATAGAGTGCTATTTGTTTGACATAGATTTTTTTCTATGACAAATCAATTTTCAAGCAAAGATAGCGGTGGAGCGTTGAAAGTTACCAGGTTTGGCACCAAAAAATGCATCCTCAAAACTGAACTCGCGTGGTAATATTTTCTATATTTGGGAGAAATTGCTGAATCCTACTGTTTATTCGATGGAATATTAACCATTGTTTCTAAAGGTGTCAAAATCAATGTAAATGAATATGATGTATAATTAAAGTATACCTAACAAAGATTGTAAAACAGTTTTAGTTGGCAGTTTTAATACAGATTTCAATTCTGAAAAAGTGTTTATGGAGCGAGGAAGACAAATATGGCACAGTCATGGATTATGATGCACTTTCCAACATAATAAGACATGGAGAACAAAAAAAAGGCTGATGCATGGATAATGATACACTTTCCTGTATAATGAAACTAGGAAGACTAATAGGGCTGACACATGGAATGACAATGCTCCCGAATCTTTATATTGTCTTGGACCGGTTAATGTTTGATAATTTTACCATGGCCCACTGAGGACAGAGGGACATTGTTTGTATTTGACATAGATTGTTTTTATTTAATTGTATTTAAACATGCCTTCAAAATAAAATAAAGTTACTCAAAAAATGAATATAAAGTTATTTAACATTTTAATTCACTAGAACGGTAAATAAATGAGAATCCTGAGCCTGTTTCTATTCAACAAGTCGGTTTCGTTGGGGTTTAATAAAAGACAATGACACCCGAAGTGTGTTGCTTGTGTCCAGTTTATTCCATTGTTTTGTTAGGATGTCGGAAAAGGGCAATAGGAGTTTAAGTGATTGAAATTATAATTCATAATCTTGAAATGTTTAAAAAACAATAAACTAATTTAAAATAGTTGCAGGATTTCTTCAGTTACAAAGGTGTCGAAACCTGAGAGAAATACACCACAGTAAATAAAATAGCAATTTAACATTCCTTGCGCGGCCCGGTACCATTTGATCCACATGCTGGTCTATAGACATGTCTGTAGACCAGAGGTAGTGATTATGATACCCTTTTAATGTATCCCACTGTAGTGTGTTTTCAAAATATGAAAGTGTTAGAATTTTTTTCTTATTACATAGTTTTGCATGGAATGTATCCACTATCTTAAAAAAAAAAGGCTAGTGTGTTTGGATTTTAAAATAAATAAATAAATAGAAATTGGGTATTTTAAGCTTTGAGCTTTTTTTTTAAAGCATAAGTTCTACTTAATTATAATGAAACTTCTATGAGTGACCACCACTATTTAGCTACCTCCTCCTCCAATGACCATTTTACTGATTTTATCCCCTATCTATTTAATGTTAGAAGGTCCTCTAGAAAAGACCACACAATCCTCCATAAGTGACCAGTCCTGGCTAGCTGTCCCAAAACTTTTCTAGCATTTTTCATGAAATAAAGTAAACAAATACCACATTCCAAACAAGTCTCTACTGCGAATCAACAGCAGGCGCAAGTATACCTACACATCCCCAGGTTCAGGTCCTAACGTGCGGCTGTCGATCTAACAGTGGAGTTTTGGTCGGTTTTCTCCAGATGTAAGCATTAGAACCCCTTACAAAGTCTGCCAACCAAGGTACCCCTATACAAGTCAGATCACCCAAGCATAGCGCTGCCATAACTACACAAACACGTGCACATCATGTACAATTCTTGTATATTAGAGAAGAGGCATGCCTACAAAACAGAGAAAGTTAGCAGATACATTTGACTGTAGGAAAACAAAAAGCAAGTTTTAATGCAAATAGATTTTATTTTGGCAAATTGAGGAAACATGATGTATATCAGGATAAATGCTCTTTAGCGGGGATTAAGCTACGGCTGCTTTTTTTTTTTTTTTTGCGAAATGCGAAAGAAATAGAAGCCACTTTTGCTAAAATGCACATCGAGATTCTTTCATCTCATAAATGTCACCCCTCTTTCTTACTTCCTTGTGCACTTGTACTGCAGAAATTCAGAAACATAGTACAGTACAAAGTCTCAAATCCAAAATCGTCGGGACTGTGGCGATTTCGGATTTCGGACATTCCGGGGGCTTTTTTTCGATTTTCAGTGAGAAAGCCAGACTTTTCACCCTCTGTGTCTGCTTTAAAGCTTTTTCTCGATCTCCTTTTATACAAGAAGTAAACAATCTTGTAAATCGCACAATATTTATTTCGCAACATTATTTTTTACAAAATATCTCGGTATTTTTTGTTTGCCGCATTGATTTAGCTTTTTCTTTTAACGCCTTTTCTTTAATTAAAGTTGCTGTCATTATTTCTTGCGCCATAGCAAAACCCTGCTGCTGACATCGTTCAACGAACTAATCAGTCTATCAATCGGAATTTTTTCATGATGTACCTTGCTTTCACTGATTTTATATGTAAAAGCTCATTATAAAAGGATCAACTCCTATGGTGGAGGGAAAAAAAACAGAACAAAAAAACTACGGATATGCTCTCAAATTACGATAGATACATAACAAAAACACAATATTTTACAGCTGTGGTAGCTAGCATAGAAAAGAGGATGGGGAGAAAAAACAAAGCAACTTGGTCAGCTGGCTCTGTTTATTTAAATCTTAATGATTCTAAAGTGCCAATGCGAAACAAAAACAAATGCAGAAATAAGAGAAGAAAGGCTGATAGCGGATAAATTAAACCTAGTTAGTCGTGACCTACTTTCCAGCTCGACATTCCAAAGACTCAACTATGTTGACTCGTAAACAGAAATGCGAGAGGTGGGAAGCAGAGAACAACACTCGATTTTCTTTTTTTTTTTTTTTTAATCATTCTCTTACTATATAGAATGTTTTTAAAGTTTTACTAAAGTATATGAAAGTTTAAGTTTTTATTTTTATTTTTCTTACAAAGGATGCAAACACATAAATTAAAAACTTTGCTTAAAAAATACCTAAATAAATAGATCTGTATGCACGTGCATAACCCCCCCCCCCCCAGTTTTGCTGGTCAACATTTCTTTCCTTTTTGACAAACTCAACTATCCGGAATTTTCACTTATCCGGCATTCGATGTTTCGGATTGCTTTAAAAAAAAAAAAAAACCAAGGGAAAGTTAAAAAATGTTTGGTTTTTAGGCCATTCCGGTTATCAGATGTCCGGATTTGAGACTTTCAACTGTAGTATACTCTTATTGAATATGCTATAATTATCCCACTACACACAGTAGAGTCTGAAAGAGGTTTTAGCACCTTGTAATCATTAAAACTGACATTAGAAAAAGAATAAAATTATGTTAACAACATTCTCATGATAAAAATTGAAGGCCCATATGTTAAAAGTTTTGATTTTGACAAAGCTTTTCAGGAGAGGGGATTTTAAAACAAAGAAAAATTGAGTTCTAAACTAAAATAAATTTAATTATTTGTCTTAAAATTGTATTATTCTTTGTGTGTCTGCTTTCATTTACATTTTTTCAAGCTGCTAAAAAAAATTTATCAACTTTTAGTTGTAAAGTGCCATTTTAGCATTTTGCTAAAGCATATTTCTTAATTTTTGCTAAAGGATTTTTTTCTCTAGCTTAAACCCTGCTCTTTTGTGAGACGTGAGATATAAAGTAGAGAGAGAAGTACTCTCAAAATGAGAAAAAAGAATGAAACAATCTGAAATTTCTAAATATTTTATTAAAATTTAAATTTAAAAAATATGTTAGTATAAGTACTTATGTGTTAGTATACAATATCATAAACAACAAAACAAACAATATTTTTTGGCATTTTTTTCTTGGCTGTAAAATGTTTATACTTCTTTGAGTGACCACTTCTCTTAACAACAGATTTTTTTTTTTTTTTTCGCGGAACAGAGGGTGGTTGCTCCCGAGAAGTTTTACTGTACATTAATTCCTTTCTAAATTAAGTGTTACTAAAATAATACATTTTCAAATTTTGTTTTGAGGTTTTTATTTTTAAGAGCATGCATGTTATTTTAAGCAAATTTAAATTTTATTAAAGACAAAACAATTTTTGATTATGTGCTAGATGTTTCAAGACAAATTATGGCAAATTTCCTATTTAATCTCTTAACATTGATTTCTTTTTTTTCCCCAGGTGTCGTCCATTGTACTTAAATGTTCAGGCTTCCAGTTATGATGCTGTTAAAGGTTGGTTTCCTGTCTTAGTTTTGATTTATTTTGGATCTGTGTGTTACTTGAGTACACACAGAAAATGTTTGTCAGTACTATTATGCGAACAGTTCTTTTTATGCTAGAAATTATTATTTATGGCTTTATATGAATAATAATCAGCACTTTTATTCCTTTAATGTGCCATGTCTTTGCTGCGAGGACACAAAACTCCAACATATCGACTGTTGGTCGCAAAATACTCAAGCATTTGTAAGTTTTGATTCACAAAAAGTAAATTTGATTTCGATAAAATACTTGAAAGTTACATGAGTATATTTTTCAGCAATATTTTTCAGTCAAAATTATCAATTTTTTATAAAATTCATATGCCAATTATTTTTATCAGTACTGGCATCTGCTGAAAATTGAAGAATGATGGAAATGCATCCATATAGAAAAACAACTGGATAGATGGACCAAATGTCCACAAAACTGTTAAATTTGCAGGTGTACACCTGGCTGTGTCAGAAAAGTTTTTTTTATCTTTGATGTGCAATTTGTAATTCAATCAGTTGCTATGTTGCTGGTAGTTATATTGAGCGATGGCATTGGTCAGTATATATAGTTATCTTCTATATTAATCTCAAAATGGTTCCCATGAATGGGTTAAACGATAAGTAATTTATGTCAGGTTTGGAAAAGGCTTTGCAAATCCTAAAAGGTATAGTAAAAACTATCCTAAATAGACTCCTAATTCAGTGAGAACCTGTCAAATAGAAATATAGTCGACTCTCGATATCTTGATTTCATTTATCCCAATTTTCCGCTTATCTCTTAGTTTTTTTAAAGCCCCAAGTTGACATAATGTAATTCAATAGAAATTTTTTCTCACTATCTCGTAGAAAAATCTGTCACTCCACTTATCTCAATTTTTACCATCACATACAAATTTACAAGTCATGTTAACGTGCCAGATGTCTTTAATGCTTTGTATAAAATCAGTGATAACGATAACATGAAACAAAAACAAGTAAGTGTGAAGAAATATCTAGTAACACAATCCTAAATAAAATTTGTCAATTATTCTTTTGAGTCTGTGTATTATCTATTAATTCTTCTTTTAACATTACTCCTAACAAATTATCTATTTCATCAGAAAAGTAAAAACATTTTGCTTCATGGTTTGATTTGATGGTATATTTTCAACACACAATTAAAATATACCCCTGAATAAGATATTGCATATGATTTTCGATATCTCGAATATTTTTGCCAGTCCCAACGATTTCGAGATATCGAGAGTCGACTGTATTTCCTGCAACTGTGAATCTGTATTAATTCTTTACTCAGTACGCGTTTGCTTTCTGCCATATTATTCTGTATCTTTTTGGACTGTGATTATAGTCAGTATCTTTCAAAGCCATGTGCACCTCATGTGTTTGGGGCCTACTGGTGTTCATTTGGACCTAATTTGATTGGATGGATTTATTTGTACAAGACATGTATTGTTGAACAAGAAGGGAGGATAGCAAAACTCAAGGCGAGTGAACATTAGTTGTTCTGAAAATGAGGTGATACAACCTCGAAAGATACTGTCCATAATCACAGTACAAAAAGTTAAAGAATAGTAGGCTAGTACTGTGAATTTTTTACTGTCTAATGTAAAAAACTGAAGCTGGAAGCAGCTCTAATGATTTACAGTTCATAGTTAGAAAGTATTAACAGCAATAAAAATATTTAATAAATTTAAGCAATCAAAACTGAAACATTATTTTATTGAATTTGTCTTTAAAGTTTTACCAAAATTTTAGACTCTTTGAAGGAAAAATATATATATTCATATTCTAATTTATTTTAAAACAAAATGTTTTATAATAGAAAGATTAATTATTTTTAAATGAATATTACAACTGATAACACTGATGATGTGCTAAATTTGATATAAAGAATATTGTATGCTTTTTCATTTTTATCGTTTTTTACTAAAAATTCTAACATAAAAAAACAATTTGATTTGTGATTAAAGCATTGAAAAATTCATGTTTCTATAATTTTCCTGGTAAACATTATATAAATCAATAAGCAACACAGCCTTTTTCCCCACCTCATAATTATTCTAGCATATGGCCTTGTTTTACTTTTCCAAATAAACCTTTATTGGACAGTAGTTCTGATTTTAGCAGATTTTTTGTTAAATATTGCAGTCATTTGCAGTTCAGTCATTTAAAAATTTCACAAAATCTTCTGTTAGTCATCAAACTGTTTTCTGCTCTATGTCTTGAGCAGAATTGGTTTCTATTTTAACAGATGATGAATGTTTTTTAAATTGAGTGTGTTTTAAAACAATCGATAAGCATATTTTGAGAAGTTTATAATTTTTGAAAGTATACACCGATTCTTCAGCATTTGTAATACAGGGCTTCCAATACCCTTCAATTTCATTTTTGAAAATTAGGACACTAAATAGTCATTGACTTCTTTTTATTTTAATTTAAATTACTACAAAATAAATTTTCATTTGACATTTCCAGTGGAAGTAAAAGAGGAAACTTATCATTCACACAAAACATTGTATAATCAAAAATTTCCCCATTGTGTATTTTCTTTCATCCTAGTAGATTGAAAATTAGATCAAACTCAATTGAGTATTCATGTGCTATTGTTAGGCATTCATTCCTTTTTTACTGGTACTGCCTCTCACATAGAAGTAATCTATCACTGAGAAACCATCAAGTGGTCATTCATTTTGAAAATAGAAATTACATCTTAACCTTTTACAGACAGAATTAAGATCTCCAGGGATAGTTTACAGTTTTTTTTGCATATTTTGCCTTCTAATGTGTTAGTTAAAAAATATTAATCATTTAAATGGGGAAAAAAAATATACCCTCCAATTTTCACTGCGTTCCCATTTGGGTTTTGGTCATTTCTGACTATACTTTTTGGGGCTATACTTTGACTATACTTCTATGCATTGTTTAAATAATAAGTGAACTATTAAGAATATATAAAAGATTTATTTTAAAATTTAAATAGAGATATACATTCTATTTTGTTTGTAGGGGGAGGCGAGGTGTATCAAGATAGCTCCTTAAAAATTTATGAAAATGGTTATTTTTATGATTTTTTTAATCTAGTTTCCCACTAATGATTTGAATGCAAATTCTGTTTCAAAAAATCAAGTCATCTTTTAACTATATCTGCTAATTTTTTGAAGTCAATATTGATAGAATTTAATTTTTCAATAAATTTTTGATTTTCCCTGTTGGTAACATTGGCCTGTAAAAGGTTAAATCTTATGGGGTTATGATAAACTTGCTTTTCTCTTTATTCATAAAATCAATTATAATGTTAGATTCAGTGTATTAGGAATTATAAAACTAATTTTACAAATATGAAAGCATGAATTTCTCATACTGGAAGTAAACATAGTTTTAAAAATTTATGTGTTAAATCTAATCCAACATGCTCCTTTCAAATTTGATCATGTCCATGAATTTATTTCTAAGAAATGAGTGAAAATCTTGTAGTATTAAAGCATAGTTTGTCTTGTTCAAACTATGTTGTGTGACTCTTTTATTGATTAAAGATTTTTTGTGAAAATTGCAGTTGCTGTCCGCAGAATACAGGAGATAATTGATCACCATGTTCAAGCATCTGGTGTTCCGAAAAGTCCAACTGTTGGGGTTGTCACCTATCCAGCAACAACAACAAATGGCACTTTCGGGTTATCTCCACCCATGCAGACAAGTCATCTTCCATCCGGTGTAAGTAACTCCAAAAACAAATATTAATTAAATAGTGTTAATGTAGTGTGATTAATCACTGTAAATTGTGCAAGTAGAGCACAAAATAACAAAAGTTGAGTTTTGATTATAAGTGAAGTAAAGTAACTTAAGAAATACAGTGAAACTTCTTGGGAGTCCCTACCCTCCATTCCACAGAAAAACAGTTGTTGAGAGAGGTGGCCACTCAAAGAAGTGTAAACATTTGATACCCAAAAAAAAAGAAAGTTCTAAAAAATATGGTTTCTTTTATGAAATTGCATACTAAAATTTAAGTAATTATATAAACATATTTTTAATTTAAATTTCAATAAAATATTTTGAAATTTCAGATTATTCCATTCTTTTTTCATTCTGTGAGAATACTTCTCTCTCAACTTATTTTTTACATTAAAAAATAAAAAAATAAAATCCAGATATTCTTCATGCATTCTGAATTTAGCATAATAAAGTCTATTTGCTTTAAATTTTCTTTTTTCTGTGAATGTCACATCAATGCACTGCTGCAACAGTAAAATCAATTTTTCTCAGATATATCACTTCTCTAACATACAAGATTTGTCCATTATGTGTACCTGCTGTCGATTTAGAGTATAGCGACTGGTTTGGAATGTGGTTTTTGTTTACTTTACTTCTGGAAAAATGCTAGGAAATTTTCGAACAGGGAACAGAGTCCAGTCACTTATAGAGGCTTGTGTGGTCTCTTCTAGAGGATCTTTAAACATTAAGTAGTTAGGGTAAAAATTTGGTGTCCTAAAAAATGGGGTTTTATAGGTGAGGGTCTCTTAATAGAGGTGGTCGCTCATAGAAGTTTCACTGTATGTATCATGGGCTCTGTTTACTGGAAGTTGCAGAAAATTGCCTCCAGGTTGCAGTTTATTATTTACATGGTTGCAAAGTCTGTTATATCTTAGAATTTAATTACTTTTACACTGCCTTATTTTCATGGCCTCAATTCTCACTTCAATAATGCGTAGTAGTTTTTGTAGCCCTGTAAAAATTGTGCACTATTTAAAAGGTATCACATAAAACTTGCCCGTAAACATAGCATAAATGAATTCAGAGTACATCAAAATCTTGTAGTCTAGTTTTTTCATGATTACAATACTTTCCTTACATGTTACATATTTGAAAAATAAGAATTGTATATCTACTGGTGGTCACATTAGTATGTGCTCATTAACTTTGTGTTTGAATATGTATTTACTTTGGCTTACCTGACATGAAGTGTAAGATAGCCATTTTTGTAATTCTCCAGAAATTTTCCTAATGTTTCATGTATTTTGTTCAGATAAAGTGTGCCGTATGTTTTGGTAATCAAAATAGTTTGACAGTTGCTAATTTATTTGCAGGCTCATTTTGTACAAGATAAAGTATTTGTTGGACTTGAGCAAGCACCTGCAGATTATCCAGTGCGAGAAAAAATACTTGGTCCCGGTGTAAGTTTTTTTCTTAGGCTATGCACTTAGGTCTATCCTGAATACTATTAAAATTATTATGAAAAGTTACATTTTGTAGTTTGTAATGCATTTCAGAATAGGAATTTCCAAAATTTGAGCTTTTGTATTTGGTGCATATTTATATTAACTTTTTTCATTGTCTGAGTGTTTTACTTCTTTAAACTTCTGCCTTTTATCTGCCCTTATAATGTTATAAGCTCAAAAAATTACTTCTTGGCATTCATGTTTGAAATGGAACTGTGAAGAAATTTCATTTATTTTGTGAAAATCTCTGTAATTAAGTATTTTAAATAACAATTGTATGTTGTTATTGTAGATGGATGTAGTAATTTATAAATTCCGTTCTGAAAAGAACTGAAAAAAAAAAAAAAGTTTGGGAATTGGGAAGGGGGGGATATCAATTATTTTATTTTCAAATAATTATTGTTGTAGTTTACATGAATTATTTTATAATTTCCTTCTATAATGTTTGCTTTGCATGTCTATCATATGATTTATTATTTCATAGGGATCCTTTTTACAACATATACGAACAGAAACTGGAGCCACTGTTACTTTGAGAGGGAAAGGATCTGGTTTTATTGAACCGACCTCGGGGAGAGAGGCTTTTGAACCACTTTACATCCATATCACGTAAGAATTGTTTATCATGTTGGTAAAATTAATGTTGAGCTTATTAACAAATTTTCCAGACATTATGAAATAGTTGGCTTGTTATTTATTGCCATAGTAAATATTAAAATTAATCTTGTTGTTTTAGTTTTTAAAAAGTGCAAATTTCAAAAATATAATCTACTTCGTTTTAAACTTCCTGCGGTGAAAAAATATTTTTTTTTTAAAGATCTTGCAAACTTCTTCATGCAAGACAAAACATTATTTGGGTTTGTGCTAATAATGAAATGGACCTTTTCATTTTTTACAATTGTGTTTTATTAGACAGGAGCTCAAAGCACTCCTTATTCAAAAAGTACATTTCTTTTGGATGGCTTTTAGAAAATAAGATGAATAATTATATGGATAGGTCTGATTAAAATGTAGATATTTCATCTGTACTGTTTATATTTATTTTCCAATTAATTTACTGAAGCATATATAACAACATTCATTAAGTATTGTGTTGTTAGCATCTTGTAGGCTTTTATTTTAATTTTGTAAATTTCTTCCAGAAGTAGGTTTTTAAGCAAAAAAATAAATTAAATGTGACCATGATAACTTACTGGCCATAAATTCATAAGATGCTTCTTAGAGAATTTCTGTGATAAGAGGCAGTTAATTAATAAATCAAAGTGTTAAATTTTAGGGTTACCAACTGATCTGCATTTTGCAGAGTTTCTCTATAAAATTGATAAAACTTTGACCCTACAAAGATGTTTGGCTGCACATTATCGGTTACAATTCTGTTCCAAATTTTATCCTTTTTTAAATGTATTAAAATGTCTGGCACAGCGGTATTATGTGAGCACTTTTACTTCACGATGATTTTTTTTTCTTTCAGTTTACAAAATCATGTTTTTATTCAGTTCATTTTAAAATTGAAACCATCCTTTATCACAAGCTAATAATTTCTGCATTTTGTATTTTACATTAAACAATTCCCACCTGCACTCGAAGTGTAAAGGTCCCAGGTTTGGGCCCCATCACGTGGTTGCCAATCTAACAGTCTGGAATTTTGGTAGGTTTTCTCTAGATGTAACATGAGTACGCGTTAGAACCCCTTACACTCTTACCAAGGCATCTCCCATCCTTGGGAGATCTTCCTAGCATAGCGTTGCTGTAATCACATAAACATCCCACCTGCACTCTCACTTGGCATGCAAGGCTTAAAACAAGATTTGAAGCTAGCTGCAGAACATGCTGTGAGCTTTTATAAGCTGGCAGATAAACTTATTTAGCTCACAGCAAAATCTTGAATTTTTGTTATAAAGATAAATTGAAATTGCAGTTTACTTGGTTTTTTTAAGAACCTAATTAATAATGAATGAGAAGAAATTAAAAAAGTTACTTTCCTTTCAAGCATTCAGTAATTTCAAACGTAACCTTAAAATACATTTGAGATAGAAAGAATTATTCATTCAAGTAATTAATTTCAAATACTGGCAGCTAAACTGCCACTATTGATCTGCCACTAATAACCATCATGGCTATTTAAGCTAATCTCATGGCATTTGCTTTGGTTACTGTGTCTTATTTCAAGCTCTGCTTTTGTATTGTGTAGAATGAAAAGACTTCCTGGATTACTGTAATTGTGGATTATTTCAGATACCTGAATAGGTGTTATTGTATCTGTTGTCAGATCATCAGAAGTAACTCCACTTTACCATTCCTTTACAGTAAACATGTTAATATGCAGCTGATCATTCATTCAGATTCTGACGAAGATGCAGAAAAGACAGCAAAATAGCCAACAGCTTTTTTGTTGTTGTTGTTTTTAGAAAGCCTGCCATTACTACATTATGTGACACCCAGAAGAGGGAAGTACGTCCAAAACAGCATTGTTGGAAGGGCCCCTATTTGTACATCTGGTAGCAGAATTTTCTGTGATAATCTGCAACATCAGAATCACAAAACAAATATATCTGTGAACTGAATAAAAATGTAGAAAAATTATTCTGCAAGCTATGAAATAATCTGCAGCATTTTATGTTGTGCTGCATGGTTCTTGCTAATGGGATTTGTACACTTCATCACAGATGAGGATTCTCTTCAAATTGTTCCTAGGTTGGCAGACTGAAATTGTGTTTCAGTATTAGTTTTTCATATATATATATATATATTTTTATTCTTTCCAAATAATTTCTCTTAATATCATTTTGAAATTTTATTTACCAGTAGCTAGAACTCATCAAAATGTAATTATTAAATTCCTAAAGTCAGTAAAACTGGCTTTTAAATTTATAGCCAAATACTGTATTTTAAATCTGATGTATCAGAATTTTCTTGTGCATCTTTGTTTTTACTTATTATGACCTGTATTCTCAATCTTTTAATAGATTTTTCTTGTAAAAGTTTTAATTCTGTAGTGATATATACATGAAATTAGAAAAATGTATGTTTTTAAATAAAAAATCACAACTGTAATTATTGATTACAAACAAAATTTATTATTATTTAAAGAAAAAACTGTGGAACTAATAGTTTTTCCCCTCCTTGAACTATTCACAGAAGCTACTTAATGACCATAAAAGTTAATTGTTCCTTAAAACTAATCATAGCAAAAATATTTGATTTTTTAAAGAAATGAGTAAAATAAGTAAACTTACGCTTTTAAGCTTTTTAATAGTATATCTTGAATTAAATAAATCCTGTTCTTTTCAGACATCCTAAACCAGAAGGTTTGCAAGCTGCTAAAGCATTGGCAGTAAATTTAATCGAAACTGTAAGTTTCTCTCTCTAGTTATTTTTATGTGGGAGTTCATTCTAGGATTCCTTGATAAGGTTGTATATTATTTAGGTGTCAGAGGTATTTCACTACTTTTGGCTAGGTACATTTAAATTATTTATTTGAAAATTATTAGTACTTTTGAGTCTTCCATTAACAGCCATATTGATCCTTGTTTAAGGTATTTGCTTTTTACTTCATAATTTCAAAAATATAAATTATTTTTTTTTTTTAAGAGGACATTTCCAGTTTGTGTAAGTTTGATAGAAATACTATCATAGAACTGTACCTTTCAGTAACTAATAATAGCAATAGTATCTACCATAATAAAGACTGTTGCACTCGAACCCAGTTTAATTCTGCAGTGATAAAACTGTGTATATGGTAACAGGCTTGCTACTTAATAAATTAGCAGATTGCTATGAAATAAATATATCTTTTAGAATTAATTTTTAAAACTATTTTTGGTAATATAAATTTGTATATGCGCAGAACCTTTGAATATGTAGTGAGCAATAGATACAATAATTATAACTACTACGTGCCATACAACCACTTGAATTGTCTACTAATAATACTACTAATGTCCCCCTCCCCCTCTAAAAGAAAAGAAGTACTGCATCTTTTTATGGCAGGTTGCTCATTTCAATATATGTTTTAAAATATTTTATTGTTTACTTTGGTAAGGTTGCCATTGATAAAAATTGTAAAACATAGAAGTAAACAAGAAATGAGACATCTAAAATAGGTAGACAGTACAAATAGGTACAAGAGGTAAACAAATTGTCAAATAAAAATTGAGTAATATTGGAAGTCAGAAATAAAATCTCTTGTCTTTGAAAACTGTGAACAGTTTAATTATTCAGAAACCTTTAGTGTATGAATGTATAAAAGTTTCTCCATGAGTTTTGTAAACTTATCTATTCAATAAAGAAAGAATGTACTTTAAGGCAGATAACCCTTTTATTCCACAAAAATAAATTTTAAGTCTACAAAAATTAGTATATTAATTCATTTAGCAGAATATAGTAATGTTTTAAACTCAATTAAGTTTTGTTTTTCAGACAGCTCTTGAGAGTCAATGAAGTTGTCTTAAAACATATTTCAATAAATCTTTTACCCCTCTAGTGATCAATTTTTTAAAAGTTACTTTTTGAAGAATAGAAATGTTATCCATTGGATCAAAATAGTCAAAAATTGCTTAGAAGGAAAAATAAATAAATACATAAATAAATAATTGCTGTTTAAAAATTCATTTCTTAAACTCTATTTTCATATTTTCTAATTGTAATGTTTCTGAAAAATATTTTTTTTTAAAATAATTCTAGAATCTTAATATTTTGAATGGATTTTCTGCTGATTTATTTTCCTAACTGCAAAATTGCTTATTGGAACAATGCATTTCAATGTTACTTCAGGTTATTCTTTTCAAAAATGCTAGATTGAGAAAAAAAAAAAGTTGCTAGAGAAAGAAAGAAAAGTCTGTTTGCAATCCGTATTATACAGAGTCACCAGACATAGATAAAATGTAAAACTGTCTACAAACTCAAAACATTTCTGAAAAATTTTTCTGGGGGAAAAAAAAGGGGGGGGATGCTGTGTACATTCTGAGACACTGCTAACAGCAAAACACATTATTTTAAAGTAGTACAAAATATCGATTTATCGATTACTACTACCTCTAAATCAAAGTTTATATTGATATTGATTAATCATTTTGTAAATTCAAATTTAATAAACATGATTTAAATAATTGTTTAAAAAAATGTATCAAAGCTGCCTGCTAACTGTAAAAATTTTCTGTGCATTTGCATGTTTATCTGTATTATCCAAGTCAAAACGTCACTTTCACAAACTGTAAACTTATAATAGTTATGAAAAATTCAGAAAAAAATCTTAAAACATGCTGGAAAACAATCTTTAATGGCTGCATTTTCTATATAGATAGTGCCTTAACCCATATTGCATAGAAATTTTTGGGCGTAAGGTTTTTTTTCTGATGGTTGCATAGGACATAAAGGCTTACTTTTAATAAAAATGCATAAAATGTCAAAAATAATTGAAATTTATAAATATGGCTGTTAAGCATATTGTGGGCTTGAAGAAGGCTGTTTACTGAACATAAATGTTGGTGGGAACAATGTCTGATCAAGATACCTAGAATGGAATCTCATATTAATATGCCATGATTGGAAAGAATGATGATGGATGGTATAGCAAATAAGATTATTGTTTAAAAGGTTTTTACTTTCTTAAAATTTCAAAGCATTCGTAGTTTTAGAAGTTTTGTGAAATGGCTAAATAATATTTATCTATATTGTTTTAAGGCTTTCTAAATTTCTTTTATCAAAAATCAATTTCATGTATTAGTTTTTTTTCTTTCTTTTAAAGTATTAGATTTACATGCCGATTTTTTAAATCGGCATAAAAAATGCCGATGTAAAAAAAAATTATAGGAAAGGAAAAGAGAATACTTTTATTTTCGTATGCATGCAGATTGTAGTAAATGTTGGGTTTGTAGGCTATTGTAATGTTATTAATTTAGCTGGGTGTTACTTATTTAGCTTAGTAGAAATAAACTCAGAAAAAATTATAAAATTATTACACATGGTTGCTTACTGTACTTGTGTTCATCCACTGATTTTGGTGTCTTTCTATATCGAATTAGTTGTAATCGATATTAGACTTAGTGGAGAGAGAGAGAGTATTTAAAAAAATGGAAGAGAAGAAAAATGAAAAGGAATTGTATAAAAATTAACGTTAGCATGAAAAAAACTTTGAAATCACAACTCAAAGTTTTACACATAATAATTCCAAATCACAATACGATGTCTACTCATAAAATTATTTAAAAAAAAATATCTGCATTGAGAAAAGGAAAAGTTAGCTCTATTACCATAAAACACACAAAAAAAATATTAACTTTAATTAATTCACAAACAAAAATATGATATTACTAAATAATTTGAATTACCAAAGTTTGTTTTTCTCATTTGGCAACATGCTTCGGCGACCTCACGTATTGCCACTCACATGTAAACAAACAAAAGAAAAATTGTCTGTGCCATGCAGAAAAATAATCCCCCCAAAAATTTACTCAAGCAACCAAAAATTAATTACACAAAATATTATTGACTTTTGTACAGTTAAAACACTTTCAAAGTAACATTTTGAGAATCATGTGTTCAGGTATTGGAAAGTTCGTCATGTTAAATGTTGCTTTGTATGAGTTTCGTGTGCACAGATTTCTTTCTGTATCACAGCAATAATACCTTCTCCTCTTTTTTTTTCTTCTTCTTTAATGTAAAGTTATCAAAATGATTAAATATTACTTTTTTTATATAGCTCTCTTACTTTTCAACTTTAATATGATCTGAATTTATTAAGTGATTAAATATTTTTTTGTGTGTGACTCTTTAAAGCTTTATTTATTTTGTGCTTGTCTGTATTTTTTCATAACTAGTTGAAGGCACAAGTAAAGAAAGTGTTTTTTTTTTTTTTTTTTTTTATAATTCATTCTGGTATTTTAAGATTAAAACATTTTGCATTGCAAAAGACGTTGAACTCAAATAACACATCACATTGCCTTGACATTTGAAAGCCTTGTGGCAACATAACAGTTTAGCATTAACTTGAATTCACTATATTAGTTATCTGAAGTGAAGTGGTGACATTGTAACTACGACATTAGTTAGCCACTCCAAGTGATGTTGCAGTGAAGTCACGCTATGACTTCCACTTAATGTCATACATTGATCATAAGGTCACTGCCATGATATACAATACAGGATATTATTGCTACATCAATGTGATTTATCATGCTAATAAGGGAGCATCATGCACTTTACCAACATAGTATCAGTGAGGGTGTTGGAAGGATTTTACTTAACACTTTGTTCCATTTACCTTTAATTTTGTATTTGTGTTCTGTGTTGTTGATTTTGCATTTTTACACAGGCTCATGTTGAATTTGCTCAGTGGCAGCAAACACAGCAAGCAATTCTTCAGCCCTTGACTTCTGTTGTCTTGCCTCAAGCTACTCCAGTTGCTTATCAAAATCAAGGTAAAAAATTTCTTTCTTGGCATATTTTCTTGTACACCTGCCACTCTTAAGTTTCTTCTTCTTCATTTATTTTTATTTATTTGGAAAGATAAGAAGGGGAATTTGATTTCAGCTTATCTATTCCTCGATACAGCTTTCCAACATCAGTTGGATTAAGAACAAGTTTCTGCTTGTAAGTTTTAGCAGGAACCTACACTTAATCCGACAACTATTGTAAATTGTATGTTCGAAAAATGTATCTCAGTGTCACATCAGTTAAATTAGTGCCTGACTTCAAAATTTAAAAATTATTATTAAAAAAAATTATTGAAGACAACAGATAAATTTAAAAAATATTTTGTTGTGTGTTTGGGGAAAGATAAGAAAGGGAATTTGATTTCAGAGTATCTATTCCTCGATACAACTTTCCAACATCAAATGGATTAAGAACAAGTTTCTGTTTGCAAGTTTAAGCAAGAACCTACACTTAATCCGACAATTTTTGTAACTTTCATGCGCCAAAAGTGAATTCAGTATCACAGCTGTTAAATTAGTGCTAAAACAAGGTTGCTACCCAACTTGAAAATTTGAAAAAACTTTGGGAATTTAGAAATTGTAGTAAAAAATTGGAGACCAAAGAGAAATTAAATTATTTTAAAAGCTGTGAAAATATGTTCATAACAAAATTCTAATTTGGATTTTTTTCCATCCTTCTTTCTAAATAAGTATTTTTTCTATAACTTCCTTCCTTTAAAACTAGTATCTTAACAAGAAAATTAATATATAAAATACCAGAACTTGTTCTAATAGTTTTTATGTTGCTTTTGTGTTAGTCGTTTATTAAAATAACCATCTCAAAAGATTAAAAAAAAAAATATTTTCATTTATGTATTTTAAGTTATTACAATATAAAAAGCTTAAATTTCCAGAAAATGTCTTCTTTTACTAGTTCCCCCTTCCCCTCCCCCTGTATGTTTATAATCAAACGCCTATTATATATCTCAAGAGAGATTAATTAAATTAGGTATTTATACAAAGTAATCTGTGTAGTGTTATTTAATTTTTAGATGTTTCTTCTATATAATGATCATTTTTTTTTAAAAAGTGCATTGAACAGAGTTGGTACGAAACTGATTATATATGTTTGTAAATTCATTTGTTTGGTGTGAATAAAATGCCAGGACTTACTATTATCTCAATGGTTTTTTAGAAATAATCTAGCAAATATTGTATACCTTTTCTCAATAAAATTGGAGATAAAAATTGACTGGCATCTTTGAAGTGTAGTAGTTCCTATAATTGTTAGCTGGCATGGAGCTTAAAATATTATCATCCCCATCTGATTCATTAACATGGCTAAAATTTTATTTGTCAAATAAAAAACCTTAGACATTTCATGACTGTCAATCCTCTTTATGTACTAATTTAAAAAATATATACACCAGTTTGATCTAAGTTTCTTTCAATGTTATGTATATTTATATGGTATTTCAGTAGTTGTTTCATTTTATTCTCTTATTTACTTTTCATTTCAGTAATGGTAACACCAACTGTGTTACCTGTTAATCCTGGTGCGTTGCAAACAGGGACTGGTGTTGTTGCTACAGGCATTCAGATTCCTGCTTCTGTTGCTGCAGGTATTTTATTGTATTTCTGTACAACCTTTATTTTTGTTGTGGATTAAGTGTACTTTACTAATGAGTTAATCTTGTGATCTTGCAGGAAATTCCTTAACTTCTGGCATTCCCAGTTTAATGCATGCTAGTGTTCCAACACTAGTTGCTCCAGTTTCTGTTGTTTCGTCTGTCCCAGTCTCTGTTCAGGGTATATACAGAGTTGATATTTATTCTTATAATAAATATGTGGCATTCTGTCTCTTTCTCTGTGTGTTATGTTGTTTTTGCATAAACATCCAATATCTAGTCTTACCTTAAATATGCCTCCCATGGTCATTGATAAACTTCATAAAAATCTTTTAAAAAATAATAATAAAATGTGAAGGTACTAAGAATTGTCTGTTTGAAGCATTGAATCCTAATTATCAAACACAAACAGCGATAAAACATAGTACATGTAATTATTATTAAAACACATAAAGTTTGAAAACAAAAATAAAAAACTCGGCTGTCCAAGCCTCGTCAGGGGGAGATGAAACCCCCTGATTTTTTAGTTTCATTTATGCCATATTAAAACGATATTAATGGACTTTGTCATTTTATCGCTCATCTTTCGTGTATTTCGCCTGGTAACCCTATGTTAAAATTTTTACGAGTGTAACCTATTTATAGAAAAATACATGGGATGCATATTCTACAGCTTACAAAATATTGTAACAATAGATTAAAGCTGTTGTGAACTAACAGTATTTAAATATATGTAAAAAAATACATGTGAAGCATATTCTACAGCTTACGAAATATTGTAACAATAGATTAAAGCTGTTGTGAACTAACAGTATTTAAATATATGTAAAAAAATACATGTGAAGCATATTCTACAGCTTACGAAATATTGTAACAATAGATTAAAGCTGTTGTGAACTTATAGTATTTAAATACATGTAAAATTATGTAGCATTTTTGGGACACATTTTTCAATAAAAGGTGTTGAGAGATAAAATGACATACTCATTAATAATTGGGATTTTTAAAAAAATAAAACTTATGGTGTACCTTTAGACCTGGTCCTAGTGAAAAATCAGGGGCTTGGTCTCTGAAAAAGTACCTAACTTCCTCAAAATTTAATCTTCATTTTTGCAAATGTCCATAAAGCAACTTGCCACTTAGCATTACATGTACAAGCAAGGGAAGAAACAAACCTCCCACAGAAGTCACATGATCAAGGAATGATCAGCTGCTTTTTATCGCTTCTCAGCATGTTAAAAACTATATCTATCTATGCATTTTATAGATTTAAGAGATCTAAAAATATTGAAAGTTCTTACGTGTCTGTACATTAAAACATTAATATATATGTGGACATTTTTTTAGTCAAACTATAAAAAATGCATTTCTCAACAGTTGGTTTTTAAAAAAAAGTAAAATTATATGCAGAGTTAATTAAATAGTATTATTTTGTACTAAGGGGAAATTCAAATTGCTTTAATATTCCAAGAGTAAATATTTCACCTGTGCTGAAATTTTAAGCATTAATCAATAATTGCATGTATTAAAGCTGTTCCTTTTTTGGAAATGCAGACTTCACAGGACATTTAAGCAACTTCAAAAACAAATTAATGATTTTAGACACTCAAAACATTTATGATGCTTCTTCACAAACTGCACTTTGCATTATTAATAGTAAATTTATGTCTCATGCAAGTATCGGGGGGGGGGGGATTCTTAAACCACAAAAATAGCTTGCAAAACAGCTCAGGCTCTATCCATGTAAGGAAATATTTCAAGCTACCATATTTTAGTTATTCTCCCCCTCTCCCCTGAATTGTACATAATAATTATAAATTCTTTGTAAAATTTGCTTAGTACTGCTTTTGAGGAAACATTCTGCTTTTTTATTGTTTAGTGTATTTAGAATCTTCAAAAAGTTGTTCGAAAGTTGCATTTTTTTTTCGAAAGAACAGCCTTAAATTAAGTAGTAAGTAGTTAAAAGAAATAGTAAACAGGACCAAATTATGACATCACCCCCAAGAAACAAACAAAAACTGTGTATAATGTGGATTTTTTTTTAATTACTAATATAACATTTGTTAGGATTTTTCCTTATGCAGTTTTTTATATTTTTTATATCAATGTTTATAAAATAAATATATTATGCATTTTGTAGCATAATAACTAGAATCCCCTAAGCAGAAAGTGCTTAAAAGTGTGACGCACATTGCAGAACAGCCAGCCTTCGCGGAATATTTCATCTTTTAAAAGAAAGAAAAAATAAAAACAATAAATACTGTAGAACAATTAAAGCAAAGTGCCTTTTTAGGCTCTCTCTTCTCTCTTTAATTTTCGTATCTACTTTGCATTTTACCTTGATCTGCCAGATTTGGACAAAAAGCCTGCAGAGCATTTGTAACTGTTTGAGGCCATGTTAGTTGCAGAACACTGGATGTAATTCTGCTCCTGGTACTATAATTAAGCCAAAAAGTCTTTGAAAATACACATATTTTTTGTGTTGTGTAATTTTGAAATAATTCTTGAAAGGGAACAATAATAAATATTTAATAAATATTTTTTCCTTGCTTGCAGGTATTCCTTCACCCACTGTTATTACTTATCCTACTTATGTCGCTAACACTAACCCAGTAATAGCAAGGCCTGCCAATGCAGTCCTTGCTCGACCAGCAGTTCCTGCTGTTAGCATCATAGGCGTAGTTCCCACTATGCCAACTGCTGCCACCTACACGGCCACTCAGCCACGTGTCCCTTTCCCAAACCAGCCCCTCCCGTATAATCAGGCTGTTGGATATGCCAGTGTTCCCGCATCGCAAGTAAGTTTGAGATTTAGACTTATTTTTTGACGCAAGTGTTATTTTAACGAAGGAAAGATGACTTTTTACTTAAAATAGCAGACTAATTTGAATCAGGCCTCTGTTTCCCCGACTTCTATGGTGATGACCGTGTCAGATACAGCTAATTATCCAGTTGCTACTAGGTTTCCTGTTCCACCCCCGGCTGTGCAGCATCGAGAGGCGGCAGATGTAGCGAAACACAGGTTCTACAATGGAATGCAGGGTTCTGGAGCAGCCGCCCGTGCGGAGAGTGAGATGTCGCTTTGGTGAGTTCTGTTCGTGAAATGGTGTTGTTTTGTGAAAAAACTCTTGAGTCAGCCCTGGGGTAGAGAGTGAACACATACAGTTCCTAGACATATTAATGTGACCAGTAGACATTTTCAACCAATCTTCTTGCCATTACTCTATTTGACTGCCAGCAACATAGCAGTCATTTGATTCACCGATCACCGTACAGTCAAAAACTTTTTGTCACTGTCACGTTGACACAATGTCAACTGTCACTGTCACGTTGACACAATGTGCATATTTTTTAATGAAAAATTATTAATACAAATCCTAATTACTATTGTCTAAATTTAAACTAACAATCTATTCTAAATTTAATTAAAAAGTTTTTAACAATAACTGTTTTTAAACTTTCAATTTTCCTCTTAGCCTTTTCTTCTGCAGCGCAATAACGATACTTCTAAATCATTTCGCTCTTATCAGCTGCTTAAATAAAAAAATAAAATAACAGTTGACGCCAGTTTTTCGCATGCTAAAAGAATAATAATAATAACTCCCCTTCACGCATCCATATATCTCTGCTCGGTTAAAGCAGATGTGTTTCTCTTGCGTTTTTTTTTCCCTGCTGTGCAGCGTCTCGTAAAACACCTGTTAATCCCTCAATTGTTCGAGAAAGATCGAGTCCCCTTTTCTATAGGAATATATTTAACGGCCATTTTTTTTTTAGCAGTTAGCAGTTTTTGGTGGGGCAGGCCACTCACTTTACGCGAGGAGGCCTTGCCCACCGACACGTATGGCACAGCCCTTGCACGGATTCGCATCTACGTCGATCACTTTTGGTGATGCGGGCCTTCACCCACCGACATGCCAGGCCGCTTTAGCATCAACGCAGTAATTTTTATAAGATGCTTCCCCAAGCTCCAATGTTGTGAATGTGCTCGTGTATAATATATTTTCAACAGCGTGGTTAAACCGGAATTCTTGTAAAAGTAATATTTTTAGTAATAGCATGTGACTGCTTTGTGACATTGAATGGAATCTAATAAAATACATGCAGCATCTCCATCGTGTTTTCTGTGTTTTCTCAAGAGTGTGATCTTCATAATGCTTTTTTTATTGTTTCTAAGTTTTCTGTGCTTCTGTCCAGTAAAATATGAAATCGACAAGCGCTAGGAAGATGTGTGTTTTTCCACAACGTGATTATGGAGATCATGTATTATTAGGGTGCATATTTCTCTTGTGAACCTACCTTCGTGTATTTACGATCACCTTCCTTACCACCATACCTCTCCAGTACAGTCACGTGATTGGTGAATCGATTAACTGCATGTTGCTGGTAGTTAAATCAATCTATGGGAGTGGCTGCATTTTTTCAGCACTGAACCCAATTGGACCGTCTATCCAGTTGTTCTTCTCTATCGATGGTTTACCCACAATTCTACTCTTCCCATAGTAATTAAAATTTGTTGAAAAATATTCACAAAAGAGTTGCCACTGCTGCAAAACAACAGTTTATTGATAAAAGTTTTTTCTTGAAAAAAAGGGGGGGGGATCTTCCACAAAAACTTATGAGATCAAGAAATGTTTCAATTAACTTTTTTCTCTTTTTAGCACATTGAAAATTAAGTCAAATTCAATTGAGCATTACTATGCTATTTATAGATATTCATTCTTTTCTCACTAGTGCTGCCACCTACTTGGAAGTAATCCTTCATTGAAAAACCATCAGGTTATAATCATTCTTTTTTAAACCTGAAAGTTACAGGAGCTTGCAAAAATTTTACTTTGCTAAAATATATCACACTTTCCACTTCTTTCAGAAAATCTTATCAAAATACCAGATTTGATTTATTGGGAAATATCCATATTTTCAAAATTAGCTTTACAACAGTTATGAATTACTCAAATTGAAAGTTACGAAAGTTTTTAAAAGCATAGTCTTCATTCATTGTATGGTATTCATAATATAGATTCAAATCATGAATTTCTTGGAAAAAGTCCTTGAATCAGCTTTGAAGATGTGAGTAGGAGCCTTTCTTGAGCATAGAAACTCATTATTAGATCCCATACCTGCTGCATTTGCTATATTAATTTGTTTGTTTAAATTTAGTAGAATCCTTAAGCAACTGTTGAATTTTTAAGATGCAACTAGCAACACAAAAGCTAATAAGCTAGCAATGTCAAGATCTACTTGACAGTTTAATTGGGAAGTATAACTGCTATAGTGCTTAAAATTAAAAGTTAAAAAAAAATTCCTCTTGTTTATATCTTTAATTGAAAATAGTAACTTAAAAACTTATAAAGAAGTTTGAAGGGAAAATAAAATTAACTATAATAATAAGAGGAGGAAGTCAACACCCACCAAATTATAAGGGAAAATGTTGAGAAAATTGAGACTGGGATGTATATAGAAATCCCATTATGTGGGGGAGTTATTCACCGAATTTTATTTGCAACCTTCTTTTATCACATTTTTTTTTTCCCCCTTAGAACTTTTTTAATTTGAGGGAACCTAGTATCTTTTTACGGATAAACACATTACATTGAAATGAAGCAAAAACTAAACCTTCAATGAAAAGCATAAATATCAATAGTGTCTTGCTTTTCAGAAATATAATCTTTGCATTTCGTCCAATTTCTAATTTTTATGTGTCTGTAATTCTTTTTTTAAGTTCCTGAATGAGCTCTAATACAAAGTCATACTAATTTTCTGCAACTATTTTTAGAGTTAAGAAAATCTATATCTTAAAAATAGCTATTCAGCAAATCATTTTATGAGATATACATTTTGTGCAAGTTGGTTTTCAGAAATATTTTGAAATATGGATTTCTAACTTCATAAACGAAAGTACTGAAATCAACTTACCATATTTAAACATCTATAAAATGAATTGCAGTTTGAGCCAAACAAAAAGAAATGTGAATTGTATTCATATACTTTGCTGAAGTTGCAGTTGGAAGAAACAAATAAGGCTGAAGATAGATAGCTACATATATGAATTTTGTTGAGTGACTGGAAGCTGTGGAACTTTTCTTGAGCTGTATAATTTTAAATGAAAGCTGAAAAATCATTATATGACTATCTTTGAAATATAAACAGTAGTATAATGTAAGATTTATACTGAAAAAAATGTCCGTAAGTATTGTATTTTTTTCTCCCCCAAACTTCTTTATTTGTAGAGTAAGGCATACAAAATTTTATGATTGAAGAACATAAATTCTTTCAAATGTGTATTTTTTACTATTACTATAGGCAAGGTAGATATTTGGCCCCATTTTATACAAGAAATTAAAGTAACAAGTTCAATCTTTTTGTTGAGGGGGGATTTTTTTTTTTTTTTAATCTGATTAAGAATTTTGCCAAACCTTGAATTAGATCATGTGTGTTAATGTCATACCTTCTCTAAATTCTTAAGTCCAATGTATTTCTTGTGACTTCGCCAGCTATGTGAATGCTAATGAATTTTTCATAACATCTGAATTTAGATATTGCTTCAGATTTTGCTTTCTTAGATTTCTAAAAGGGGTGTTTTAGACATAAAATTCGACTTTTTATGTGAACGTTAATACATTAGGTTATAAGTTTTAAAATATTAGAGTACTCTTACTTTGGTATTTTCCCCCCATTGTTTTCTTCAGTTCATTCTAGCAGTATTAAAGATTAATTCATAAATGAATGGGGGCCAAAATGAATATAAAAGTTTTAGCCAATACATTGATCTGGCTAAAAGCACATGATTTCAGATGTAAGCAAATAGAAGGTTTTGGAATAGGTTCGTAGTGTTAACCTGGTTTTTTTTCTGTTTGTTGTTACTAACACTCTAGCTTGCAGGAGTCTAATGTAAACCATCCAACAGAGCTGCCGAATAGAAGAGGAGTTGACAAGTATGGCCCAGAAGATCGGGAACTTATGCCGCCCCCTTCTATAGCTCCAGTTTCCTCTTCAGTTACCATCGGCAAACGAGGTATTTTTCTATTCAAATTGTGTACACATTGAAAACTTAGTCACTACACAATGTAAATGTAGCTATTAGGGCTTTCCTGTGTTCTGGAAGCACTTCCAGTGCACTTAAAAAGTGATCAGAGAATTTGTAAATTTGAAAAATTTGAGAGAAATCTGTGGGATGATTTTTATACTCATGATGTTATAGATTCATGATTTCTTGAATAAACTCTCTAAAAATTTTTTGCCAACTATTATTATGAGTTTCATTATTTCCTCCTAATTTATTATGATGTCGAAATGGCTTCATAACAAACAGAAACAATTTTGTCATGTATCTATTACTTTTAAAATTCCTGCATGGACTTCATGATCATGATTCTGTTTGTCCATTTGCAAAGAGTTCTTTGAAAGAATTTCTACAGTAGTTGTTGACTTTTGGATATAGGTATGGGAAGAAAATCCTTTCTTTGATAGTAGATTATTGGAAAAGTCAAGGAAACGGTCAGCCATTTTTACTAGAAATACTAATGTAGTAGGAAATCCAGTTGTAGAAGTTCACGAATTTGGAAAACATACCACAATGCTTTTTAAATAGTCATTCATTTGTGGTTTCTGTATCATTTTTTTGTTTAAGTGATTGTGCTGTGTATTACAGCTATATATATATATATTTTTTTTTTTTCTCACTGCAGAGAAGGAGTCTACTACATCTGAAACCCTGGAACCTGAGAGAAAAAAAATTAGAGGTGCTCTAGGAGGTATAGCTTGTAAGTATTTTCTATTTTACATTTTAAAACAAAGTTCAAAGTTAAGAAATTTATTCTTGATGTTTATTATAAAAGCTTATGTGTTCCTAGTTGTCTTCAGCTAAAGCTATATGCCAGAATATCCCCCAGACTTTATAAAATATTTTATTAAGGTGGTTGGAACCTGTACATAAAACCTGAAACATAACCTTTTCACCCATGCAATCAATTCATTTAAGCTCTTGTTGAAGTTTTTATTTACTAAACTAGGGGCCAAGGCCCGCAGACTCGCTATGCTCGCTTTTCGTATGAGGCATTCGGCCCCTAATCAGGCTTATTCGTAAAAAAGACATAATTTCAACAGACAAAACCTGAAGATTGGATCAGATAGAATGTTACTGAGCTACACATTGTTTGGTTCTTGCATCTTCATTGGTACATAAAAATTTAAACTTCACACTACAGTAGACCCCCTCCTCCCCCTCATAACATGGAAGATATTTTGTTATGGGAATCCGTGTTGTACGGGTCCTGAGCTATACTCCACCTGGAGTGCAGACTCCGCTTATAATCGCTGGAAAAATTATTTGCACTCCTCAGAAACACAATGATATTTAATCTTGCCATTCAAAAGTTATATTAATTAGGAGCTAAAGATTAATCAAATCAGAACATGTGTTTCAGCTGTATTTTTAATAATGTAAAACCTATTGGACACCTTGCGAATTTGCCACCCATGGCGATTTTTCATTATTTGGCGACTTGCGTACATGTAAAGTTAATAAAAGCTACGGAACAGATAGAATAGCCTGCCACCAATGGCGACTTTTTATTATTTGGCGATTTACACATGCTCACAACCTATATTTACTGTTCATTTAAGGTTACCGGAAAACCGTTATCCATATTTTCATTTACATAATCGTTTGCAGATTTGCGTACTTAACACCACGAATTATACCATCTCGTCACGCTAGCAAATATCCAAAGTGTACTATAACTGCTATAATGGCATAGTTAACGCCGCCAAATATTTCTACTGGTAGCAAATAATCCAGCTGGACGAGAACCGGCTTTAATAATCTGCATTTTAATTATTTTTCATTTTCAAGATATTACTTATTCTGTTTTGGAAAAATGAATAATTGCTCATTCTAAACTCTGTTGTCTAAGCGAACTTACTATTTGAAAATTGTCAACTTTGTGTAACACATTTTGACTTACTTATTTCATATAGTTTTTATTTTGGGGTAAAATGGGCATAATTCTAACTCTTGTTTGTAAATTTCATGCAATTCTAGGTACTTGGAAACGCTTTGTTGCAAAGGAATGAATGATTTTATGCCAAATCTGGCAACCATTTGGTTTATTTTTTCAGTTTTTTATTAATATCTTCTAAAATAATTCGATTTTTGAAATTTAAATCAGCTTAGCAGGTTCCTTGGAATTTTTTGAATCTGTGGGCACCTTAGTCGAAACTCAAATCCCTACGGTTTAGGAGGAGATAGGTCCACAATCTTTGACAGCGCCAGCAGCCTTTACTTTTTTTTAGAATAGAGAGATACAGTACAACTTCTTGGGTCTTCTACCATGTTATTGAGCCTCTTTAAGAGTGTTATACAAACAAAGTCAAAATTTTTTCATAGTGTTTTATGAACCCCTGTTATAGGGGTTCTACTGTATTTGTACCTGCTGTCAATTTGATGTAGAGTGACTGGTCTGTAATGGGGTTTTTTCTTGACTTTACTTCCAGAAAATTGTAAGAAAATTTCCTGATAGGAAAGTGGGATAGGGGTTGCTCATAGAGCATTGTGTTCTCTTCTAGAGAACTTTTTATGACATTAAGTAGATAGATTAAAAAATTCGTCTCTGAGGAAAGGACTCACTTAACCCTCTGAGCGTCTTGGAAATGGGCAAATAATGTAAAGTTGTTTTCACGGTTAAATTTTCATGCAGCTTTAAAATTATTTTAAAAATAAAATTTTGATTGAAAGATTTTTAATTTTCAAAATGTTAACTCATAAAATACCTATAAGCTTTAATATCGAAATATATTTTATGATGCCTTGGTGTTATAAATAACTTAAATTATAGATGCACTGCAGGGAAAACTGGAATGAAGTAGACAGGATTTTGTGTCTCAGCTGCTTGGAGGGTTAATAGAGGTCGTTGCTCATAGAAGTTTCACAGTACTATTTTTATCAAAGTGTATCTTCTAAACTGCCCATCTGTTCCCATAAAAGTGGCCTAATGAGCTCAGATTTATTCTTCACCTGAATGTAAAAGATGTGACATTTGAGTTGTCACATCTTTTACATCATTGCTCAAATCTCTTGTAATGGCTAATGAATTGTGATTTTTAGTTTATTCTGAGTTAGTTTTAAAATAAAATATGATTATAATGTAGTGATTTTTTTCTGAATTCTATGATGTAGCATGGCATGTGAGAAGGGACAGGCAGGGTATGGTGAAGTGTAACACTTTATGACAGGTATGGGCAACCTTTGAAAAGTCGCGGGCCAAACTTCAGGATGTTAAGCAAAGTCTTGGGCCATATAATCAGGATTTATATGGGATTTTGAATGTTTTATATGGGGTTTTGATATGTTCCGGGAGCCAGATCAAAAGCCTTGACAGACCACATCTGGCCCGTTGGCCGTAGGTTGCCCATATGGCTTTATAAGAAAGGGGGAGGGGCTCAGAAGTATTTTTTAAAAAGTGCGATGTCATTTATGGATGACTCTTATAATGTGTATAATTTTATGAATTAAAAAAAGTTAACTTTTGACTTTAATTTCAATTATCATTGCAGCCATTTATGGATCGGATGATTCTGATGAAGAAGATACACCTCCATCACCGACGGCGAAGAGGAAAACCTTATGAATACATGTGCCAAGATGTGTGTGTGTGTGTGTGTACGTTTACTGCAGACAGTGCACAAGCATCTTAAACTCTGATTTGTGAACTGTGTTTCAGCTGTATCATACTGTCAAATCACCTAAGCGCTTATTTCAACTTCTGCTTTTAAAAGAAAAGTGCCTCTTTGAAATGTATATATTGACAGCAGCTCCTCATTAATTTGTGCTTTCATGTTCCAAGATGTCATGTAAATGTTATGTAAAGACTGTTAGAGATTTTTTAATTATTCTTACTGAATCTGAATTCGGTTCAATCTGTTTGACGTGACTAGAACTAATAAATAGTTCACATCAAAATTAATCTTCTCTTTGAATTACTTTATTTACTAATGTATATTTATTTTTTCAATTTAATTTTTCTCCAGCATTATTGAAAATTGTTATTCGAGGTGTCTACCAGGTCATGAAGTCATTCTTGTAACTTTTCAAGTTGATTATCAATCTTACTAAGTTGTCCCTTAACATGTTTATCCACTCAACTTTTCGAATCTTTTTATAATTGAACCTTGTTAATGAAAAATTCCTTAAAATGAAATACAGGTTGCACTCAGTACATGCTTAGTCCTGCCGAAATGGAATTCTGTATTGTTTACTATAGTATAATCGCACCTAACCTGACAGTATTGCCAAAGGTAGAATGAAGTGTGAATCCGTGAAAAGATATAGTTCGCACATTTTTGCGGATTTTAAGATGTTAGTTTTTAATTTTTTGCCTAAAATCCTTCAAATGATACACAGTTTAACAAGTTACTGTTTGTATGAGCACTTAGTATAGAAACATTTGCAATTTTAAGGAGCTAACAATAAACCGCTCTACATCGTCATTGAATGATTAGAACTTTCACACTCTTGGCAAAAAATTCAGTCTTGACCACAGGCTTTGTTGACAGTGATCTAGCAATCCCTGATTCTGCCAAAGCTCTTCCACCCCGCTATTCCACATTCTTATCTTTTGTTCTATGGTACCGCTAATAGTGCATTTTTTAGACCACTGCCCAACTGCGTCAGACGAATTGCCCGCTGGTAGGGGAGAAAGGAGGTCGAAGGCGGAGGAAGCCCCTATACCATAAGGGAGCTGTCCTGTGCCAAGTAATAGATTAACAGCTAACTGCGGTACACCAAGCAAGTGAAAGAGCGAATTCTCGGAGTGATACATGCGGTTCAACTTATCAAAGCTGTAAATCGGCCACTGTACCTTTCCCAATGCTATCGGGTTAAGTGCAAGCGAAGTATAGTTTATTTTAGGAGGTAATATGAAAATCTTGTAATGCAAAACAGCTGTCATAGCCTCCTTTGATATGTATTAACAAGGTTCAATTATACATGTGGGTGAAAAAAAAGTGTTTTCAGAACACACATTCAATTTTGGTAGATTTTAAGAATTAGTTCTTAGTTATCTATTATATAAATGTGAAAGTTTGTTGTTTGTAAACTCCTTCCACACCGATCTGCTTGAAATTTTGCTCATACACAAGACGGCATAAAATAGTTCATAATCAACTTTAAAATTCTGAAAGTCTACCTGTTCCCTAATTTTTAATGATTTTTGCGCTATATATTTTCAGGGTAGAAAGCTGTTCAAATGTCTGATTTGAGCCCATTAGTGAACATAGTTGACATTGATTTATTGCCTTCAATAATTCATGTGAGATCGACATTGTTCTGATGTCAGGAGTGTAAAAATGTATTAGAAATGCTAATTAGGTTAACAAGCTTTTAGAAAAGATTACACCACGAGTGAAATAATAAACTTCCACCTTATCAGATGCTGTAGAAAAGTAAAACAATGTTTTTTTTTTCTTCTGCTTTCACTTATTCATGTTAGATATAGCAACTGAGGATGATGTCATTTTGACGTCATGAGATTAAAAATGAGTTAGAAACCTAATTACAGCTGGGGTGCAAAACTCTATTAACCATCATTTTAAACCAGTTTTATTGACGATTTCAGTTTTTAAACCAATAATAAAGCTAGAATCGGTCAATAAACTGGTTTATAATGATGGTATAGTCTGCATCCCAGCCTTAGTTAAAAGGCTTTGACGTAAAAATTTACTATTATAAAAACCCAAAGAATTTTTTTTATGATGCATGAGTTGCCCTTGGCAATTTTTGAGCACTATGATTTTTCAGTAACTATAATAAAGAAAGGAAACTTGTATTTTTTAAAATCGTGGGAAGTTCAAAAGTCACCACAAGGCAGAAAATACTAATTTAACATAATACATATAATATTCTCTATCTGTTTGACGCCGTATGTGTTCCCAAAAATCGGACAAAATGTCGTCGTGTTTGGAAACATTTGGCGATTTATATAAATATGAAAGTTTGTTTATTTGATCGGGAACTCCAATTTTTTTTTCTTTTTTTTGGGGGGGGATAATTTTCACCTTCAGAGAGCTTTCCCAATTTCCGATTGTGTAAAATAGTGATCATGTGATATACCCTCTATATGCAGATGATAGACATAACTGTATACAAAATGGTACATCATAAATGAAATGTCATTTTGATGTCCCGAGTTTAAAAATGCGTTAGAAATTTTAAAATTGTGTAAAACAATCTTGTGACATACCATCTGTATGCTGGCGATTGACGTAACTGTAAACAAAGTGGCATATCATAAATGAAATTGCCCCGTTTTGATGTCGAAGTCCTAATAAGGTTACCAAGCTTAAACAGACTATTACACCACGAGTGAAATAATAAACTCTTAGATTATCACATGCTGTAGAAAAGTAAAATAACGTGAGTTTTCTTTCACTGATTCATGTTAGCTATTACAACTGAGAATGATGTCATTGTGACATCATGAGTTTTAAAAGGAGTTAGAAATCTAATTAGGTTAAAAGGATTTGATGTAAAAATTTACCATTATAAAAATCCACAGTATTTTGTTTAATGCGCGAGCTAGCCATGTCTATTTTTGAGTGCAATGATTTTTCAGCAACCATACTAATGAAAGGAAGCTTGCATTTTTTAAAATTGTGGGACATTCAAAAGTCGTCACATGGTGGAAAATACTTATTAACATAATACATAGAATTCGCTATCAGTTTGAAAACAGTCGTTCGTATGTATTCCCAAAAACAATGCAAAGTGTCGTCAAGTTTTGACAACTTTAGGCGGGAGATAAAACTCTGTTGCAAGGGAGAGTTTTTCAATGTTTTTAAGTTCCACTATTACTTTGTTGAAAAACTACTGTGTGAAATAACCAGACTAAATTACCCAGGTCAGAATGTGACATCATAAATTAAAAATTGAGTGAAATCATTAAACTCTGAAGCACAGTTTAACATGTCCTATTCGCAGTTTGAGCGATTCTAAGTAGCTCCTCGAGATTATGCAGTTTGATTTTTTTTCACGAGACTGAAGCATGGAGGATTTAAATATTCAGATTGGAAACAGCTTAGATATTTTCCACCACGATGAGAGGAAATATTTTGCAGTGCTATGCCAATGTGACAAGAATTATGCTTAAAAATAAATGGAGAGATGTTTTAATGGCAACCAACTATTATAAAAATTGTTTATTGTTTATGCTAATGCATAAATTGAAAAGAATCACGAAAAGTAGAGAAGCAGCCATTGGTTTCAAATGTCTAAGCTGTTTCTTTAAACTGAGCATTAAAGAGAGTGAAACGAAGATAGATAATCTATATAAATAAAACTAACTGTAAAATGTCGGTTGGTTAGTTAGTTAGTTGGTTTCTCGCGTAGCTCCGACCAGTTGGTAGCTCCGTTAGTTGGTTTCTCGCGTAGCTCCAGGACGGGTCTCAACATACCTCGGAGAGATTTTTTCAAAATTCGAATTATTTTAGGAAATATTGATAAAAAAAAGTGTTGCAAAAGGCTGAATTTTGCTCTTCGCCATTTCACAATTGTAACCCTACAGTGGAAAAAGTGAGGATTAAGCATATGTAGTTTGCCATATTTGGCAAGTTTTTTAAATGATTGAGACTCTTGAAGTAAAAATAAAAGAATAACGATTTTTTTAAGATTATTTGTAAGGTTATTTTTTAATTAAAATATCGTGTGCATGTGAAATCAGAGCAGGAATGAAATGTTTTATACTCAAAAGAAAAATAGGATTTGGAAATTTTCCGAGACTAAAAAGTGCAACTTTTTAATTTGGCAAAAAGTAAAATGGTTGATATGCGATTTTGAGAAGATGTAATTCTAGTGCTTGGCTCAATTTATCGTCTGCTACACATCCAGACAAAGGATATTAGAAATATCAATTTTAATTGTATTTAATTACACTCATGAGTAATGATATAATTTCCAACTTAATAGAATAAGGAAAGAAAATAGGGAAAGCCCATGGATTATAATATGCTTTTAATATATAGCACTTTAGTGTGTATTTAAAATCTGAAAGTATAAGATTTTCTTTCTTTTTTCTTTTCCTTTCCGTTTTTTTGATAAAGGACAATATATCCAGAAGCTCTTCAGAATTAATATAGGACAAAAATAATTTGTACCTTTTTGAAGGTTTTTATCATTTAACCATCGTAATTTGTAACCAGGGGTAGCCCGACAAGGTAAGCATCGCATCTGGGGGCTGGCTTCGAAGGGGCGTCATTTCGAACTCAAAAACTAAGTAGAGCATAAAAGGGGTAATCTTTTTTACATTAGCAGAGAGCGCAACTTAACTGTAGGACCGCTCCTGTTCGTAACCATCTTAATGTTAAATTACATTCAGAGAGAATCTGAGAGATTTCAGTGCCAAGGAAGCCGGTGTGGAACAGGATTCTCTCCGAACTAGATTTATTAAGATGGCAAACCAACTGGTCGCCGGAGGCAGCTAGTATATTAATATAATAGATAGTATAAGTAATAGGTAATATTAGTACATTTGTTAGGTTAATATGGATAAAAGCACATTATACCACATTAATAAATATTTAGTGAAATTAAAAGTGTGCTGTTCATCATTTTTCAATGGCCGTCTTACAACTAACTAAACTACATCCTACTTTGCATTAATATATCTCGCGATAGTTTCAACAAAAGGGACCACCTGAACATTCTCTTAAGATTTTGTTACGGTCATATTTTAGGACAATATTGCTTTCCTACTATTCGGAGAACTGGCGCGCAGCTAGTCCTTAATAACATGTGCCAATTTTGTTTCATTTGAAATAGCCGAATATCCCTTAAACACACTTTAAAGAATGACGGCGCATAGAGTGTGATGTATTGGAAATTTTTTTAGCTCTGCTGTTGAACTATAAATGCTACATACACCATTTTCTATAGGGTACATGCTACAGTACCTAGGAACAACATATACCAATTTTGTAGAAATCTATGCATATTTATGCGAGTTAGAGCACAGACAGACAGACAAACCGAAATCATAAACACTTTTCAACTTTGTTGGAAAGTGTTAAAAAGAGGATAGTTGAAAATAGCAAGCACAGAAATTGGCAAAATAAATACAAAAGTTAACTTTGTTAAATCGCTTCTTAAAAAGTTAATTTCAATAATTGTTAAAGAATTAACTTTTTACACAAGTCAAAGTTATCCGTTAAAAGTTAACCACTTAAAAGTTTTACTGCTGTTTAAGCATTACTACGTCTATAGAAGAGACTTGGCCTTGGCAAGCAGGTAAATTAAGAAAAAAAATAATAGTTTGTATATGCTTTTAGGAAGCAAACTCTCAAGCATGTGCATATAATACAAAAAAATATACTTTAAAGAACTAAGAAAATACACTTTTAGAGAAATTTAAACTAGAAAGAAAAAATAATCTTTTAGTATAAAGAATTTGTTCTACAGCAATAGGCGTTGGAAACCTTAATAAAACTTTTAATTCAACTTAAAACAAAAATAAAGTGGTTGACTAAAAAATTAGCTCAATGTTAAAAATAGCGTGGGGTGCTTGATATCGGATATCTTAATTTCTATTTTTATTATTATTGCAAACTGTTAGTAAGGACAGTATAAAAAATGTAAGCAAAAAGTACACCACACTTTAAAAGTTAAATCATTAAACAATAAGTTAACTTTGTTACTTAACTGTTAATGGATTAACTATGTTCTGCTCAGCTTTGAAAGCAAAATACTCTTTCATAGTGTACTTCCTACTACCACCAGGGGTGTTGCCTAAGGGGGCTGCAGCCTTCCCCCCCCCCCCCTTCCTTCGATATGGGACCCTTTATTTAGCTTACAATTCAACTCTAGTTTACAATTTGATACTCAGCCACATCCCCCCCCCTCTCTTCCCCCGAAATAAAATCTTGGCTACGCTACTGGCTGGCTGGCTATGTAAGTTTGTAGGCTTGTGACCTCCGATCTTATGCATGTGCCTTTCGATCGCATAACGCCGAGGCGGGCGATCACAGACTACCAAACTTTGTATACGGCTTCACAAGGATAGGTCCTAAGGCGCCCCTTCTATTCCTCACAAGCTCTGAACATTCGAATTTTGGATATTGAAAATTAATGAGTGTTTTTGGTGTTAAGATGTTTTACAATCTTCGCCAAGAATATTCCAACTATACTTCACCATTTTAAATACTGTTTGGAATGTGCATCATAATCCATGAGTGTGCCGTGCTTGTCTTTCTAGTTCCATAAAACACATCTTTGCTATCGAAATCTATCTTAAAATTGCCCACTAAAACTATTTTCATCAAGCACATTCAACTATACTTCACTATTTTAAATAATATTGTTTGGTATGGGCATCATAATCCATGATCGCCTACTAAAACTGTTTAAAAATCTTCGTCAAGCATATTTTGACTGTACTTCACCTTTATAAATACCATTTGGAAAGTGTATGAGTGTCCCGAATTTGTCTTTCCTGTTTCATAAAACACATCTTTGGAATTAAAATTGCCTACTAAAACTATTTTACAATCTACGCCAGACATATTCTAACTATACTTTTAATTTACTAGAAACTGTAACTTTTAATTTACTAGAAACTGTCACGTTTGCCAGTTTCTAGACAAACCTGAAAGATTTCGCCAAGATTGGTTTTTCCTTATCCTTATTTTTTGGCTCCAAACTTGGCGATCAAAAATTGGAAACTTTGTGCAACTTCCAACATTTTATTCTCCACGTTATCTGATAAACACATTTGAAAAGTGCTTACACCATTACAAATCTTATAGATAGGTTATTTGGACGCTTAAAAAACCTGCTTGATTGTAGTAGCACTGTAGTGCTAATAATAATAACAAATTCAACACAGGAAACTTCGCTAGCATTAAAATGTTTATTGTGAAACGGCAAACAAAAATAAAACCTGTATACCAAAAAAAAAAAAAAAAACCATTTGAGTAAAATTTTTCAGGAATTCCCACAAGTTAATTATTTTATTTAAAAATTTTTTTAGCAAAATCTTAAATCAAGGCTGATACAGTTACAGTCAAACTCTGATAATGAGTGCTGATTTTACGGGGAAATCAGAAATACTTTATTGGTACAATATGCATATGCTAAGGTCGAAGGGAACGCAGCTAGCTTTTAATGAGTAAACCCTGGTTATAGTGAGCGATACTTTTGTGATTCACACATTTCTATTGATTGCCGTTTCAGGTAATTCTTTCTTGGAAAAATTCCTCACACGTCCTCAATTTCGTCGGTTTCACTCAACCTTATGGGTGAGTGAAGCTGACGAATATGAAAAATTTCAACTGCAACCACTCCCAACATACTCCGTGGCTTTTGAATGCACAGAAAAACTTGAAACTTTTTTCGAAGCCAGCCGAGCCTACGATGATACCCATTAAAAGTTACCCCCCCCCCCCTTGACAGAAAACAAAGTAGTGTTATATACCAATCGTTTGATCATTGTTAGATCAGGACTGATCAACAACTCCCGTCGTTAGATCAACTCTCCGCACAAAGTTATTAAAAATTTCAGGAGGGGCTAACTTAAAAAAAAATTAAAAATTGAAAATGCTGTTCAAAAATAAAACCATTAACTCGAAAATCCTCGACTGAGGTTTGATCAGTCATTTTTAGCATTAGATCAACCTCCAAAGTGCCCGAAAAACTGGTATAAAGAATGCAAAAATTACAAGTTAGCCCCCCTTGTGTAAAAATCAGATTGATTTCGATGCCATCACACACAGAATCGTTAGAACAGACAGAAAAACAATTTTCAGCACTAGATCAACCTCCAAAGGGCCCGAAAAACGGCCGTAGTGTATGGCCGAAAATTAAAAGTTACCACCCCCCCTGAAATTTTTACTTAATAGCTTTGTCCGAGGAGTTGATCTAACGACGGGATGTGTTAATCAATCCTGATCTAACGATTGGTATATAACACGACTTTGTTTTCTGTCAATGAAGGGCCTAACTTTTAATGGGTAATGACGATGCTTTGGGGTCATGAACAGCGCAAGAAAAGCACAATAAGACAGTTCAAAACAAATCGGCGATCTTTTTTTTTTTTGCAGTGTTCAGAAAAAAACAGTTTCGTTTTCGGCGATAAGTGCATTGTTTTCTAAACGCAGCTCAAGGAATTAGATAAACACCACAAAACTTCTCAGTAAGAGATTACGTAAACAGACAAGACAGGACGTTTTGCAATCCCTCTTTTCTATGTATGATTCTGAGTTGCTTTTGTAATTTATTCGGGCCGCGCGGGCAAAGAATGAACCACCCTTTGCACATAATTATACTTCAGTGCATCTGAAAAGCAGAGACTAAGATTACCTTTTACTGAAATGAAAAAATGATTTCAAGTGAGTCACAGTAAGGTAAATAATCAAAGATAATTAACCTCTGAAGAGGAGATTTCAAAAAACGGTGCGGGTGTATAAAATCGTTTCTGGGATATATTTTAAAATGAATAAATAAACAGACATTTCTTATAATGAACTAAAGTTTGAATATACAAAAGCGAAGAAAGCCATTAAAATCGGAGTATATTCCCTTTTTCTAAATTATAGCCATTTCCTCCACATCTAATCATTATGCTCATTCTTCTATCTTCACGTTTTTCCTTGAGTGGATATGCTTCGTTTCACAAATGCAGGGGGATATGATACGTCTGGGTCAAAAAAAAAAAAAAATAAATAAATAAAATAATAATAATAATTGGAACTTCGCATTCAGAAACCACAAAGTCTCTCTTTCCAAAGCCAACAGCATTAATAATAAAAAGAGACATAATAGTACATCTACCCATGCCGGAATCTCTTAATGCTTTTAAAAAATAAAAACCAGACTGGGGGCAGTGAACGAAACCACGTGGTATGACCTCCGAGGCAGCTGTAAAAAGGCCGGTTGGTCTGCTGCAGGCTTCATTTGTTCTTCGACCTCACTACTGAAAAGCAGTTTCTCTTCTTATTGCTCGATACGATTTCGTTATGATTTTAGGAGATCGGGTTCCTAAGAGCTCCCGAACTGTCAGTGTCGGTATGCGGACAATCCTCCACTTCGGGACATTCGAAAGAATCGTCCACAGTCAGACGGTCCACACGGTAACGGGCGTGCGTATGGACCATTTGGCTGGATTTGAGGATGTAGTAATTGTTGCAAGGTTTTTTTTAGCTTTTTCAGGAAAAAATCTTCGTTTCTGTCGAGAAACAAAGAGTTCTGTCTCAGAAGTCTCCGGTGTCTATCTCAGATTTTACTTCTGATACTCTCTGCTGACGAATGGATCGAACTGACAGAAGAGATCGGTAGTGAACTAAGGGGACGATGAAACGGAGAAAGAAAATGAACAAAATGTCGAGATGATAACTTGGAAAAATCCAAGGCTGGTTTCCGATTATCATCACGGCATTTTTGTTGCAATCAAAAGACAGAACCCACTCACACCACACTGGTCAAGGTGTCGGGCTGGCACCCGGAGTGCTTGCGAGTTCGACCCTTGACCTCTGGCACTGACCCACCCCACCCCCACGTGTACCACCCCCCCCGTTCGCACGTCCGTGAGGGGTCCTGCCAGATACGCTAACGTGCACGCCGAATCCGTGTGCGTGTAGTAAGACGAATTTGTGCACACACGTGCAGAGCAAGCCCTCTCGCAAGTCGTTTCAGCAATGTCTGAGGGGTACCGATATTCAGGAGACGCCAATCTTCCCCCATTCCTAGCGGATAAATGTCTATTGTAGAGAGAATATTTAGAAAGGAATCAGATAGACCCCCCCTCGTCTTCACGATTTCGGTTTGTCTGTCCGTCTGAAGTCTACCTGCAGTAAATATGCATAGGCAAGGGCGTAGCCAGAAATATTTCATGGGGAGGTTTACGACTACTACAACTCATATATATGTATACGTGTGTGTGATAAAGTAGTGAAGAATATACATTTTGCATGGCAAAAAATTCCGCATGGGGGGAGGGGTTATGACCCCCCTAACACCCCCCTTGGCTACGCCCCTGTGCATAGGTCACTAAAACATTTAGATATGTTATTCCTATGTACGATTACAGGTATCCTATTGAAAAGGTTGTGCGTAGCATTTATATAGTTCTTTTACAGGAGCCCCCAAAAGATTTCCATATGGCATAACGCGTTGTGGGCAGTCATTATTAAAAGCATAAATTGCGTTAGCACAACACAACACGCTAAATCTGTTCATTTGAGCGCGAGTAACGAATTTTCAAAATTCCCATTGAAATCGTCATATACCTTAATATTAGGTATTTTGCTATTTCCCACTAAATAATGAAAATATCGCTAAACTGGGTTCATTTTTCGTAACTTATCGCACATTATTTGGCGATTTATCTGAAAAATCGCATATATTAGCGACTTTTAGCTCAACTTTGGAGGAAAACACGCGATTGCCAATGTCCACTGTCCGTCGGACACTTTTCAACTTTTTTTTCCCCCTGACACTTTTCAACCTTGTTGGAAAGTGTTAAAAATAGCAAAAGTGCGGCAATAACAATGCAAAAAAAAAAAAAAAGGGCGGAGGGGGTGACCGCCCCCCCCCGGAGGAAAAAAAAGAAATTGATGTAAAACATCCTATTTTACTTCTATAAAATGGATGTATATGTGAACCTTCTAACTAACCACCCCCACCGACAGACTAACCGCCCCCCCCCCCTCCGCAAACTTGCATTAATCCGTCACTGGCAAAAAACAATCCTATTGTATGGTTACGCTGATCCCTGACTCACTGATTCTCTAACGATTCCGGGGCACCACTCCAAGATAAAACTTTGACTACCGTTACAGCAACGAGATTAAAGAGTTAACCACAAATAACATCTACGACGTTTGTGCGATCAGCTTGAAATTTTTCATAATTATGCATATAAATATAGAAATCTATCTGCACTACATTAAGAATCTGAAAATCCACCCGTTCCCTCATTCTTAAGCGATTTTTCGCTATTTTCAGCTGCACTTTATTTCCGAGAGTCAAAAAAGTTTATTTGCGTGATAAAAATACGAGCCACAAGTGAGAGTTACGTCATGCGTATGCCACGTTTTTCAGGCTTTGAAAGTAAAATTGCTATTCCAGTTCGTTTAAAACAGTTTTGCAGATTACGTAGTTTAATGGTTTTCCTCTGCATGACGCATTGATACAAGAGGGGCTTTTCCCATAAAACGAAATCTTTCGAATGCGAGAACTTTTCGCGTGTTTCCAGGAGAGGACGGCCTCACCATGGCACAGTGGTCATATCACTGGATATGGTAGACGGGCGAAGTGTGAAGGTCCCGGGTTCGGGTCCCATCGCGCGTCCGTCGACCTAACCGTTCGGAGTTTTCCGTGGTTTTCTCCGAAACTTAGTGTAAATACGGGTTAGGACCACTTAGAAAGACCCCCACGGAGGGCGCCCCACCCTTCGGCCTAGACCCCACGCGTAGCTAATCGGCCATAATCCCACAAACAAACAGAACAGCACGAAATTTGATTTTAGTATACAATAAAATTGAATAAATCTATTTATTTTAAGTGGATGGATTTATATTGAGTGTAGGCCTATCTTTGTCAATTTTTTTTCCAACTCCAGTTGTAATTGCCTCCACAACGGGCTTTGACTTCTAGTCCTATAAAATAAAATTCCCTTCAAAAACAGTTTGTTTTGAATATATAACATAATTTGCCGATTTTTATGAATTAAAAAAATTTTTTTTTGACGAAAGTTTTCGTAAAATAATTTAAAAACTGTTGCATCTTGAATTCTATCCATCATGACTTTTTTATATTTTGTCAAATGACGGAGCATTCATTTCGCCCTCTTTTAAAATAAAAATGGGGGGGGGGATATAAATTAGGAGATTTTTACCGAATTTTTAAGTAAAAAAGGATTTTTAATTCAATAGTAGCTGCTTAAAAATTTCGCTGCTTATCTTGCGGTTTGGTTGTCTTGGAAACAGTAACAATGAATAAAATAGCCCTTTGAAAAAAAAAAAAAAAAAAAACTACTTTTAAACAAGACTCTCGAGTTTTCATAATAGATAGATCTAATAGATGCCGAGAGATAGATGTACGTCATTTTGATGTAACGAATTTCAAACCCCTTTCGAAACTCAATCAGAATAAGGGACTATTCAAAGCAAAAAATACGCCACACACGAAATAATTTTGCAAATTCTCTTATTTCCGATCAATGGATGAGTATAGCGATTTATTGACATTTAAGATACGTATCATTTTCGGATTTTCACTCTCGCATCCTGAAATATATTAATCAGAATCTTTTTTCAAAAAATTTTCAAGTAATAAAATGCGCGTTAAGGCCTTCATTCAAAGGTAAACAAAATAAAATAGAAATAATAATAATAATTAGGATACTTTACAAATTTTAAACAACAGTTTGAATTTAATGCTTCCCGGTTTTTTTAGCAACGACAGAATTGAATAGTTTTGCTGTAAAAGAAAGCATGTGGCATGAATTAAAATTAAAGGACAAGTATCATGTAGGAGGTAAAAAGTTCGTTGCATTTGCTATGGGTGAGAGCATAGTGCTCATGTGCAGCTTCGGGTAAATTGAAAAGTCTGTTGCCAGACATACGAAGGAAAAACTGCAAAATAGCTGCAGTAGCATTAAGAATTTTAAAAACTCCAGCAAAATAATGTTTATTTTTTCATGCATTTTTATTTTCCTAAATTAAGAACTCTAAAAATTAACTTACCTTTCATTTCAATGTTGAATTTGGCATCTTAACTGGGAGTAAAGGACAAAACCGTACTCAGATATTTTTTAATTTTTTTTTTTTTTTTTTTGAGGTGGTGAGGGTCCAAACATTGGAAAAGGCAGTATTTTTCAAAAAAAGACTTCATTTTGTTGAAAAACTGAAACTTAAGGAGGGAAAGGAAGACCGGAACTTCCCTTTCCCTAAATATGTATTTGGTAATGAATTCTGTTACTATGGTAACAATTATGATAAATATGAAATTAAAATAAAGTTTTTATTTATTTTGACGTTTAACAACAGTAAGTGTTTTTTCCGAAGTATGAAATTGGTTTTTTATGTTAAATTCTAATTGTAAGTGAATTTGACATCATTTGGATGTCACGAATTGAAAATTGCATCAAATCTGAATGAGGATAACGCTCTTTACGGAAAAATTACTTCATCAAGGTTTATTTTTACGGGAGCCAAAATATTCACGAAACAATAAATGTTTTCTGTAGATATTTCTATGTCTATGATATCAAAACTATTTTAAGACTTTTTAAATGGTAGAGTTTTACCAAGGTGCTCTGCAGAATGACTGAGATTACACAAAGCTCACGCTTTAGGAATTGGAAGACAAAATAAAGCAGTGGTGCACACCATGTGACGTTATTTTAGAACTATACCAAAAAGATGAAACTATCATGCATAAGCACTTTGAAAGCGAACAGATTTGTCTGGATAATCCTTTTTACGTTCTGTTTGATCTCAAATAACGATGACATAAATTTTGTGTTATCGTTTTGCAGTTACTCTAACATCTCAAGTAAGTATCTGTTTAGCAAAGATCATGTCTCGAGTAAAAGAATTCTTTTCATATATTGAAATTTCGTAAAGATTGAACTAATTTCACTACCTGAGTAAGAAAAACATTTGAATCGGAAACGGGTGTGCTGCTAGTCAGGAATAAAACACACTTGAGTCCCGATAATCAGAGTTGGCTGGGACCTACAACAACTTACTGAAAACTTGCATTATGCAGACTAAAATATAAAATTGAGGAAAAAATTCAGTTTTATATATGCATATACAGAGAGATCAAACTAGTAAAATATTAGCAAATACACATTTTAAAATATAAAAAAGTATCTCTATTCTAAAAAAAAAAAAAGTAACGTCCGCTGTCGCCGCCGCCGCTGTCAAGAGCTTGTTCGGCTATCTCCTCCTAACAGTGGGAATTTGAGTTTCAAATAAGGTGTCCACGGATTTTGAAAATTCCGAGGAACCTGATAAGCTGACTGAAATTTCGAAAATCGAATTATTTTAGAAGATATTAATAAAAAACGGAAAAAATAAACATAATGGTTGCCAGATTTGACATAAAATCATTCATTCCCTTACAACAAAGCAATGCCAACTATGTAGAATTGCGTGAAATTGACAAACATGAATTAAAATGACACCCATTTTACGCCAAGTTAAAAAGTATATGCAATAAATAACTCAAAGTGTGTTACACAAAGTTGGCAGTTTTCAAATAGTAAGTTCGCTTATACAACTGGAGTTTAGAATTAGCGATTATTCGTTTTCCCAAAACAAAATAACTAATTGTAACTGATTTTTAAAACGCCATCTTGGCATTAGGTACGATCCGGCAAAATGGTATCTTTCCAAGCAGGGTGAATCTAAACCGCAAGTTCCGAAATGTTAGAACCCAGTATCTTGAAAATGAAAAATAATTAAAATGCAGATTATTTTAAAGCCGGCTCGGTGCAGCTGGAGTATTTGCTACCAGTAGAAATTTTTGGTGGCGTTAACTATGCCATTATAGCAGTTATAGTACACTTTCGATATTTGCAGCGCGGTGAGATGATATAATTCATGGTGCTAAATATGCCAATCTGCAAAGGATTATGTATATGAAAATATGGATAATGGTTTTCCGGGAACCTTACATAAGCAGTCATTATAGGTCGTGAGCATGTTTCAATCGCCAAATAATGAAAAGTCGCCATTGGTGGCAAGCTATCCTAGCTGTTCCGCAGTTTTTATCAAAGAAAACACATGAAGTACTGTTTTCTTAGAGCTAATTATTAACTATATATTAACTAATTATTAACTATATAGATATACGCAAGTCTCCAAATTATGAAAATTTGCTAATACTATAATAGTTGTTCCATGGCTTTCACATAATTAAAAATAGTGCGAAGTTTAAATTTTTATGTTCCAAGGAACATGCTAGAACCAAGCAATGTGTAGATCGGTAACATTCTATCTGATCCAACCTTTGGGTTTTGTTTGTTGAAATTATGCCTTTTTTACGAATAAGCCTTATTAGGGGCCCGAATGCCTCATACGAAAAGCGAGCGTCTAGGGGCCTTGACCCCTAGTTTTAAATAACATTACACTTACTTTATTTAATGCTTGAAAAATTGATCTAGGAATTAAAGATGTTAACACGCTTTAATTTTTTAATCTTGAGATAAGTGGGCAAGGTAAATTGAAAAATATGTTTTAAGTAAGATAGGAAAAGAGACTAAATTAAGAAAAAATTCCTCTTCAATTTTCAAAAAGGGACACTTTTTGAATTTGTAAAACGATTCCCGTACAAAAAATAAAATAAAATACCAATTAGCAAAATGTGCCCTCATACATATGACGGGATTTACAAAATTTAAGAATTATATCCTAAAAAGTTTCAGACATGTAAAGATAAATATATGCTGACTTAAACCACCTTCAATTGGCTCTCGAAGGGGATCAGAATCAATGTCAGGTGATACCGTTTTAGTGTTCGTACAGAAATTACGAAAGAAAGTAAATTTTTGCACTCTAGCAACAAACGTTTACATTCAAACTCATGTTTAACTCCTCACCATCTTTGATTAAAGATACATTTGAAACGTTGCAAAACGAAATCTAAAATTTTGTACATCACCTCATTCGTGTATGGGGTACATTTCCTTAACTTGGAATTTATTTTTCTTGTTCGGGGGGGGGGGGGGTCATATACAAATTTGTAAAATGTCTCTTTTTGAAAATTGGCGAGAGGATTTTTTTTTTTTCCTTAAAGAAGTTTTTTTTTTTATTGTCATATTTTGAACATTTTTCCAAGTTACATTTCTACTTAATCTTCAATGGATAAGAAATTCCCACTTATCTTTAATGAATAGCAAATTAAAGCGCGTTACCATCTTTTTGGAACACTCTGTATACAATACTCAATCTTTTTTGGTATGCAGCATATCCCCTTTAAAATTTGCACCTACATTGGTGAGTAAAAAGCTACCATTTGCACAGAAAATATTACTGCATGAAAACTGGTTTCTTAACAACCCACACATTTATCATGAAAAGCAAGTTTACCGTTTGTCCAATTTAGATAAAAAAAATTCCTTTTTAAGTTAAATTTTAAATTTATAAATCTGAAGGGAAAAAAAGAATTTTTAAATAAAGTAACTTCGTCAGTTTTAATCACACAAAGATGGAATGTTTTTTCTTTTTTTATGTGCTATTATAAAAAACAAACTTCCACTGAACTTGAGCAGTGATACAGAAGGATCACACAAAAAGTTAAATTTTTAAATTCTTTCAAAAGTTTACCTTTACATGACGGATGGTCGATTCTCAAACAAGGCAAGAGAAGAGATCTTGTAAAAGGACGGGCATGGTTTGCATGTCAAACAAGCCGTGCTTTCCCTCCCTCGCTTATTGTTAACGTGATTCCTATGTTCGGGTAGCGATATCAACATGAATAAACCCTTGGCGTCATGAATGACTAAGATCAATTCATTATCTGTTGTTAAATAAATGGCAGCTTCAGCATAGGAGAAGTGAAAATGGTGGGGGGTGGGGGAATGTACGAGTGAATTTCCCCGTCTTTATAGGTATAACAAGATAAAAAAAAACTTTCAGTCCTGAAAAGGTTAATTCGGTTGTACGTAAATGCTATCAGGTGAATAAGTATCTCATTTAAAAGATTCTTTTGAATCACAAATATTTGCATATGATGAGCAGAATTTCTAACAAAAATGCATGATTATTATCATCTTGTTAACAGGGCAACCCGTTTTTGTCTACGTTGCTGTTCGTTGGGAATATTTTACGAATACCATGAATTTTTCGATATTTACGTATTATACTGTCGATCATTGTCACCAATACTTTTTTTTCTCAATCTGTGCGATTAAGGTACAATAATGTTACAGAACTATGTAATTCTCTGTTACTAATGTTGATAATCCCATTTCATTAAGAAGTTTAATTATTTAATGCATCATTATTTTTAATCTCTCCAGTGTAAATGTTCTGACCGCCAAAGTGCTTAAAATAAATTTGGTGTGCTCGACGTTATAGTACGTGAGTACTATACCGTCGTACCATTTTTTTCTAATAATTTTATCAGTTAAATATAGTTTAAGGCACTAGTAATAAAATTGCATTCGCCACGTATCAAGCTTTGTAGGCTTCTTTTGCCATTTTTGCTTCGATTCTTCTCTGCGTCTTTTGCGCTTCGCAAGACAGGATGTTTTGATCTTTCCGTTCTTCTTCGCAATCAGCAATTCGCAGAAGAACGTCAACGTAGCTAAAATGTTTCCCGAGATCAGGACAATAAACGCACCTTCAAGATCCTCGATCCCCAACGGGTTCTCTTTCTCCCTCAACTCGTCGAGGGACTTGAATATCACCCTCAGAGAATCCAGAAACATGTGGTTATCCTTCAGCTTCTGGAAGATGCCCGAGGCCCAGACCCTGCCTATGACCCTGTCTAGCTGCGGCCTGCAGCAGAAGCCTTTCGTAAGGGCGACCGACCTCAGGGCGGGAATGAATTCGTCTTCCGATACGAAGTACTTGAATCTGAACGGAAAGAAATCGTCCTCCCCGCCCAGGAAAGCCCGCTTCTTCTTCGACTTGGTGTTGCCCAGGTATCCCTCGATGTCTCTGGATCCTTTGTTCTGGAGCAAGCACTTGCCGATTATCTGGTCTCTCGGATCCGTCGATTGGGTCAGGATGCGAATTAGGAACGAACCGGGATAGCACGTGCATTGGTACTTTCCCTTCTGGACGGCAACCGCCAGTTCCGGTATGGTTCGGATGCCAGTCAGCGGCGGGAAAGTGATGAACGACAGCAGCAGAGCGGTGTAACAGAAGATCCAAAAGCACACGCCGATCTGCCAGAAGATCAGCAGCAAGTACTCCCGGGTCTTCTTGGGTTCCACGCACATGTCCTGGTGAACGAGGCTGCTGTAGGCGGCGAAGACGAGCTTTCCGAACGACCGCCTCTTTTCAAACAGAACGTAGAACGCTGCCGGCATGAGGATGAGATACGCCAGAGTCAACATCCACACCTCGAAGTCAAAAGGCATCAGGAAGGATTTGATGTCCGGATTGTAGGCCGGTGTCCTCGTCGCGAATGTCAGCCGCACCCGGTTGTAAGGGTAGCTGAAATCGGCAACTTTCAGCCGCGGTCCGGAAACCGATAGCGTGCTGATAACCATGTCAGTTTCGTTCCGCTGAACCATGCCAACCATTCCAGTCCAACTTCCGTTCTCCAATTCTCTTCCAATTTCGATTTTACCAGCTGGCAACAGTTGGAACGAAAACGTGAGCGCTTGGGCGAGAACTTCTGTAAACTTTACCATTGTTTCGTCAAAGATTATTTTATTGACGATCGTTCCATTGACTACGTCCTCTTTCGTCTTAGATGATACAAGAACTCTAAGAAATTTTGGAAATTTTTTAATATTTTTCATGATGTCATTTACATTTTAAAATACTAGAACTTTTCCTGCGCAATCTTTCGAAAAACAAACGTCCAGGAATTCTCGATCTCTAGTTAGCCTCGAATTTGTTTCTAAATCGCTTAAAAATAATTCGACTTTCTTAAGATTCATTAACACAACTGCAAGTACAGAATGGAATTTCAAAAATAAAAGTATTAGAAACAAACAAAGAAGTCTTATAGCATACGTTAATGGATACCCATTTGAGTGAAACAAGGTAACCGAAAAGTAAATTTTGCGAAGTAGCTGCAAAAGTTTAATGTACTTGGAAAATGACTACCTCGCGCACTTTCTGAAGAAAAGTTTACGTGCATAGAAGTATTGGAGATTTATTTTAAGTGTTAAAGAAAAGGTCAAATGCATTTGGCTAAAGTGGTTTTCTTTACAAATGTTTATTCTGTACTAATTTTGCGTGCAGATCTGGGTTCATTTAGGGAATTTTAGGGAGTAAAGGGAATACTTTGCTAAGCGTTTAAAAGACGGTATGAGTATTGAATAAAAATAATAGACTATACAGGATGAGTATAAATGATGGATAGGATTTTAAAAAATCCTATTTTTGAAACTACTGCACGTATTACAATAAGTGATACATGAATGTAAAGATAAATAAACCAAGTTTGTTTTTCAGTTACAAATGTTCAACGTGACCCTCTTGTTACATGCCATACGTCCACTCTGTAATCCAGTTCGTTCCAAACATTTTGTAACATCTCTATCAATGGTTCGTAATGCTGCACAAATACGTTCTGACAGTGTTTTCTGCATGGGTGGTACATAAACAATGTCTTTGACGTAACGCCACAGGAAGACATCACATGGTGTTAGATCTGAGGATCTTGGTGGCCATCTGATTAAGGGTAAATCTGTTTCCTAAATTGATGATACCATCGCAGAATGCTCTTGTTGTTTAGTGCTTCTTTTCCGTAGCGATTTTTAAATGCACGTTGCATCGAAATAACTGAAAAAACACGTACGTACACTAATCCGCAAAAACTCTTCTTTGTCATTGTCACCATGTTTAGAGTTCAATCACAGCGATATTGAATAGGCTTCCGTTCACTGATCATTAGTACAAAAAAAACCTTGGTATATTTCTCTTTGCATTCATGTATCACTTACTGTCATATATGCAGTAGCTTTGAACATATGAATTTTTTAAATCGGGTCCATCATTTGTATTCACCCCGTATTTTTATTCTCGAATTCTTTGATAGTCTTCAAAGGAAAACGCCTAATTTATTCTATATTTTTTATTTAGAAAATTTTGTGTGTGTGTGTGTGTGGAAAATTAAGATTAAAAATTTTTGACAAGTATAAACGGAATTAAAATTGCCGTATCGGTGAATTATACAGTAGACATGTAGAGGATTGGGATCGAAACCCGATTCTAAATCCATTTTCAGACACCATTACCTAACTTTAGTCATTTGGTTCGGGACTCACGCAAGGTTTTACATTTATTTATAAGTTTAGTAAATTGATTAAACATGCTATCGTTAGTGCTTCATGTTGTTGCTGTTGTATTGAACATCAAGGAGTCTATTCTGCGACAATCGTTTAAGCGAACATTCGGATTTGTGATGCAATTCGAAACGTATGCTGGAATGTAAACATTCGGTAGGGAGAATCTGCACTTAAAGCTCTGCGTACCTTGCAGAATACCAACATGCGTTATAAGTAGGTTGCGAATAACGTCAATTTGATGTCACATATCCGAACGTTCGATTAAACGAACGTGGCAGAATAGAGTATTTTCACGTGACGTCGCTGAAATTTTTTTGGGGTCAACTCGGATATTTAGGGATACAAAGCCACGTTTTCAGCCAATGATCATTCTCAAATGAACGAATGTTTCACCAAAAAAAAGATTGGTTGCTAAGGTGTGACGTAGTGAAAATGACGTAGGCGAAAGAGCTCTACAGAGCCCTTATTTTGGATTTGTGTGCTTGATTTTTGAAGAAACTGCTTATAAAACCTCGTCGAATAAAGTGGACAACACAGAGGCAATTTTTACTAGCATAGAGAAAGGAAATTTAATCAAACAAGGGATTGAGTGGGAATCTACCCTCGATTGTACGCTTAGGAGAATAGCTTGGTGGAGAATAGGTCCTTAAATTTCCAAGCCACCAGCCCCCGTTGGTGCTTCGTTGTTTAACTAAAAATAAGCGTATTCACTCCCTTTCCCTCGAATCCCCCCCCCACTCTCTTCGCATATGCATTTTTTATTGGATATTTCAAAACTATGCTTCAAAAAGTATAAGGGTCAGCTGAAATGAAAACGGGACTGATTGAAAAAAGTAAATAAACTTAATTATTTCAAAAACAGTCGCCGCAAGTGTTAATACATTTATCCTACTGCGAAACAAGATGTTCAATGCCTTCATTGTTTGGGGTTGTCTGCGGAGCTATGCTTGCAACCCAGGCGTTCACCTCTTCGTCAGAAGCAAATCGATTACCACGAATGTCTTTCTTTAGAGCATCAAAACATGGGTGTCGCATGAGGAGAGATCTGGACTGTATGGAGGATGTGTAAGGGCTTCCCACTAAAATTCATGCAGCGTAGTCAAGCAAAGGAGGGGGAGATTTTTGTGCAGCAGTATGATGCCATTTCCTCCGCCACATGCGCACGTGGCATAATGTTATATACACAAGAAATACTCGGTCATGAAATCTACTTTGTGGCACTTCAGCTGTAAAAAAAAAAAAAAAAAAAAAACGCATTACTCCTTGCTGTTCCTTCATCCTTGCTTACATGTCAGACGCATGCACAACTGGCTGACCTCATTTCCAGAACATTTAATAGACAAATGGCTCACTGGTGAATATTTATACTGTTAATACCTGATTTCCAATAGAGAGCACTTCTATACAAACACCTGCCTGCTCTACCACAACTTCTTCCCTATAGACAAAGTGAAATCACAAAAACTGTTCAATCTTGTTGCAACGTGTTATAAAAACCTCTGTTTTTTTCCTCAGCAGCATTTCTTGTTTTTTACGTAAGGAAGTCACCAACGAAGGATATTTGGTGGTCCAAGAAGACCACCAAGGTCAGCAACTGATGGTCTAATAAACAAACCTGGTAGACAGTCTGGCAATCTTTAGTCCTGGCAGTGGCGTAGTGAGGGGTGTGCAAGAGGGTCTCTCATGCCCCGGGCGCCGCTCGCAGAGGGGCGCCAGATCGGCCCTAAAGCAAAGAAAATTTGATAAAAATAGGTGGAAGGGGCGCCAAAAAAGTTATCTTGCCCCGGGCTCCAGTTTTGCTCGCTACGTCACTTACTTAGAATTACTGAGAAATTTTCGCTGACGGAAGTCGCCCCAAGGCCTATTTCTTCCAAGTGCCTCAGTTGCCAAAATTTTGTACAAACTGTTGTACGTGAACTTTAAAAAAATAGTAATAATTTGATTATTCATTGCAAGATTCCAAGTCAAAAAATCTGGAGTGACTCCATTCGACTTTCCGAACACTTACGATTAAGATCATTACCAAGCATTTAAATAAACGTTAGCGCACTTACAAGAATTTTCCCCCATAGGCCATAATGTAAAAGAATGCCCTGTAGAAAAACTATAAGTCTTATACACATCAAAATCAACACCGGTCTTACCCAGACAGCACAGCAAACTTTCAGCAAGCTTGATTTATCAAGTCAATAAGCTTGAATTAAGCTTGAAAATTTCAAGTGTGTAAGCTTAATGCAAGCTTGAATCAAGTGTTCTAGTTTACACTTGCCCAGCTTGCATTAAGCTTGACATTTCAAGCTTAAAAAATTTTCCTAAAAAAAATTTCCTAAATACACGGGGAGTAGTAGGTCAGCGAACTCGCCCCCATACTTTACTTTGCCACGCATTTTCCCCCTCTACGCTGAAATTTCAATTTAATTTAATCTGTTTCCATCGAGTGTCCGTGGCTGGAATAGAACCCGGGACCTTCCGGTTCGTAGGCGAGCGCGTTATCCATTCAGCTACGAAGCTTCGGGCAGTTATGACTAAAGTTTGAAGTGAATTATCAAGCCGTTTTCTAGCCAGATTGATAAGTGGGCGATATGTTATTTGTTTTTCTTTATTTTTCGATGGGATGCATCAAAATTAAAATAATGTTATGTGTGATTTAGAGACTCTACTAATAGGGAAATAAACATAATATAAACTTAAGAGCAGCATACGTTTTAAAACTTTCGCAACACTCATGAGCAATACTGCTGGCCAAAATCGAGACAGATGACTGATTTTGAAATCAATTTCGTAGTATAATTGTAATTTATTTTGAAGAATTTCCATATTAGGAAATATAGAATGGGTTTACTTACTTAACACAAATTTTGTGTTAAGTAATCTGAAATCAAAGAAACAGATAGTTAAACGTTACTTCGAAATGCTATATCACAGTTGCTAACATGTATGGAATACAAACACTTTAATCATTTTTGTAACTATTTCTTAAAATAACAAATAATTGAAAAATTTTGCTATTTTTTAACGCTAAAAATTCTCTTTACAAATGTGGTTAGTTATTTTCCTACATACTGGTATGCTATATCGATATAGAGCAAGCATTTCGAAGAATTAAAAATAAGTTTAAATTAATTTATACAAATGTAAATTTGAATTATTTTCATTGTTCATACTTTATAATTAAAAAAATTATTTAACTTCTGAATTTTTTTATCCTTTGTAATTTTATTTTAAAACTACAAAAGTGTAAGATGTAAGATTTTTGGGCCCTAAAATCTGTAGGCCCTGGGCCCCGTTTGCCCTGCCGGTAATATGGCACTGGTAATAAAATAAAGCACATCTTTTACGAACTTTCAGCAAATTTGAGGACGCTAGACAATTAATGTCCATTCTCTTTCACAGATGGCGCCATCACTGCGCACTTTGAAAGCTAAAATCAAGCTAGTATCACTTGTCAAGCTTAAATCAAGCTGTATTTAAGCTTGACAATTCAACTTGACTCCTGCAAACTTGCTGCCAGCTTAAAATGAGTTGAACTGTCAAGCTTGCATTAATACGTCAAATTCAAGGAAATGTCAAGCTTGATTTAAGCTTATGTGCTGTCTGGGTACGATGGTTGTTTATAACATATATACCCAATTTGAGCTCAATCGAATGTCCCATTTAGGAGCTATCGTGTTCACTCACTCTCTCACACACACATACACACACTCACACATACATCTCGTAAAAATAGCATAAATGAATTCAGAACAAATACACCAAAATCTCGAAGTCGAATTTTTTCATGATTACAACACTTTCCTTACATGGTCATCTTCGGAAAGTAAAAAGTCATCTTTGGTGAATTGAGATCTAAAACCAAACTGACGATCTGCGTATAAATAAGAAGGGAAAAAATGTTATTCTTAGCACCATGGTTTCAGGCGACAAAATTGTCATCTTTGTTTACGATTTTGGCGAGGATTGGTGCCGATTTGGCGACAATTGTGACTTTGTCGCCATGCTGGCGACATCCTCATTTTTACGTCTACACTTTTCATTTCACTTTAATATTTCTGTAGAAAAAAAAATGCTTCTTTATGTACATTTTATCTAAAGTTTGTCCCATGAATTTAAGTACACACTGTAGATGTATATCTAAAAATCTTAAATATCAGCTCTTAAAAAACACACTAAGTACTTCATATTTCTGATCGAAGTTCGTTACTTATTAAAAATTATATATAAAAAAAAAAAAAAATACTACAATGCGTTCGGTCAACCCGATACTTACTTGCATAGTATAGGGAATTTTAAACACTTCGCTGAAATCAATAGGGAATTTCAGTTTTCTATACAAAGTTCTTCCTTTACTAACGTGTTGTAACTTTATATCGGAAGCTCGCGTGTGAAGAACCATTTTCCCGTGGTTGTACTATAGTTTGATCCGCGTTCATTAGGAGCTACTCACACAAGCCAACGCTCAGCCCTATTAAATTTGTTGCTTGCAATTATTTCGCGTGATCCGCGTCTGCTAGAATAAAAAGCAAAATGATATGTTCAAGAGAAAGAAAATTTGTTTTTAAATACCGAAACATAAATTGAAATGTTTCGACAGATTCTGGCAATAGAGAGAGTTATTCTTTTTTTTTTTTTTTAACCTCAACTGCCGCAAAAAGGGGTTACCGACTTAAAAATAAAACGTAGGAAGAGGTTACTTATTTGTGTTTCGCATGCATTTTTTCTTCCAAAAATGTTGATGTGCGGGGACTACCACCCATGTTTGATATTGCAGGTGTGCAGTTAGTTAATTGAAGGGTCCACGGGAAGAACGATGAGAGTCCAATACAGCTGATTTTCCAAAATATCGAAAAGGACTTTCCACGTTCTTCCCCATGTAAACTGTATCTATGGGCTATTTTTTCAATATATTCTCATCGTTCTTTCCCCTTATGGGTTCGGATATTAATAGTGCTACTAATGAACAACAGAATGCAGTAGAAACCTCATCATTGACGAAAAGTGGACTCTCATCGTTCTTCCCGTGGACCCTTCAATTGTAATCACTGTTAAAAAATTAAACAAACTAACCAAATAATTTACTTTAATTATTATTTAATTTATTATTAATAAATTGCAGTAATTAATTAATTTTTAATTTAAAGCAATATGTAATTTCGATCAACAGTGCCTTAAAACGAAAGTATCTACTACCGTCAACAATTCTTATGTCAAAATGACTGGGATTTTATATTTTTTAATTTGTACTGGACCACTTGCTCAGGGGCCTTGCTAAGGGGAGGGAATTTTCCCCCACTAACACGCGCAAATTCTGTTGAACTTGGCATAATTGGATACCTAGTTGGCAAATCTGGTTTAAAAAATTAACGAAAACTATAATTTACTTCCTATTTCTGGTACACATGGCAACAACGCAAATCCAATTGGAAAAAGTGAGAAGTTGGTTATATACTTGATAAAAAACATAAATAAGTTGGTAAAAACCGATTTTTGACTTGACAGTTTATCGACATCTCCCCCTCCTAAAAAAGCAATGGCCCTACCCTTGCTAATCGATAACATAACATGTGGTTTGTATTTCTAAGGATATATTTGCATTATTCAGCATTTACAAAGGTATCGCAAATGCCTCTAAAATATAAGTCTCTAAAATCTACTTAGGTGGTCCAAAAAGTATCTCTTGGTGCCTTTCTGGCGCAGAAATACGAATTGAAAAATTTTTAATAAATTAAAAAGAAGTTTGAACGTCCCCCTTGAAAATAAGAAGTTGGGGGAAGCATAATCTCATATGAAAAAGCAGGGGGACGCCGTCCCCCCCTCGACTACACCACTGGCCATTTCCTTACGAAATTTTTAATATTACATTAATGATTACTACAATAAAGTTTTTTGAACCAATTTTAACAGTTTTCTGAGTGTTTTTATCCAGTTTTTTAACCAATTTCACTAAAGAAGAGGTTATCAGTTCGTCGGAAGTTTATACATGTAATGAAATTACAATCAATAAATTCTCAGTGATAAAATCCTCACCTCAATCATTTTGTAATTCTTTACGCGAGGTAAGTTCTCAAAAATGTTCTTTTTCACTAGTCACGATTCTTGGGCGAGCGATTGCCGGGCAACTGCTCGACCACGTTTACTTTACGTAAATAAAAAGTAAACATGGAAAAAACGGCGCTATTGTAGATTTCTCCACCCAAGCCTCATCTTCGGCGCATAAGTCATAGAATCTGAAAACCAATAAAATAAGCTGGACGTCACGCAGAGGCGGCATTTCAGTTTTTCATTTGGGGGTGTGAGATTCGATAAATTAAAGTCCGGAATATGGAATAAGTAAAATGTTTGTTAAATTTGGGGGTTGCGACCGCATCCCCTAGCGCCCCTATTTGTCGCCCCTGACGTCGCGTAGCCTGAAACATCGCCTCCATAGCAAGCGGAGTCACTGCCTTAGAGGTCACATGACATAGTATTTTTAAGGGCTGCGACGGGGAAGAGAAGACTTTTTTTATATTTTTGGTATTGTTTTAAGTCTCAAGTCAACCTGTTTTTGAAGATGAGGTTCTTCAATGATCTAAGCTAATGATGGAATAAAAAACTGTCATTTAAGCCATGATTGTGCATCATTTCAAGTCTACTCCTTGACTTTCCAAAGTGTGGCAGCCGATTGCTTATATTTTTTCATATATGTATCATATGAAAATAAATATCCTCTCAAAATTCAAATATTCTATTAGCTCCCTTCAAAATTCTATATAAGGGGAACAGCTTTCATTTTCAAACAAAGGATCTCGGAATCTAAATTTAATAAAAAAAAAAAAATGATATGTGTCCCCTTGTTCCCCGTCTAAAATTTGCCACAGTTCTCAAGAATTTCCAGGCCCTATGAGACCCGGGCATTTTAATAGCCAATAAATTCATATTTTTACGAAACATGTGATTAGCTTATAAATCGTGTGAACCAACGTAATAAAACGGTAAACACCGTCGAGAGAGCGGATTTTTTCGTGCTCTTTGTTGGCATATAAATCTGTGAAAAATGTTAAAATAAACATAAGTTCTAGCTAGAAGTGTGGACTAATTTACGTCGATAGCTACACCTAATTTACGTTGACAGCTACAACCACGAGGTTTGGGGGCTGCCCCAGTGGCCCCTCCGAGGACTGTCGTAAAACTCCGGTCAGACTAATACAATACCAACGAACGGCGGCCGGTCATACCTAGACATGCCACGTGACTTAACGAAATCAAGAGCGAACACGACTTAGGTTTGAATGCGGTGCCCCGACCGTCTGCCCATTATTTCATATATATATATATATATGTTACAGTGAAAACCCGAAATCAGTCAAAACCCGAATTAACTGTAACAATAGATTAAAGCTGTTGAAAACTAATAGTATGTAAATATATGTAAAACACTCAATATATATATACAATGTGAATTTAAACTCTTGGGCAAAACTTTAAGGGGTTGTAGAGCACATAATAAGGAATCAGAATCACATAGCAATGTGGGGTCAAAAACAGTTTTCACTTACTTGGTAATAATCACTTTGTGAAAAGTATTGAAGTGTTCGTCTAATTTCTTAACCAAGTTTCATAAATAATAGGCTCGTCTCCAAACATTTCATCCATGAAATAAAATAGAATTTTTAAACTATGAATTTTAGTCTTCTGTTTTCGGAGAAAAATACATTAGTTTCTGACGAACAATGGTCGGAAAGTGCTCTGTTGTTTCAGCACTTTTTCCAAAGTGATTATTAACAGCTACATGAAGACGATGTTGCCGACCCCATATTGCTATGTGATTCCGATTGCTTATTATGTGCCCTACCACCTCTTAAAGTTTTGTCCAAGAGTTTAAATTCACCCTGTATTTCGCATACTTTTATTTCGCTTTTTTGGGACAATTTTCAATAAAAGTCGTTAATACTGCACATGCACTTATTTATATATACTTTTCTAGAATAATAATAAAAAAACAGGCACTTTTATAACCATTTTCTTGAAAATAATATGACAGTTAAAGGGTTAATGGATTAACGTGTAAAGTACATCCTCATGTGTCGAAAATACTCGTTAAAGATTATGTATGGATGTGCGAAGGAGCTATTATATTGGTAAGAAATGCCTCTTTTGACGAAAAAGAATCTAAACATTTTGAAAAAGTATCTGACAAAGAAATTAGGGCACTATGATCCGTGGATCAATACTCAAACTGCAGCAACTGCATTAATTTTATCCCTGCCAATTTATGATATACGCCCGAATAATTTATAAGGCATCGATAAAACACAAGAATGAGTAACTCTGAGTTAATAATAGCTGGCCTTAAAACCAATGCTTTCGTGTTTAACGCTGTATTGAAAAGAGTGACTACGATTTTCAGAATACTATTTCCATTAAATACAATTTAACACACCCTAACAAATGTGTTTACGTTTTTGAAAAACGACATTTGCTTACTGAGTGAGCGGCCCAGTATTATTGAAATGCATGTTTTTAAAAAGTTGCTCTTGAAAGTTGTTTATTACATCTGATTATAGCGTGACTCAGGTTAGTGTTTTTGTTTTAGAAAACTATGGAGAAACCGCATTGAATAGGCCACTCAATATTTTTATTAATACTTCTAGCATTATTAGCCGCTCATATTTTTACAATTTCTCTTTAAGTTTCATATAGTGGCCATAGGCAACATACATATATAAAGTATAGACACACAATATAAATACAAATACAATGTTACGAATTGCTTAGGTGACCTGCTCTGCGGGGTTCTAATTAGTCTAAAAGGTACTTACGTATTATCCCGGCGGTCCGCCAACGCGAGAGATTTTTCGCCAAGATAAATGCTGGACATATGAAATTATTTATGGTTTGGAATACGATTTGCAACACATTTGAAGAAAAAATAGTTTGGCGGGAATAATTACCGGGATAATACGTAAGTACCGTCTAAAATTCGTATTATACGAGCCAAATAATTAAAGTTTGAATTTTGTTGGATGAAAATCGGTTAAATAGAACTCGAGATAGTAAGTTTAGGGTTTCCCTATTGTTTTTAAATATAGTGTTTGGTGGTTTCTCGTAAATATTGGCGATATCGCTTAGCAGATTTCAATTATAGGGACTTATATAGGGCGCCAAGTTTGGCTAAATTTGGTAAGATTTTATTGATGGGGACTGTAGTGTTTGTTTTCCTGGATTAGTATTACGCAATCAAATAACTGGAAACATCTGGAAAATGCTACTAAAGGAATTACGTGGAATATTCATGAAGTGTGTGCGAAAAGTATAAAAAGGTAGCTCGCTTCACAAGTTCAGTTTAATTTTGAGTGAATGTTCGTAGAAGCTAAGGTTCTGTATTGTGTGATCATTTATAAGCGAATCTTTCACTTGTTTATAAGAGAAGCCTATTTTTGAAAGCGATTTGCGAAATCCTTGTTGTTTTATACTGAGGAGCAGGTGAGAGTTTCCCTCGAGAACTTCCACTGAATTTGAACCTGTGGAAGGATTTTATTGCTTGCGAAATACAGCATCTGAGAAATTTTAACTTCATGCTGAAAAAACAAAAACAGAAACAGAAATATAGTCATTGTGTTGTGGGATTGCGACAAATTATCTACACGTGGAATCTAGGTCGAGGGATGGGGTGCCCTCCGTAGGGATCTTTCTAAGGGATCTTAACCCGTATTTACGCTAAGTGTCGGAGGAAACCTCCGGAAACCTCTGGTCGGAAAACTCCGAACGGTTAGGTCGGCGGACACGACCTGGTTTTGAAGCACACACTTTCCGTCTCCTAATTCAGAGTGCTATGCGCTCGGCCACAGGTCGGACAGAAATAGTCAACCTGCATAATGTTGGATTTTCTGAATATGAAATAAGTTCGAGAGTAAAAGTGAGCAAGACAGCTGTTCATCAAGCTGTCAATAAAAATTTCGGGAAATTTTACGGACCTTAGAGAAGGATTCGCGCAAATTAGATACCATTTAATAAGGATGGCCCTGCAATCTTCATAATCTCATCCAACAAGACAAGACTTACCAATGTAGTGAAGGGAAGCAAAGTCAGTTTCAGTACTCTTCCAAAAAAGTCATTTCCTAAAATGCGTTATTGTTGGAGAATTCCATTCACGCTTTCCGGACGAGTGCTGCGTATATGTGGGCAGCGCGAAATTCCCCACAAAGAACGTCGTGCAGAAAATAATTAATACGGAATGGGGAATCTTATATAATGAAATCCGAGAGTAAACATTGTATGTAGCTATGTATGTAGGTAGGTAGGTAGGCAGGTAGGCAAGTTTGTGACCACCGATCTTCTTGCGCGCGTCTCTGGATCGCATTGAGCCGAGACGGTTGGTCGCAGACCCACCGAATTTTGCATACGGCTTCACTAGGACAGATCCTAACACGCCTCGGAGCGATTTTTTCGAAATTCGAATTAGAAAATGTTTTATTTTATGTTTTGTCCGATTTTTAGCGATTTTTCTCGCTTAATACGTAATAACGCCGGTAATTGCACTCACAGTAAAATGAAATTTACATCATCGGATAGAGGAGACAATTTTCTTTTAAAAATTGTTTGTTCGGATTGTGTAACATAATTCAGATTTTTGGGAATTTTTCAAATAAAATTAAATTTGACGCTGACTTTCGTGAAATATTTTTAAAACTGCTGCATCTAGAATTCTATCTGCCATAGCTTTTTTATATTTCGGCAAAAGACGGAGCATACAATTCGCCCGCTTTTAAAAGAAGAACGGAGGAAAAATATAAATTAGAAGTTTTTTTACGAATTTTTAAGTAAAGAAGGATTTTCATTTCAATCACCGCTGCTTAAAAAATTTCGGTATTATATCTTGCGGTTTGGTTGTCTTGGAGACAGTAACAATGATTAAAATTGCCAGTTGAAAAAAATAAATAAAATTACTTTAAAATAACTGAGTTTTCACATGTGAAATGTGCGCCAATTTGATGTCACGAGTTTAAAACCCCTTTCGAAACTCAATCAGAATAATGGACTCACACGCAAAACATACGCCGCGCATGAAATAATTCCACATTTTATTTTACGTTGCCAGAAAAAGAATTGAATGCTGCTTTTTCACCAGTGAATTATCCAGCATTGTTTTCAATTGAGATTTTAAACGGGACACGTTTTCGAATCGCAAGAAATATTTTGCGGTGCTAAACAGGGCCTGATTATGGCAAACAGGGACCCAGGGCATTAATGAATTTGGCCTCCATCTATGAAATTTGTTTTATTTTTCATAAAATATGTTTATGAAAAAGAATATTTCAGAACAACATTTGAAATTGGGGGCCATTTCGAGCCGGCGGCCCCTGGGCAAAGTCCTGATTTGCCCATGATATACTAGGGCCCTGGTGCTAAATACACCAATCTGACAAGAATTTGCGTAAAAATTTATGGAGAGATGTTTTAGTGGCAACCATAAAGTGAAATGATTATCGTTTATGCTAATGCGTAATTGCAAAGAATCACCAAAGAGTAAAAGACTACATTCGTGGCAAATATCTAAACCGTTTCTTTAAATGAAGCATTAACGGTTGCAAAACGAAAATATATTGTATTGGTATCAGTGTAGTATAAGGATAGTATAAGTAATAGTATAAGTATAGTAATAGATAGTATAAGTAATAATATAAGTAATAGATAGTATAAGTAATAGTAAGTAGATATGCTAAGGCAATATTGATCAAACCATAATATACCGCATTAATAAATATTTCGTGAAACTAAGCCTTCTATTCATTCTTCAACAACCGTCTTACATCACAGCTAACAAAATAGTAAGTAAGTCTACGTCGCTTTAATATATCCCGCGGTAGTTTCAACAGAAAATACTGTAACAGAACTTTCTTTTTTCTTGGAGATTCTGTTTTCTCACAAGAGTTATGATCACATTTTTTAGGAAAATGTTCTCTTCTTGCCTTGCGAAGAGCGGGTACACAACTATTTAACTATAAAATAAAACGGTTCTCCACATCATGTAGTATCTGAGGTATTAATGGCATAACTTAAATCTAAAAAAGAGTAGGATGCAGAAATGAGACATTTTGAATATTAGGAATTTTCACTGCGAACCGTCACGTTTTTCTTTTTCTGATCGCGAATGACACCGACATAGTTTTTTGTTTCATAATATTAACAATGGTCTCAGGTCAGTACTTATACTAACTTTACAAATAACTAATGAGTAACTTTACGCCAAGAGTCAAATCATTTTGCTTATTTTTAGATCCCAAATCACTGGAATCAATTCGAAGAATACAAGTAAGAAAAAGTTTCGTTCCCTACCGTGCGGAGAACGGGTACGCAGCTAGTATGATTTTAAAATCTGCCGTCCTATTGAATATTTTGCGCATAGGCAGTTTTCGTACTCCAGGTAACTTCCGCAAAACTCGGCACCCGTTAACCATATCCCAAAGCCGGAAAAAGGGCAGCTGTTGCCAGAGCTCGATTTAACTACCAGGAACATGGTGGTTCAAATCGATCGACAGCCATGTTGCTGGTAGTTAAGTAGACGATGTCAACGGCTGCCCTTTTTTCAGCATTGGGCAGTCTCTATCCAGTTGTTCTTCTATATCAATGCATTCCCATCGTATTCTTCCAATTTTCAGCCGATGCCAGTACTGCTAAAAATAATCCTGACAATCTTACCGTCAATCGACAATTTTTACGGGAAATGGCGTGCTAAAAATAAAGAATTCTCGTGTAACTATATCTCCCTCAAGTATTTTTATTGAAATCAAATTTATTCTTCGTGACTGGCAACAGTCAAAACGTCAGCGTTTTGTGTCCTTTCGGTGAGGACACCGTGCGTTAAAGGGACAGACATAACTTTGCTAATGAATTGTCATTCTTTTTAAACACTAGGGGCCAAACCCCCTAGACTCGTTACGTTCGATTTTCGTATGAGGCATTCGTCCCCTAATAAGGCTTATTCATGAAAAAGGTATAACTGACAAAACCGGGCCGTCGTGATTCTACATTGCCTACTTGTGCACTTGGATGAGTCATCCAATGAGGCCCACGGATGCTCACTTATTGGTTCCAGCACTTAGATACGTCATCTAACGGCCGAATCTAACCAATGAAGAAACGTCCATAGGATTCTTTCGGAGTGCGCAAGCAGGCCCAGTAGAATCACGATGGCCCTGACGAAACCCAAAGATTGAATCTGATAGAATGTTACTGAGCTACACATTCCTTGGTTCTTTCATGTTCCTTGGAACAACTTCACACTATTTTTAATTGTGTAAATCCTTTGGAACACCTTGCGTATTTGCCATCCATGGCGATTTTTCATAATTTGGCGACTTTCGTATACGTATAGTTAATAATTATTTATAACAAAACAGTGCTTCATATACTTTCTTTGATAAAAACTACGGAGCAGCTATTATATCTTGCTACTAATGGCGACTTTTCATTATTTAGCGATTTACAAATGCTCATAACCGATAATCATTGTTCATCTAAGGTTGCCGTGAAAACAGTTATCCATACAGTCATATACATAATCTTTTGCGATTGGCTTATTTAGCACTCGAAATATATAATCTCAACGCGCGTTGAAATATCCAAGCTGTACTTGCTATAATGGCATAGTTAACGCCTCCAAATATTTCTACGGGTGGCAAATACCCAAGCTGAACGTAACCGGCATTTCTATAACATGCATATTTGAATTATTTTTCATTTTCAAAGCATTGAGAGCTAACATTTTGGAGCACACGTAGTATTTAGATTTACCCTGCTTGAGATAGTATTTTTCCAGATCGTACCAGATCCCAAAATGGCACTTTTTAAATCAGTTATAATTATTATTAGAAAAAGTAATAGAGAAACGAATTGGCGTCAATTTTAAAATCCTGTTATCTAAGAGAACCTTGAAAATTGTGAACTTTGTGTAACACACTTTGACTTATTTATTTCATTTACTTTTTAATTTGGCGTAAAAATGGTGTCATTCTACTTCATGTTTGCTAATTTCATGCAGGAATTGCTTTGTTGCAAAGGCATGAACGATTTTATGCTGGTGAAAATTGCCAAGCCTGGCAACCATTATGCTTATTTTTTCAGTTTTTTTTAATATCTTCGAAAATAATTGGAATTTCGAAATTTAAATCAACTTAACGGCTTCCCCGAAATTTTCCGAATCCGTGGACACCTTCGTCGAAACACAAATCTCCACTGTTTAGGAAGAGGTAGCAGAACAAGCTTTTGACAGCGGCGGCAACGGCCGTTACTCTTTTTACTTCCTTGTATGGTGTATAAGGAAGTACCCAGCAAACACACACAGGTTCGCTGAACGTCTATTAACGTTCAGAGAACCCGTATGTGTTTGCTGGGTAATGTCATCCCGAAAAATTTCGAGGGCCAAATTTCGACGAAAAAACCGATTTGGTCTACCTCTAAATTTACTTTTAAGAATTTTTTCGATGAATCTCTTTCCATGCCGTCTGTACGTACGTACGTATGTATGCATGTATGCATGTAACTCGCATATCTCAAAAACTATTGGTTGTAGAATATTGACACTTTATACACTGCTGGCCATCGTAAATGCAACACCCTGAAGGAAGCATGCAAATAATATGAAATTTACAACATGCATTAGCTGAGGTGAGATATGCAAATGATTAGAATTTCAGCGCAGACGCACATCAAGCGCGCCTGTGGCGCCACCTCAAAGCGCTATTTAAGGCTTGGAGATTTCGACGGTTTCAAGTACAGCAATTGTGTTTTTCTTGCTTTTTTTTCAAAAAAAACGATAAATTATGCCTCGTAGGAAACAACGATCATCTTTTGATCAAGTATCCGAGTTTGACAGAGGAAGGATAGTGGCATACCGAGATTGTGGGTTATCTTTCAGGGAAATCGGTCGTCGTATTGGACGAAACCAAACAACTGTGATGCGGATATGTGATCGTTGGGTGCAGGAGGGTACGACGGACAGACGTGATCGACCGCATCGACCTCAGTGCACCACGTCACGTGATGACAGGCAGATTGTACGCATGGCAGTGACGGACCGCTCAGTCACATCACGAACCATATCACAGCAGATTCAGTCTGTAACGCATCATCCAGTGTCTGCGCGTACCATTCGACGTCGTTTACAGCAGAATGGTCTGTCCGCAAGACGTCCGTTGCTTTGTCTACCTCTGACGCGGAACCACAGACGTCTCCGCCGCCAATGGTGCGATGAAAGAAGGATGTGGACGACAGAATGGAATGAAATTCTCTTTACTGACGAGTCACGCTTCTGTATGCAACACCACGACGGTCGGATTCGAGTCTGGAGACACCGTGGAGAGAGGATGCTGAACAGCTGCATTATGCACCGTCACACTGGTCCTGCACCGGGTATTATGGTATGGGGCGGTATCGGATATCTCTCTCGCACTCCTCTAGTACGCATTGCCGGTACTTTAACCAGCCAGCGCTACATCTCCGAGGTGTTGGAGCCAGTTGTCCTTTCTTACCTTCAGGGCTTGCCAACAGCCATATTTCAGCAGGATAATGCACGGCCACACGTGGCACGCATTGTCCAAGGGTTCTTCGTCAATCACCAGATTGAATTGCTTCCCTGGCCGGCGCGCTCTCCGGATCTTTCGCCGATAGAAAACATGTGGTCCATGGTTGCTCAACGACTGACCCAGAGTTCATCCCCAGCTGTCACACCAGATCAACTTTGGCAACGTGTGGAAGCTGCTTGGTCTGCTGTACCCCAAGAACACATTCAAAGTCTCTTTGAATCAATGCCGAGGCGTGTGGCAGCTGTGATCTCCAACAACGGCGGCTACTCTGGGTACTGATTTTGGCAGGAACCACGCTTCATAGAATGCTGTAAATTTAATCATTTGTTACTTGGTCAACATGTTATCTACACAATAAATTTTGTTGTGATATCTCTTGTTTTTCTTGGTGTTGCAATTTGGGTGGCCAGCAGTGTATTTAGGATTGTGCTAACATCTAGTTTTGCACCTCCCCTTATGGTCCCAATTGACAAGATCGCCCAAAAGATTCTAAATACATTACGCTGTATGGGCCGAAATTCATTAAAGCGTATTTTAGAGGTATTAGTAACGAGAACATTTATTTTTTTCTTTCAAAACTGGACATCTACTACTTTTTTGGCAATAGTGTATTTATTTTATTCCTCAAAACGGGACATCTACTGTTTTTATGGTAATAGTGTAGGGAGACTGAATTTACAGGTCTAGGTATCTTTTAGTTGTTAAAAAAACGCGCAAAAAGGTTGTGCTAATGTTAATATCAAAATAAAATGAAAAAAAAAACTTTGATAAAACACACATATACTATAAAAAATAGTGCAAGACGTACGTTCAAGGTGGTACAAGGGGTAGACCGTTCTTCGACTTCAAAAACACCATCCGCCAGAAGGCAGGAAGGTAGGAAAGTGAGAAATGTAAACAAAAGGACACACAGAAAAACGGAAGTTGTCATTCGGAAGGAAAAAATTCTTAGAAAACCGGAGTGAAAAGGGAAAATAAAGTGGAGATCGGAGGGGGGGGGGAGGAATAAACAAAACAGGAACATGACTTTAAGAATAAAAATTAAATAAATTGAAATAGTTGACAATAAAAGAACATTAAAAGAACAAACACAAAAACAATACATCCCCCCGCCATTTTCTTTTACGTCTCGATAGGGGAAGGAGGGAGGTCAGTTTTTTTTTTTTTTTTTTTTTTTTTTTTTTTACAGACACTGCCGTTGAATGATTTTAGATTTTTAGCGGCCTTTATTGAAATCGCTACCGTGGTTTGCTCTCTTCCTGAAAACGGGACATTGCAGGGGGCATTTCCTAAAAACGGGACATTACGGTGTCCCAAAGTTGTTCTTGGGGACAACGGGACAAGCTACCTAAAAACGGGACTGTCCCGTTCAAAACGGGACGTATGGTCACCTTAGGTATTAGGCTATTTCAAAAGACTCAGAAGTGATGTATGCTGTTAAGGGTTACAAAATTAATTTCTCCTAAAAAAAAAAAGCGTCTTTATCATTTATAGAGAGGGTTCTGCTAGAAACACTTAAAATATTTCCAATATATTACGGTCAATGCCAATTTTAGGACAATTATCCATTTCAAGCACAATACCGTCCTACCATATAGCTAGGTAATGGTCCGATCACGGTCACATACCTCCCTCAAGAATTACGCCAGAAGTTGCCAAGCTTTGCGACTTTTGGTGTACGTGTGTGTGTATTTAACTCTCAAATCTCAAAAACTATTAGTCATAGAATGTTGAAATTTCATACATAAGATTGTTGTAACATCTAGTTGTCTATCTCGATTTTTAGTTCCTATCTACTGGAGAGTTTATTTACAGGCCCAAAAGAACTTCAATACGTTAATGTCTATGGACATGTTCAATATATTACATCTGTAGACAGTCAGTCATTTGGTCCATGCCCAAAATGTCGGCATTTGTCGTCGACATTTGGCGAGTTTTGCCGAGATATCGCCAAATTTAGCGATAGTCAGTCATTTGGTCCCTGCTTAAAATCTTTGCCATTTGTCGTTGACCTTGGCGAGTTTTGCCGAAATATCGCCAAATTTGGCGCAAAAAAATTGTTTCGCATTTTGCATAACTCTAAAACTTTTTACCCGTGGAATTTTGAAATTTTGTATTTAGAACTATTGTAACATCTAACTCCTTATCTCTTTTTTTGATTGCAATCGGCTGGGTAATTTATTTACAGGGTCAGCCAAATGACTTAAAATACATTAAGGTCTATGGACACATTCAATTCATTGAAAGTCTGTGGTCAATGACTACTTTGGCTATCCCCAAATCTCGCGAACTATCTCAAGCTTGTCGGCTTTTGCTGAAATATCGCCAAATTAAGTGTAAGAAGAAAATCTTTCAAACTGAACCCAGATTGGCGATATCGGAAATATTTAGCTAGAAATCGCTATACCTTACTATTACTGCAGCATTTTATCTCTCTCAAACAAAAGACATTTACATGAAATGGGTCGAAAATATTTTTGATTAATAGACGTACAAGAAAGTCATGTGTTGTCCACATCAGATATTTTAGAGTAGAGGGAAACGACATACAAATAATGCCTCATTTTCACATTATTATTATTTATAAATACAGATCGAGCATTCATTAAAAGTATTTCGACAAGCATATTTCAATCAATAGAGTCACTATACCCAGGGAGTAGCCTGCTAAGAGCAAGAGCATGACACCTCCGATATCAGACAGGGACAGCTTTCTCGGAAAATTCGTCTCGGGCGGCATGAAAGAAAGTTTCGTGAGCATGGTCACGAAATCTCTGTCCCTCACCAGCTTCTGGAAGAGTCCCGATTCCGTGATCGCGTGCACGGCGTCGTCCATCTCGGACCTGCAGCAGAAGTCCTTCCTCGCTGCGATCGCCCCCAGAATGACGAAGAACGAATCCTCGGACACCAGGTACTTCCTCCTCAAGAAACTGATCGACATCCTGGGCTGTATGAAGGCGATCCTCTTCTTCTTCTGGGAACTCTGAAGGAAATCCTCGATCTCGCCGTAGCCCGATGGATCGGAGTTGATGTTGTCGCCTATGACCTTCATCTCCTCGTTGCCCGTGCTCGAGAGGAGGTAGGCCGAGTTGCTGCCGGGGATGGTCATGCACTGGTAGGCGCCCGCCCGCACGGCCCTGGCCAGCTGCTGGACGTCGGCGACGCCGGTCAGGGTGGGGAAGGACATGAAAGACAGCAGGACGGACACGTAGCACAGCGAGAGGAAGGTCATGCCGACCAGCCACGAGAGCAGCAGGAACCTGCCCGCGGCTGTCTGGGGCTTGATGGTGGTCGGCTGTTTGAGGCTCGCGCCGAACAAGTCTAAGACGACCTTCGCGTAGCTGCGCTTCTTGCTACGCTGCAGCATCGCGTAGTGCATCAGACAGGCGACGACGGCTATCGACACGCCGAGCGTCGCCCAGACGGGCTCGTCGAACACGAAGAATATGCTGTACATGTTCGGCTTGTACTCCGGTTTCTGGGTGACGAACGTGATGTCGCTGATGATGAAAGGGAAGCTGTAAGTGACGGCCCGGCTCCTCTCTTCGGTGACGAACAGCGGCACGACGCCCAGGTCCGCTTCCGAGCGGTTCAGCCTGCCTATCACCCCTGTCCAGTTGCCGTCCGACTGCAGGATCCCGCCGGTGTCGTCTCGGATGGCCTCGTACGAGAAGCCCATCGCTTGCGAGAGAAGGTCTGTTAGATGCAGGTACACGTCTTTCGCACTTATGACTATGTCCTCTATTGCTTTGTTTGTCGTGATGGTTTCGCTGGGGTCGTCGATTGCGACCTTGAAATGTTTCAATGGACGCATTATTTCAATATGGACGGCTCATAAACATGTATGGATTTGACAAATGGATGTTTTATGTAACAGTTTATCTCTTTTTTTCCAATTCTAAGAGCTTCAGGCTAATCGTTTTGAAAACCTGACTTATTTCTGCTGCAATTTCTCGATTTCACCTCCTTTCAGGATTTTATTCCATATTGCCCTCATGTAATTTTACATAACTCGTTCAATTTTCATGCGGTTTACAACATTGGAATGCTGATAAATAGTTTATTTATGGGCGTAAATACCCACAGTTTGTTCAAATAATCTGAGCTTTAAAATAATTTTCTTGCGGAAGATAAATTTTAGAGAACTTTTCGTGCAAAATTGTAGTTCATAAATCTCACCGAGTCCATTTGCAATTCTTCAATGTTGTAAAAGGAATTCTTGAAATTTGAAAAAGTATGCATGTTATACAATCGATAATTATAAAGCTCTTTTGAAATTATAAAACTATTATTTTAAAAATGTCCATTTACATAAATAATCCATATACATCCTTATATATTTTGTACTTTTCTAACCATACGTAACTCACGTTGCCTATATATATTTTAAAGGAGATTATAATAACTTTAATATTTTAAAAAAAATTTTGCACAAGCAATTTTTGTGGCACTTATTTAATAATTTCAAGCATGCTTCTGTGATAAAGTAATCTCTTCTTTGCTGGAGGCAGCGATTTGTCTCTGTATATTTATGTACAAGTGTATATATTAAGTTCTAATAAAGTGTATAAATTATTAGCAAATGGAAAAATTCATACGTCAGGAGCATTTTTTAAAAATATTACAACTAAACTATTCGAAAACAATGTTTATTCTTTAAATGAAATATCAGAAAATAGAGTGAAAAATTCGAGCAAGTGTGTACTATTCTTCAAATGTGTATGAAAGATCGATGTATAGCACTTTCCCTTTTTCAATTCCAGTTTTTCCTCACCATCAAAAAGTTTATAACATTGAAAAATATTATATAAAGCACAGTTAGGAATTGTTATAGCAATTAAAAAAAACATTATATAAGTAATTAATGAAATATATCAACATACATAGATATATATATATATGTACACATATAAAGTTTTAACACTTTATCATAATTGTGTCCATTGTGTTTATGCAAAAAAGTTTGGTAGCTTAAAAATTAAATGCGTAAATTATATTTATTGTTTTATAGAACACTTGTAAAATATTAAATAATTTCTAAAAAATTTTTTTTTTTCACAGACTACTTTTCAGTTAATAAAATCCAGACAATGGGGTGTTAATTGACAAATGTAATTTTCATAATGTTTATTCCTTGTAAATAGTGTCTCTTTTCAGAAATAATTTATCTTTCTTGGCATATAATTTCGGATAAGGCAATTTGATGAGTAATGCATAAAATGAAGAGTAACTTAGAATATTTCAAAATCAGATGAAAATCACTATTTGGTAGAAATCGTATAAAAAAAGATGCATATTAGATTAATAGTTCCATCATTCATCTTGACGATGAATTATTGCTATAAATTCGTTTGTATTAAATTTTGTATTAAAGTTAAGGCTTCAGTAAATCACAATACATAATTATTTTCAAAGAACATTTCCCACTATATTTCAGAAACCAATAGAAAACCAGACGGGATATCACGCAAGCTTATTACACATAATTTATTTAATTGATGGTAATAATTTAAATAATATTCTCGGAAATTTGAGTAATAAATAAGAACAGCTTACACGGTATAACTATTTAACTGCTCGGATTCATAATTTCAAGTAATATTCTATGAGAAATTGATATGAAAAAGAATCAACTGAAGTTTGTTTTAGTACTCCTAAGTTCGACTCCTAAACTAGAACGTGGCACTGTAATTTATATAAGTAGATTCGTAACTGGATGCAGTTCAAATGAAATGGCAATTTGAATTTATAAAACATGTTACTATCACATTACGTGAGTTTAATCATCATTTTAGTATTCACCCATACATTTGATGCAATATTACTCAAACGATTTGCATTTAAATACCTTAAATAATATGGTTTTCTTTTCTTTTCTTTTTTTTCCCGTAATACATATAATGTCTTAGTTGCCTATATTGTAGAACGTTAAAGCAACTTGAATTTTAAAGATAATAATGTATTTAATGCTGATTGATGAGTTAAAATATCTTGCTTTCTAGAGGAGAATAAATATGCTAATGAAAATTACATTTCAAGATAAAATTTGCAGATTTTTTTAAAGAACAGACGAATGATAAATACATTCGGATACAAAATGATGTTGTTAATAACTCATCAGTTGTTACGGAATTGTATTTAGAATCTACAAAATGATGCTGTTAAGAACACATTAGTTGTTACGGAACTGTATTTAGAATCTATAAAAAAAAAAAGTTTACTTGTGAATCCTTTCATAAAATAAAGCGGATATGCAACAATATGCAGCTCATGTAAAACAGTATTTGTCTATATGAATCCTTGTAGCAGTTTTTATCAAATATCATACTGAACGTAAATTACACAGGATAGTAAAATTTTGTTACTGCAATCCTTTCATAAACAAGCATTTATGTATCAAAGGTCATTCACAAGAGCATCCAGCTCAAGTAAAATACTGATTTGTCTTGGCGAATCATCGTAAGTTTCATCATTTTACATAACGTAGGATGTGCATTATGCAAGAGAGGACATCTATTTGATCAGGTATTGTCCTAACTTATAAACATTTACTTACTTTAATAGTAACAACAGACATTTTGCTATGATTCACATAATATGTCAGCTGCCAATGTTGTGCTGCTGCACTTTTAAAAGACACAGATAAAATAATTATTTGTATGCAAGCAAGAAAAAAAATATTGATCTTCAGATGAGAGTAGATAATTCAAATAACGATAGAGAAAACTGCTGCATTTTCTACACAAGCACATAGTAAAATTTTAAAGATAAGCTCTCTACTATGGGCTGCGAGGCTCAGCAAGAGAAAACACCTCCTTTTAGCAAAGGATAAGTTCTTCAGATGGGACTAGATAATTCATATGAAATAACGATAGAGAAAATTGCAGCATTTTATACACAAGCACAGAGAAAATTTTAAAGATAAGCTCCCTATTATGAGCTCCAAAGCTCAGCAAGAGCCAACATCTCCTCTCAGCAAGTAAAAATGATAAGTAGTTCTTCAGATGAAAGTAGATAATTAATATGAAATAACGATAGAGAAAACTGTAGCATTTTCTGCACAAGCACACAGTAAAATTTTAAAGATAAGTTCTCTACTATGAGCTACGAAGCTAGCAAGAGCAAGCACCTCCTTCCAGCAAGTAATGTAAGAAAAATGAGTGATTTTTCAAGAAGTACGGGCTAACGATGACAGGAAAAATTAAATAAAGAAATGAACAGGCGATTATGAATGAGATACGAAACGTTATTGATTCGATGAAAATTTGCAATAAAGCACTATAGAATATTTTCGATAATGCCTTTCTAAGCGCGTTATCTCTGACAAAGGATAACGTACTTGCTGATGAATTATTTATTAGTAAATACTCAAGAAGGCGAAAAGAAATGGTAAATATTCTTTCTATGGACAAAAGAAATGATGTGTTTCTATATCTCCCTCGATTGAATTTATTTTAGACCTTCCAAAGATCTTAATTGTAAATTTGGAAAGCTATTAATTTTAGATTCTTTGGCATTTTTGTTACCATGGTAACAAAAATACTAAAGAAAGAATAGGAAGAATACAATCGCTTACTTGATAGAAAATATATTGTTTTCTATTGCAGTTCAATACTCTACTAATCTTTAACGGAATGAATTATTAATTCGATGACTACAAGTTGGCATTGCGGTATCGATTGCACGTTGGTGAAAAATCCCTTATGACAAGTTTTATTTATTAAATCTACTTATTTGATACCTCAATTAGGGTCTTTTAAAGACGGGGAATAAGTTTTAAAGCTTTGAAGAATTAAAAAAGAGCGGAAGAAATGCTTTTAATACAGTATCAAAGACGAAAGAGGAAAGCCTGGCAGCAAAACAATGGCTGATATCTTACGTAAGTATTGGGTTGAATTTTTGTACTATTGCTGTTTTTGTGACATTTTGGGGATACAATAAAATCTTGTGTGAATTCCAACACCTAACAAGTGTTCTTCTCTTTCTTTTATTCTTTTATTGCGTCAAGTCTTTCATATTAAATTTAATTCAACCTTATTTTTTTCCTTTGCAAACTGACAATTCCATTTCATTTACTATTCTAGTTGCCTTTCAAGTTACATTTTTAATGAACTCACCTCTCATATCCCGTCTGCAGTATTGAATTAAAATAATCTGCTTATATAATACGCTAACGTATGTGGTACCAAAAACCGACGATATTTCCACGCTACAACGGCAACAGCTAGATGTAAACATTAGTGGAATGACAAAAACGGACGTGCGGAAATCCAAATTAACAGTTCAGTGACGTCAAATAGAGCAAGTATATCTACTTATATAATATGCTAACGCATGCGGTACCAAAATCGACGATATTTCCACGCTGCTAACGGCAACAGCTAGATGTAAACATGAGTGCAATAACAATAACGCATGTGCGAAAACCAAATTAACAGTTCAATGACGTCAAATGGAGCGAGCATATGTCACACAGTAGCTAGATTACAAAAAAAATAATAATAATGGATACACAAAAATGGAAGATCTTTCGGACTTTTTCACAGCTTCAAAATATAGAATTGACGATACTTGGCACATTCATCTCCCATCTAAAAAAAAGCCACCATGCATTGGGCTTAAGCACATTTTAGCCATTTGCTGTTTCACCATCGGCTTTTATCATGACACTCCCAAAATGTGTAGCAACCCTATCCTAAATAAATGGAATGACAAATGCTGTTAAAACAAAGAAACATGATTTTCATTAAAAGGAAATTGAGTTAACACTGCACTGAGTACAAAGAACAGTAAGGCAATTTTTATTTTTGAACTTAAAAATTTGAAATTATTAGTTATAACTGATTCTCTTTTTTCATACGGTGCATTCGATTGGGCTCAAATTTAGTATTTATATTATAGACCAGCTTCGTACGACAGCTGTTGATTTTGGTGTGTATAATAGTTTTTTTTACACGGTTACAAAAAATAATTTTTATTATGACTTACGGACGGAAATTCTTGAAAGTGCACTAACGTCTAAACGATGCATTCAATTGAGCTCAAATTGCTTATGTATATTATAGGTCACTGTGTTGTGTACTGTATAGAGTTTGGTTTGTATAGGACAAAAATATTTTTACAGGGTTACAAAAAGTATCCGTATGCATTGCGGCCTATACACTCAAGTTATTTCAATGAACTGGCGTCTGAACACTGCGCCCGATTGAGTTGAATCAAATTTATTTAACCCTTTGAGGCGCAACCCTTTCCCAGTGCTGAAAAAAGGGCAGCCGTTGTCATCACTCGACTTAACTATCAGTAAGATGACGGAAGATCGAAACGTTCATCTCGTGCCACAGATCTAGAGACCCTATTTTGACGCAGCTGGCTATCTATCCAGCTGTTCTCGCATTCTTCCATTTTTCAGCAGATGTCAGTGCTGTTAAAAATAATCGTGACCATTTTTTTACGGGAAATGACGTGCTAAAAAGTAAAGGATTCTCGTGGAGCTATGTCACCTGCAACTATTTTTACAGAAATCAAATCTATTCTTCGTGACTGGCAACAGTCCAAACGTCAGAGTTTGGTGTTCACAGAGCGGGAACACTGCGCGTTAAAGGGTTAAAAGGGAATGCAATTCCGCACTGTTTTTCGTTTCGCGGGATTGCAGGATTGATGTTTGTTGATCCCGCGGGATCCCACAATCCCGCGGCATTGATATTTCACTTAACTAAAAATTGATTTCGATAGAGAAAAGTAGGAAAAAAGTCAGATTCTAAGTTCTATCCACTTTAATAATAATGCTTTACCTTATTTGATAATTAATACAATACCTTACATAAAAATGAAAATTCTAGTCATGATATTCATAATATACTGTTATTTATTAGTTGCTAAGAAAGAAGAATCTAAAAAAGACAACGTAAAGAGTCACTCGTCTTCCTAGTCGTCATCTAATTTTGATAAAGCGCTCAACAAAAGATTTTCTTTCTTTGTATGAAACCCTGAAGCAGCCATACGTTTTTTAGTGGTTAATTGAAATTCATCCTTAAGATATCACTACCATGGTTGGCTGTATGGTTGTTTATGAGAGGAGGGAGATAAATCAGGGATCCTGTCCCATAAAGATACAATATTTAGTGTTGAAGCACTTCTGCGGTATACCAGTAAGCAAATCATAACAATATGGGAGCTGGGAGGGGGGACTATGGCCCCTACCTGCCAATAGGTATGAGCGCCCATGATCACTGGTTCTGTTAATCTTATGAAAAAAAAAAAATTTCCGTTTTAATCCCGCGGGATTGCGGTCTTAATCCCGCGGGACTGGTCCCGCAAATATTTGAGCGGGATCCCGCAGAATCCCGTTCCCGCGCGATCGGGACTGCATTCCCTAATAATTACACGTGAATCCATTTCTATTAAGCACATGATTTCCCGTAAAAATTATCGATATTTTTAGATTGGATGTCAGTACCGGCATCTGCTGAATTCAGTAACGGCAGATTCAGTACCGGCATCTGCTGAAAACCGGGGAATGTAGTACGGGTTTTTTAAACTTCCTTTCAACAAAAGGCAAAGCAATTTATGGGACTTACATAAAAACCTTTATTACTCTAACATAAATCATACAATTCCAACGCCAGTTTTATCAGGCGTCCAAAACAAAAGCAGTCCCAACAAAATTTTATATAAAACTAAATTAAATCTTTAGAATCCTCGCACCTCTCATTATTGTAACGTGCCCTCACTCTCAAGTACATATTTTATACTTCAGCTCGAGTCAAATTTCCCAGTTTTATTACCATGGAGTTTGGTGCGTTCGTTAGATCATCATCACATAATCCGTTGATAATATCGACGGAACTTTACTACTCCCATGGGGGAAAGCACATCTGTCACAGGAGTGACGATGCTGCTGAAAGAAAATCTTTGTTTACGATCTTTTATTGGACCTGTACCTGATTATCCGGATCACTGTATTATTAATAATTTTTTTTTTAAACAGGTTCGAAAAATAAATAATTATATCCTCATAATACACTGTAATAATTCAATTTACAATTACACGATTCGATATAAAAATACATAAACCTGATCCTACTTTATTAAGAAGGATCTAATTTGAGCCTGGATAATGCATCAGCATTTCCATGTTGATCGCCCCTTCGATAAGTAATTTTCAAATTGTATCGCTGCAACGCTAAAGCCCACCTTGTTAATTTGGCGCTGTGTGGAAGGCCATCTGTCAAATATGTTAAAGGGTTATGATCTGATACGATCTGGATTTCCGCGCCAAATATCCAAGTATTAAATTTTTTTAGTGCTTCTAAAACTCCATATGCTTCTCTCTCAATCGTAGACCATTTCGTTTGGCTGGGGTTTAGTTTCTTGCTGAAAAAAGCAATAGGGACTTCCTCTCCCTTGGCGTCCTTTTGTGCGAGACACGCGCAAATAGCTGTATCCGATGCGTCACTGTACAACTGAAACGGCTTGTCAAGATCTGGGGTGTGTAAGATAGGTATATTCATCAATTCCTCTTTCAATCGAGTAAACGCTTGGTCCTCAGCGGAGCCCCACGGTATAGTTATCGGTACTTTCTTCTTGGTTAGATTTGTTAGTGGCAAAATTATTTGCGCGAATTGTGGTATGTAACTCCTATAATAATTTGCTAGCCCGATTAAGCTTCTTAGCTCTTTCTTGGTAGTAGGTCTTGATATCCTCGTTACAGGTTTAATCTTCTCTGGATCCGGTGTATGCCGACCGGAACCTACAATATGGCCCAAAAATTTTACCTGGGTTCTCCCGAACTCGCATTTTCCAAGATTCACAGTAAGTCCTACTTCCCTCAATGTTTTAAAGACTTGGCTTATATGCTTTAAATGTTCTTCCCAACTGTTAGAGAAAATGGCTACGTCGTCAATGTATGCACAGCAATAATCACGATGTACGAATAATGCTTTATCCATTGATTTCTGGAATGTCCCTCCGGCGTTCTTCATCCGAAAAAGTAAGACTTTCCATTGATAATGCCCCGAATGTGTTACGAAGGCGGTGAAATGCTTGGATTCTTCATGCATGGGAATCTGCCAGTATCCCTTCGTTAAGTCTATGACGGTTATAAATGCAGCTTGTCCTACTCTGAATATTAAATCCCTGGCGATTTTCATGGGATATGAATCTGGCACCGTGAAACTATTCAATAGTCTAAAATCAATGCATAACCTAACGCTTCCATCCTTTTTGGCAACACAAACAACAGGATGTGCCCATTTGCTATCGCTTGGTTCAATGAGGTCCATTTCAATTAGCTCCTCGATTTGGCGATCAACTTCTTTTTGTAAACTGATGGGTACTCGATACGGTTTGAGTCTCTTTGGCGTGCAGTTCTCCGTAACTTTAACATAATGCCCGTCGACTTTGGCATGTCCTGGATTTGAACTAAAAATCTCCATATATCTCTTCAGTACATCAAATAACTCTTGGGTTTGCTCTTCAGTTAAATTATGATTTCTAGTTTTCTCCAAATGTTTTCGGATGTCCTCTACCTCTTTCTTTGTTTTATCAGTAGGCGCGTAATGGATTACGCCAAATTCTTCATCCATTTCGTAAACAACACCAATGTGATTTACCCTCTGCACATACGGTCGTACTTTATTCACGTGTAGCTCTCTAGTACTACCATCCTCTAATTCAACTCTTACCGAATGCGGTCTGGTGATTTGAATTACCGTTGCCGGTCCAATCCAAGTGCTTAAAAGTTTGTGAGTTGATGATGGGAGTAATATCAACACTTTGTCGCCAATGGCAAACTGTTTTTCTCTCGCAGGGAGATTATACCTGGAAACGTATTCTCCTTGAGCTTTCTCGGTGTTTTCGGAAGCGATCTCATTGGCTTTACGTATATTTTCAACTAAATCTTCAAGATATTTAGTGATTGGTCTGGACGCGGTCGTTGGTATAGTTCGTTCTCCCGTCCAAATACTTTTCAATAAAGATAATGGTCCTTGTGGTAACCGCCCATAAACCAATTGAAATGGTGATAGCCCCGTGGTGCTGTGTGGCACTTCACGATACGCGAACATGAGATATGGTATATGTATATCCCAGTCTCTCCCATACTCTTGTATATTTTTATTCATCATCTCTTTAAGAGTTTTATTCCATCGTTCTACTGCCCCCATACTTTCCGGATGTCCGGGTGTCGAAGAACGTGGCGCTACCCCTAATAGATTTTCAAATGATTGAGTCAGTTTGGAAGTGAAATTTGTACCCTGGTCGGTGCATATCACTTTTGGAAAACCGGTGTGAGTGAAAATCTTCATTAAAACGTCACACGTTGTCTTGGCACTAATCTCTTTCACTGGAATTGCCTCGGCCCACTTTACATAAATCCACGGCACAAATAATATATCGATGTCCTCTCCTTGATGCAGGCTCTAGTGGTCCTATACAGTCTACGCTCCAGACTTCAAAAGGATTTTCAGACCTAACGATAGGCTGTATGGGAATATGATCCTGATAGGTGCTAGTTCTCCTCAATTGGCATTCTTTGCAACTTTGACAGTATAACTTTACATATTGCCTGATATTAGGCCAGTAAAATGAATATCTGATTCTTTGTAGAGTCTTATTTTCCCCTAGATGTCCTGCCAACGGAATCCCATGTGCCATTCTTAAAATAAAATTCTTTCTTTCTTTTGGAATTACTACTTGCTGAATTTCTTCTCCGCAGACATAATCCTTATGTTGTAGTATTCCCTGATCAATGAGATGCGAATTTTCTTGCCTTTCCGCCCAATCAAAGCATCTCTTGAGTGTCTCGTCATCGCCTTGAAGTTTCGCCAACTCTGAAATGGCATCTAGCTTTCTACTCGCAGACTCACTTGCTGTCAAGACATTCACATTCGGCGTAGTGGAATTCAAATCCGAAGATATTTGTACATTTCGTCCTCCTCTGATTTCCCTACAGCTTCTGCTTCCACATTTGAAACTGTTTCTTGCCATAATTGTTTATTATGATAAAGTTCAATGTTCTCATTTAGCATCTCAAAAGCTGAACGACTTATTAACATATCACTGGTAAGTTTCTTTGAAACGGCACACATAATTGCTGTATCGCCATGTTTACCATCGTGGATTTTCATTTCATATGTCCGAAGTGGAGCTGTTTCATTATCGCCAAAAGCAGACGATGACTCTATTTGTCCTTCTCCTTCAAAAAGTGTATCATGTACTAATTCCTCGCGAATTACAGATATCTGTGCACCAGAATCCACTATACCATTAAAAATTGATTTTCCACATTTGATTTCAATCTCAATTAGGTCATCCAATTTTTTGTGATTACTTGATTGAGATAATGGAACGGAGATCTTTGCTGTCAACACATCTGTTTTCTCGGCTGTTTCAGCGCTTACAGTATTTACTTTCGGTTGTGAAATTTGTCGAGTAAAAGTATTGTTTTGAGCATTCGTCATATTGCTTTTAAATTGTCGTCCTTGCCCACAGAACTTAGAAATATGCTCCTCTTTACCGCAACTAAAGCATGTGGGGTTAAATCTGCGTTTAACCAACGTTTCATCTTGACGTTTCTGAACCCACTTAGGAATGGTTTGAGACGGAGACTTCGACGTCATCCTTGCTCCTAGTTCCATTGGACGCTCATAAGTTCTCTCATTACCTTTATTTTTCGAATCACCTCCCCACGAGCTCTTCGCTAAATCAAGGGCGTTAACATATTCGTCTAGTTTATCTGCCAAGATTATCAACTTAGACCACTGGTCCAAAAAATGCTCACGTATTTCATGTGGAACTCTCCTCTTGATTTGGTCAGCGATAATCAATTTCTTCAACCCGTCATAATCCTCGATTTCTAATCCTTTTACCCACTCTTCAAAATAGTTAGTTATTTCAAAACAGAAATCTCTCCACGTTTTCTCTGGCACTTTTTGATGGGTCATAAATTTCTTCCTAAAACTTTCAGGGCTTAATTTAAATCGTCTTAACAAAATCGATTTTATATACTCATAGTTTTCTGCATTCTCTACTGCTGAAAACCGGGGAATGTGATAAAAGCATACATCGATACGGAAGAAAAATTAGATAGATTGCCCAATGCTGAAAAAGTGCAGCCGTTGCCATTGCTTGATTTAACTACCAGCAACATGGCGATAGATCGAATCGCTCGTCGCATACCACAGAGTTAAAGGACATTTTTGACACAGCCGGCTGTGCGGCCACCGGCCGGTTAACAAACTATGTCTAAACTCAATATATTTAAAACAAATATATTGAGTGCAGTATATATTAGTGATTTATACTTAAAATAATTAACTTCATATTGAATTTTTATTACATGCCAAAATCGGAATTTTCTTCTAAAACGTGCGAAAACTTTCCGCATTCGAAGTATTTCATTTTGCTGGGAACATCCCCTCCTATATCAATGTTTCATGCCATATGAAGTCATTTATTTGTGAAAAAAAGAACTGCGTAATCTAGAAAAACTATTTTATACGAATTGCAATAACAATTTCTCTTTCAAAGCTTGATAACCGTGGTTTCAGAATGACGTAATTGTCGCTTGCTACAGCTAATTTTTCGAGCAAATGATTAATTTTTTTTTTACTCTCTGAAATAAAATGGAGCTGAAAATAGCGAAAAATTGCTTAAATATTAGAGAGCGGATGGATTTTTAGATTTTTAAAGTAGCGCAGGTTGTTTTCGATATTTTTACGTATAATCAAATGAAGAGTTTGAAGTGGATCGTACAAACGGTGTATATGTTATTGCGCTTTTTGTGTTTAATTTTTTAATCTTTATGGAGTAATTGTGGTAAAAGTTTTATCGTAGAGTGGATACCCAGAATTTTTAAAGAATCAGTGTCAGTGATCAGCGTAACTGTAGGTTATAAGAAAGCTTATATTCAGAAATTCAGTCTTCGTTTGATTGCAGCATTGATCGAATTAAATGGCAAAATTGGACACTGTTACTGTGGTAACTAAATGGCAATGTTAAACACAGAAAATGAAATTTATTGCTCTCTGACGTCATTTTTACATCATAAACTTAAAAATGCATTAATAAGTTAAATACTAACAAATTTTGAAAAAAAAAAAATGCACCACAATCAAGATTCTTGAACATGAAACATGGATTCAGATAGGAAGATACAAATAATTTAAGAGACTAAATTTTGCTGAGATGAGCAAATAAATATTGACAAAGTATATTCAATATTTATTTATTTTCCATATGTATTTGTTGGTTTATCTCTATTCCGTGCGAAGAATGGGTACTTCAGCCGAGATATATATATATTATATTTATGTATTTATACTGTTTTTACTAGAATTTTTATTTTCGTCAAAATAACTCATTGTGGAGCTTAAGCTTCTAATGCGTTTCAGCTTTTCAACCTAACAAATTGGTCTTTATGGTTTATTTTTTATCACATAAACTATGATGGAGCAGGTCGCAAAGCGTGCAACACACTGACTTTTTGCTGTCTGTCGTAAAACATGTTTCCTTTAACTAATTGATATTGATTACACTGATCTGGAGAAATCCATTTCAATGAATGAGTTCCTCACTGTTTGCTATTAGCGGATAAATTTATGCTATATATATCAAACTTGTCTTAAATTTTTTTTTGTCTGTTAAACATCTAGTTTTATTCTTAGAATAAGAGCATTTACTTCCGTTTATTAACACGTGCCATATTTCATAGTGCTTTTTTATTAGTTTTTGAGAACATTTCGTATTTTTTTGCAGCCATTTACTAATATTTTTTTTTCTCTTTCCTATAAGCAATGACCTGACGTTTGGTGTAGTGTATTTAAATCTGTTCTTTCACGCACAAGGTACGTTAACTGAAAACGGGTGTTGCAAAACTATGAGTTTTCCGAGATTCTTGCGAATTACAGTAAGTGCAACGACCAACGTTGTTCAAATAAATTCCACGGCTGTCACGACTGAAAAAGTTTTCGACCCGACGTACGTTAAATTTGCGAAAATAATCGCTCAGGCGCTTAGATTTTCATACGAATTTTCATCTCCAAATGACGGTGAGATCGGAAGACGCTTATCAAACGGAAGTTGGACCGGAGTAATTGGAATGCTGCAGCGCAACGAGACTGATCTGGCTGTAAGCGGACTATCCATCTCTCTGGAAAGGACTGAAGTAGTTGATTTCAGCTTCCCTTTCCACAGAACACGTATTACTTTTGCCACAAGAAAGCCGGAATATGTTCCGGAGCTGACGGTGTTCATAGAGCCATTTTCCAGCGGGGTATGGTGGTGCAATTTAGGCTGTCTCATAATCTTGCCGTTTGTATATTTTGTCCTGCTAAAAAGAAAATATCCGCTGGAAAGACTAATTTGGGCAATGTTCGGAATATTCACAAGACAAATTCTAATCTTAAAGCCGAAAAACACAAGGGATTGCCTTTTGATCCTCTTTTGGATGATAGGTTGTATGATTCTGGGATATTGCTATGCAAATGTTCTTTTGTCTTTCCTCACTTTTCCACACTTGAAAGGAGTCCGTACCATTCCAGAATTAGCGGCTGCTGTAGCGAAAGGAAAATACCAGTGCACTTCGTATAAGGGCAGCCTCATAAATGGTGCACTGTCAAAGTCTGCTGATCCTCTGTTCAGGATTATCGGTCGTAATTTGCAGCGAAGTCCCGGATCCAACGACATTAACGCAGTCCTCAGCAACACAGAATCTTCCAAGAAACCTGCGTTTATCGGATCCGATTCCCATTTCCATCCCCTGAGGGCGAAGTATTTCATTGCAGACGGCGAATTTATCCCAGCACTAATAGCTGTTCCTGCACAGAAAGGCTTCTGCTGCGTGGAACAACTTAATCGGGTTATAAATCGAGTCTGGGCTTCGGGTTTGTTTGTGAAATTGATCACTGACAGAGGATTCACGACTTCGATCAGGACCTTCCTCAGCAATCCGGATATCGTTCAGAAACATAAAGAAAGACAGCTGTCGATTGACGACTTTAAAGGGGCATTTATTATGCTTGTCATTGGATACCTGATTGCCACTATTGTATTTATGATGGAGGTAATTATTGGAAACTTTAGAGGATTTTGTTGGTGTTGATGAAATTTACTTAACATAAGATTTTAATACTTTTCAAGAACAAAACTATAGGTCTTTATAGTCCATCAATAAATTGGGCATCAGGTTTGTTTGTGAAATTGATCACAGAGGATTCACGACTTCTATAAGAAGCTTCCTCAGCAATCCGGATATCGTTTAGAAACATAAAGAAAGACAGCTGCCGATTGACGACTTTAAAGGGGCATTTATTATGCTTGTCATTGGATACCTGATTGCCACTATTGCATTCATGATGGAGGTAACTGTTGGAAACTTTAAAGGATTTTGTTGGTGTTGATGAAATTTACTTAACATAAGATTTTAGTATCTTTCAAGAACAAAACTATAGGTATAGTATCAATAAATTGAGCATCGGGTTTGTTTGTGAAATTGATCACATACAGAGGATTCACGACTTCGATCAGGACCTTCTTAAGCAATCCAGATATCATTCAGAAACATAAAGACAGCTGTCGATTGACGACTTTAAAAGGGCACTTATTAAGCTTGTCATTGGATACCCGATTGCCACTATTGTATTTATGATGGAGCTAATTATTGGAAACTTTAAAGGATTTTGTTGGTGTTGATGAAATTTACTTATCATTAGATTCTAGTATATTTCAGGAACAGAACTATAGGTATACTATCGATAAATTGGGAATCGGGTTTGTTTGTGAAATTGATCACACACAGAGGATTTATGACTTCTATCAGGACCTTCCTCAGCAATCCAGATATCATTCAGAAACATAAGGAAAGACAGCTGTCGATTGACGACTTTAAAGAGGCATTTATTATGCTTGTTATTGGATACCAGACTGCCATAATTGTATTTATGATGGAGCTAATTATTGGAAACTTTAAACGATTTTGTTGGTGTTGATGAGGTTTCATTGACGTTAGGTTGTAGTATGTTTAAAAAAGAAAACTGTCACTTACCTTTCAGTTATGACACATTTTTTTCTCTTTGAAACTTCAAACATCATGAAAGACAGAATGAGAAATTTTTAATCTCAGTGATATGAAATATGAATTAAAACTGCTTTCAGTAATTTTTGTTGTAACACACAGCTAAGTGTTTTTCTAAATTTTCAGAAGTAAGGCTTTGTTTTTTATCATCTGAAATAATTTTACATGCTGAAAATGCTCTTTGAACATCAACGAATGTCACTGGGCAGTACTTATTGCTAATATTTCGCTTTGGATGGTTCTACTTTTTCTGGTAATTCACTCCCCTCACCATTAATAAAATTATTTATTTTATTCACTGCCAAAAATCCTCAATTTTTATTTAAAATAAAATTAAGTTTCTCACTGATTTCTTCTTTTAATGACTCTGGAATCTTACCAACGCATTCCTGTACTTTTACAACTTGACTCATTACATCACTCAGAAGCAGATTTTGATATTTTAATTTTGTGATGTCTGTCTGATGTTAAAAAGGAAAACTGTCTTTCGATTATCGATAGACATATCGCTAAGAATTTCTTCCGCAATGAAAAAGGAAGAAGAATCGACGCTGTCCAAAGCATTGACTACATCTTTTATGGAGTTGTCCATAATCCGAAATCCTCGTCTTCATCAGGGTTGGCATGCGTGCTTTCGTTCTAGCCATTTCTGAAATTTTAATATATAGGCTGGCTTACTTAAATTGTTGCAAATACACACGGAAAATGTTGAAAGCGTATATGCTATTTTGCTGGGAACCTGAGGTTGTATAAATTTTTCAAAGCGTGGGACTTAAAGAAAAAAAATACTGAAAGGAAAGTAAAAAAAGTTACAAATTCAAAGCTAAAGAGATTGAAATACAGAGGGTGTTTACACATTTTTAGAACGATTTCGATAAAGAATTAAAAAAAAAAGGTAAATGTTTTAGAATAAATATTTTTGGCAACAGCTTATTATTTGAAATGAGAAATATCGTCTGCTACTTTTAAATATATTCTTCTTTCAAAATGTCATATGTAAACAAGCTGTAGGTTGAAGGATATGTTTTTGCGCTTTCCCAAGAGAAATATTCTTATTCCATAATTCAAAAACGTTGTGAAATGCATGGTATTAAAATTTCTAAGTACAAAATAAGCAACATTATTAATCGGCAAGGTAAAAATTGTCAATCATTATTTCTGCATGGAAAGAAAACTCCAAACGAATATCCGAAAAAGGTATGTACTGTTTCAAATGTTTCTAAAGTGAAATTGCTGGTAACAAGGAAAATCAATTGCAAAGTCTTTAGATACATCTGTAGAAACAATAAATAAAATAATAAACCAAGATTTACAACTTAAAAAGCTAAAACACTTACTGTTCACCAGCTTTAGCCGAGACATGTGGCTCAATCAAGTCATACTTCGAAAACTACCACTGCATTCCTTGAAAAAATGAAGACTGATACAGGTATTGCATATATACCTTTTCAACATATTCCTGCGAAGTCCCCTGACATTTTACCTATGGACTATTGTGCCTTTGGTCTGTTAAAAAGAGCTCTTTCTAAACGCAAACCCACCACGATAGATGGACTCTGAAAGTTGTGGAAGAGGAATGGAAAGCAATACCCCTGGAAATTTTACGAAAAGCTCTTCTATCATAGAAATCACGATGCAGACTTATAGTCCAGAAAAAAGGCTATCAGATCGAACATTAAAAGAAAAGTCTTTACATTTTAAACATTAATTAAACGGCCCCGAAATCGTTCTAAAAATGTGTAAACACCCTCTGTATGCATTCAACAGAGAAAATGCGTCATTTTATGCAAAATCATCAAAAACACCTGAAATATGCAATTGCATATGCAAATATGCGATTGCATATAGTCCGCGGTCTGATAATAAGCAATGTTGATTATTAAAATTTTAAAGCCAATCCAAAATTTTGCCAATCCTACTTTTGCATTTTGTTGACACTGGGACTTTTGTCAAATTATTTTTAACTTTCCGTTTAACTTTTCAATGAAAGTGCTAATCTTTTCGAGACATTTTAGATTTTTCAAAAATTCACAAAAAGTAATGCAGGGTTTTAAATAAAGGAAATATAGTCCAACTCTGAAACGTGGTTTTGGAAGGTTCGATTGGGGATATTTGGTGGAAGGATTCTTCATAAGAGAGTAGCACAATTAAATTATGTTCCCCCAATTGGCGTCTTAATGTGCATATGTACAGCTGAGGGATAAGGATAAGAGTCCTTACGACCTTATATAGTACTCCACCCACTTGGCGAATGGAATTCGTGCCAACCGTTCCCTTAAATACAGTAACCTTTAACCTGCGTGATTCTTCATTATGGAATGCAATCCCGCACTGTTTTTTGTTCCGCGCGATTTCGGGATTGAGACATATGAATCTGGCAATCCCTCGGGATTGGCATTTAATTCAGCTCAGAATGAAGAAAAATAGGAAAAAGAAAGATTTTAAGCACCATGAAATTTAACTTTAATCGTAATAATTAAAGATATTTGACCATTAATACATTAACTTAAAATATGAAAAATATAGTTATGATATTATTTCACAATTAAACAAAAACAGGTAGTTATGAAAATTATGGTTATGGTATTCAAAATAATATACTTAATTCTTAGTTGCTAAAAAATAAAGTAAAAATGTCACTATGTTATGTGCGTGCAAAGAGTCACTCATCTTCCTAGTCTTGATCTAATTTTAGTGGTTGATTCCTACTTTAGGACCCCCACTCTCGCCAACGCGACGATAAATATTGATATACAGTTGCCATTACGATTTTTGTATTTATATTGCAGCCATACGGCAAAGAGTTTATTCGTAAATTTCTCTCAATAATCAACCGGTATTCCAGTTGATTTTGCACGTGACCAGTCATGAATTTTGATCTTTGATAAGGCCGTTGCCTACGAAATGCTCATAATATGTAGTATTACGTAGGCAACCATAAGGTTTAGTATCCTTTTATTCATTCTCGATCTTTGTTTAGAAAATTTCTATTGGCTTTTACGCAGTAAAGTATAATTTCGCAAACACTGGATACTAAATTCCTGTTTTATTTTCATATTGGTACGTATTAATAGGAGCAGACGATTTCAACTCATTTATATTAGCATCGTCAAGCACAAATAAATCTGACAAGGGAAATTTGGTTGCTAGGGTAACTTTAAATATTAAAGTATACATATGTATTTTTATTTATGCATTAATGATATAATTTAATATAACGGACGCAAAAATTTCTGGCATCTGAAAATTGGTTGCTAGAACAATTTTAAATGTTAATATTTTAACTTATAAGAATTGAGTTCTTTTCGAATTTACTAATTGATAACTATTTCTAAACAGCGGATTCGGTGAATTTATCTATTCTGTTTCTTAATTTGGTGAGGTGTTTTAAATTTGCCTTGCAAATTTTTAAAAATCATTACAGAATTAGTTCTTTTGTTAATTATTTTAACATTCTGATTCCATTTCCTAAAATTGTTGGGATTCAACATACTTCATTGGTTAAAATAAAGTAAAAATTCACGAATCCGCTTTTAATAAAGGAAATACATATAAATTTAAAGAATCTGCTCATAAATTCTTGTCAAATGAAGTCATTTGGAACATGTAAGTACATCATTACATTTATTTTACTTGCCAACTAATGTATTTTTAATAATTATCTTCAAATTCCGTATTTGGTGCGTTGAATGCTGAATTGTTCACATTAATTTCATCCAGTTTCTCTGCGAAGCGTTGAAACTTGTGCGCATGCGCGATCACGGACTATTGACAGGAAGGTTCGCCAAAACGCGGCGATTTTTTTCGTTGGCGAGAGTGTTGGTCCTAAAGTAGGAATCAACCAAATTCAAATCGCCAAGCAACCGAGATTTACAATCAAGATGATAACGGTAAAATCTCGTTAAAATATTCGCTGTCCGAAAGCATTGCTGCGACCTGGGCGTAATCCTCATGTCGCCAAGCAAACTTAATGGCGTTTGAAGCAACATTTCACCATTTTCAGTTAAAATGAGTACAATACATAAAAATATCTTATCTTATCTTATCTTATCTTATATATAATAAAATCCGAGAGTAAACATTGTATGTAGCTATGTAGGTAGGTTTGTGACCTCCGATCTTCTTGCTCGCGTCTCTCGATCGCATTGTGCCGAGACGGTTGGTCGCAGACCTACCGAATTTTGCATACGGCTTCACTAGGATAGATACTAACACCCCTCGGAGCGATTTTTTCGAAATTCGAATTAGAGAATGTTTTATTTTATGTTTTGTCCGATTTTCAGCGATTTTTCACGCTTAATACGTAATAACGCCGGCAATTTCACTCGCAAGAAAACGAAATTTACATCATCGGATAGAGGAGAAAATTTTCTTTTAAAAATTGTTTGTTCGGATTGTGTAACATAATTTGCAGATTTTTGGGAATTTTTCAAATACAATTAAATTTGACGCTGACTTTTGTAAAATATTTTTAAAATTGCTGCATCTTGAATTCTATCCGTCATAACTTTTTTTATATTTTGTCAAATGACGGAGCATACATTTCGCCCTCTTTTAAAAGTGAAACCAGAGGAAAATATGACTTAGGAGATTTTTTACGAATTTTTAAATAAAGAAGGATTTTCATTTCAATCGCAGCGCAGCTTAAAAATTTCCGTATGATATCTTGCGGTTTGGTTGTCTTGGAGACAGTAACAATGATTAAAATTGCCAGTTGAAAAAAAATAAATAAAATTATTTAAAAATAACCGAGTTTTCACATGTGAAATGTGCGCCACTTTGACATCACGAGTTTAAAACCCCTTTCGAAACTCAATCAGAAAAACGGACTCACGAGCAAAACATACGCGATATAATACGTGAAATAATTGTATATTTTACTTTACGTTGCCAGAAAAATAATTGAATGCTGTTTTTTCACAAGTGAATTAACCAGCATTATTTTCAATTGAGATTTTAAACGGGACACGTTTTCGAATCGCAAGAAAGATTTTGCGGTGCTAAACAGGGCCTGATTATGGCAAACAGGGACCCCGGGCATTAATGAATTTGGGGGCCTCCATCTATGAAATTTGTTTTATTTTTCATAAGATATATGTTTATAAAAAAGAATATTTCAGAACAACATTTGAAATTGGGGGCCATTTCGAGCTGGAGGCACTGGGAAAAGTTCCGATTTGCCCGTGAGATACTAGGGCCCTGGTGCTAAATACGCCAATCTGACAATAATTAATCATACAAATGTATGGAGAGCTGTTTTAGTGGCAACCATAAAGTGAAATGATTATCGTTTATACTAATGCATAAATTGCAAAAGTCACCAAAGACTAAAAGACTACATTCGTGACAAATATCTAAGCCGTTTCTTTAAATTAAGTATTAACGACTGAAAAACGAAAATATATTGTATTGGTATCAGTAAAAGATAGTATAAGTAATAGTTAGTAGATATGCTGGGGCAATATTGATCAAAGCACAATATACCGCATTAATAAATATTTCGTGAAACTAAATCTTCTATTCATTTTTCAACAGCCGTATTACATCACAGCTAACAAAACATTAAGTAATTCTACGTCGCGTTAATATATCCCGCGGTTGTTTCAACAGAAAAGACTGTCACACAACTTTTTTCTTGTCACAAGTAGTTATGATCGCATTCTAGGAAAATGTTCTCTTCTTGCCTTGCGAAGAGCGGGTACACAACTATTTAATTATAAAATGAAACGGTTCTCCACATCATGTAGTATCTAAGGTATTAATGGCATAACTTAAATCTAAAAAAGAGTATGATGCAGAAATGAGACATTTTGAATATTAGGAATTTTCACTGCGAACCGTCACGCTTTTCTTTTCTAATTGCGAATGACACCGACATAGTTTTTTGCGTCATAATATTAACAATGGTCTCAGGTCAGTACTTATAATAACTTTACAAATAACTAATGAGTAACTTTACGCCAAGAGTCAAATCATTTTGCTTATTTTTAGATCCCAAATCACTGGAATCAATTGGAACTATACATGTAAGAAACAGTTTCGTTCCCTACCGTGCGGAGAACGGGTACGCAGCTAGTAAACATATTAATGATTGAGAGAAATGGTGCTATTCTTTGTTACGTTCTTTTCTATTGCCATATTTATTGTGAAAGTACTGCTAAATTTTTTTGCCACTGACTTGTTTACGAATGTTATTATAGTATAAGACCACAAAGTTCCACCTATAGGAAGTTATGCTTCACTTACAAAAGATGGATAACGCCATTTGTGCAGACAGATGGCGCAACACCTGACTCGGTCACTGCCGGTGTAGCTATCGAATGGAAAACTATATTTACACATTTTTATTTCGAATGACGACGACACACAAGAAAATAGCATCTTCTACTTATATAGTACGTTAACGCATGCGGTACCAGTATCGACGCTATTTCCACGCTGCGAACGGCAACAGCTAGATGTAAAACATTGCAGTGCAATAACAATAACGCTTGTGCGAAAATCCAAATGAACAGTTTCAATGACTTCCAATGGAACAAGCCTATGTCACGCAGATTACAAAATAACGATCATGGATACACAAAAAAAGCAAGATCTTTCGGACTTTTTCGCAGCTTCAAAATATCGAATGGACAATACTTGGAGCATGAATCGCCCTTTTAAAAAATGTCACCCTGCATGGGGCTGAAGCCCATTTTATTCATTGGCTGTTTCAACGTCGTTGTTTAGGATGACACCCAAAATGTGTACAGTAACCCTAACCTAAATAAATTGAATGACAAATACCTTTAAACCAAAGAAGCAATGATTGCAGCTAGTTTACATTTATTTCGATCGGTCATGAATTTTAATACAGTTTTAAATTCACGCTGAATTCAAACTCTTAGTGAAAAGTCAAAGGCTAAAATGTGCTCCGCTTGGCGACTATTTATTTTTTAATGGGGCATAAACGCACCAAGTATTGTAAATTTGATATTTTTATATCAAACTTACAATGTATTATACCCAAACATGCTTATACCATATCTTCATGGTTTAAAGAAATAAATGTTTCCTTGAGACTCGGCAACAGCTAAATGTAACTGTAACCGCTTGATTAAAAAAAATTCGCCGCATAGTCATTATTTAAAGCAAATATTTGTACGGAACACAAGAAATCTTTCCATCCATAAGTTAGTCGAAAATTCTAGTTCGTTAAACTGTAAATATGTAATTAAAAAATTATATCGTGAAAGCATTTACAGTAACGTCCGAAAATTCAATAGTAACTTAGTTTTTGTTAAAGCTTTTTGAATTTTCGATCACGAACTATCGACACACAATAAATAATAACAAGCCTTTACACAAGAAATTGTTTAAATCTTCTGCACATCTAAAAAATACGCGCACTCACACTCGCCTACGTTTTCGACGCCGTAGCGTGTCCACAGCACAAGACGGTACGGTGAGTGCCTGGTTACGAGCCCGGAGTGGACCCCAGGCTCCCGGCGGCACTCTTCGTGTGCAGACCGTCCCAAGTACCAGTGGCAGTCCGTCCAGTTCTAATGAACTGGCAGTGTATTCGCAACTGGGGCCTCACGACTATTAACTACCCTCCGCTATTGCTGCTTTTCGCGATTCGGCGATCGCCAAGAGCCAGGAACAGCCAAGGGCCGGACGCTGGCACATACGTGCCCGATGGCACGCAGTGCCTCTTACTTCTGTTCTGGGGATGTTATACAGGCCTGTCGGGCTAAGCAGGGAACGCCTTGGTGGAAGGACTTTCCAAGGGAGCTGGCTTCTAGTGGTCCGAAGTAAACCACCAAACCTCCGGACAGCCAGACCGACTGCTGCGGATTTGGAACGGGGGGAATTCATTCCCTGATAGGGTGCCTAACACTCCAGTCGGATGTGGGAATCGAACCCACGACCACTACGAACTGAGAGAGCTACTGTCTTAGACCCCTCAGCCGTGCCGGCGACAACAGATGATATCTTAAGCAGACTTCGTGCCGATTACACAGACGTGTAATCGATTACGATTACGATTAATTTTCACTTTTAGACCAGGATTACGATTACCGGAGAAAGTGTAATTCCCAATTATGGTTAGATTACGATTATCATATAAAACCCAATTTCCGATTACTATTAGATTACGATTATGTAATCTATTAAGACATTCGATTATGATTACATTTGAGTCCGATTACGATTACATTTCGATTACAAAACTTTTCTTTTCACCCTTCTGGAATTGATATTATAATGTCTAAATTTTACAATTTTAACTCAAGAACAGAATAATGGGTCCATTTGTTCAGGGAGCTAAATTAAAAGAATGCCATACAGCAAGAACTTCCATACTATTAGACGAACCTGGTTGATTTCCTAGGCCCACTTGTGAAAAGTTTTTTAATGCATACGAACCTCTATTTGAACATGGCATTTTTCGATTTTAACTTAAACATATGTCATTTGCAGTGTGTGTGGAGTGGGAGGGAGGGACAGGCTTGGTGGTTTAACACATCTTTGAAATGAACCCAGGTTTATCCTAATCAAGAAAAAATTAGTATACAAAAATTGATATTTGATCCCTTCTATGATCGGCGTTGCTTCCTTGCCTATGTCCTGGTTTTCTGGTTTCGAAAGAGATACTGGCAGACGCATGAAAAGTTAGCCGTGGTTCCTATTCAGCCGTGAAGGAGGAACCTCTTGTCATTACGATCTTGCAACGATGTGCGCGAACATATTAAACCAAAGTTTAAGATTTTTTAATGCATTGAGTAAAATGCTAAAAACAGGGGCTCTCGACAAATGCATTGTTTTCTCCACAATAACCATTAGCCTGAATCTGAATAGATGAGGCTGGACGTATATTGCAGTTATTATTTCACAGAAAACTTCCCGCACAGTTTAACTTCTTTTTTTTATACTTTCATAACACGTATATGGGCATTAAATATCTAAAACCGGGCCTGCCAAACAAACAAACTTTTAATTTCTAGAATACACACGCAGTTTTAAAAATTCAAAACTAACTACTAACTCAAAACTACATGCATACTATCTATTGAAGAAAGACTTAAGAATACTACTAATAAGAATTACTTAAGAATAGCAGAATGGAGATGTCTAAAGATATCTCTAAACATACATCTTAAAAGTGTGGTGGGTCATATATAGTGTATTGGTGCTGGTACGACGTAATAAACAAAACTGGACAGTGATATTGGCGGTGTGAACGGTAAAACCCAACGTAATGCCAATTACAATAAAAAAGGCCCGAATTTACTGTAAAACTATTTTATAAATAATTAATCGTTCAAAGATGCTCACTTTCTAAGCAATTTGCTGTTATATATGATAAAGAACTGACACACATTTTTGTCTCCGGTCAAGAATTCCTTTTACATATTGAATATTTAATATACACATACATACATGCATTTGAAATTTAATGAAAATAGTTTAGTGCCAAAAGTTGTTTAAACTTTTGAATGTGGTATAAAGGAGCTAACATTTTTATGAGAGATAGAAAATAGGTTAATATAGACGTAGAGATGTCAAAGATTTGCGGATGGGGGGGAGAGGGATGTGTGTATATAACATTTTCAAGAGTGGAAATAGTGAAATTTTTATAGGTTTTGCGTGAGGAAAAGACTTTTGAATCGATGATATTTTAAACAAAGTAGACGGCAAGCGGATGTTGTCCCCTGTCCTACGCCTATGTTGTTTAATGCGAATTCTCGGAGAAATTATAAAAGCTTATAATACACACAATAGAAAAGTTATATATAATAAGTCTCCAGTTTAATTCCAAATTGATAATAAATAGATACCAACAATTCAAGTTCGAAAGACTTACTATGTTTTAATATAATATGTGTACAGTACAAATTAGATAAAAACAAAATATTTTAAATAATTTTCACACTCATCAGTGAAAAAAACGAAGTATGAATACTTTGTGAATCATATTTTTTTAAAAATGAACTGTTTTCTGGGTCTAATCACTAACACTGGCATAAATGAAAATAAATTATTTATCCGTTAAACTTTCAGATAAGTCAAGGCAGCCAATCAAGTCGAAAATAAGACAAAATTGATTTTTAATACTTCATTATGTATTTTTACGCATTTTTACTCACCATCAAATTCTATTGAAGGAAAAAAATGTTAATTCTATTTAAAGGGGAAAAGGGATTTTGTAGATCATTGTCTATGTTCCCTACTCTTTACCCATTTATCCAGAAATTTATCAATCATTAAAAAATATTGATATTTCTAAAGGTCTTTATACATTATAAAATTATTACATTCTTATGCAATTACATTCTTATTAATAGCACAAAGATATACTAAGTTTTAACGGAAATATATGCGCTCCTACCTGCTTATCCAAACAACACAAGGAACCAAAGTTTATCTGTTGTCCACTAATCCAAACAACACATTCATAGTTTTTAAATGCACATCCTTTTCCATTTTTATTTTTATACTTTTCTAAAACTGAAAAAACATGCTGCACTTTTTCCTGTGTAGGTGCCATTTATGTTCTTTTTCACGATCGCAAATCAAAATGAAGAAATGAAGGAAAGATCTGACACCACAAGAAATAGTTTTAGCTATTCCCTCCCGTGCAACCCTCACTTTCTTCTGGGAAGTCCATTCTTTTCTCTCACCAGTCCAGACTTGGATGAACAGAAGACGACAGCATAGGCGCCGACTTCATGGGGCTTGAAGGGGCTTCAGCCCCCCCAATATTTTTATTCAGGGGGCTGAGCCCCTTCAAAAATTTCACTCCAACTTTTTTGTGTCAAATCATATTTCTTCCTCCAAATCGGTTAAACTTAAGAATCCTAAAAATAGAGAATGTATCGCTAGCTTCTTCTGTCTCCCACTCCGCTTTTTCTTTCACAGGGATTCAGGAATTACGTTGGGCGCCTGTAATGCCGTAAGGCACTGATGTCAACCTTCTTTATCAAGAGCGCAGGCACAAACAAATGACCATCAGATAGCTAGGCAAAAAGTAACGGGTGTTTTCCCCCACAAGAACCCTTCAGATTTTACACCGTGACACAATTGATGATGGAATTGCTTTCTAGTAGGGAGAAGACTGCGCTTTTTTTAGGAGGGTCGTTCTCATGTAATGTAATCTTTCTTTTTTAAATCAGTACAGCAAAAGCTTTCACTTTTGTTCTATTGTGAAATACAGACTCTTCTGTAGACGTCTGACCATAAGGGAGATTTTCCCATTGTGCAAAACTGCAAACGATTGTGACATTCCCATTTCCCAGCAGTATTAAGTTTCGATGCTGAAAATAAACCGTTTAAATGTGACTTAAAAACAATTCAAGGCAGAAAATTGATAGTCAAATTCAAGTTTGAAGATTTTAAATCATGAAGAACCTTGTGAGATGGATGAAAAATTGATGTTTAATACAGTTTCGGATATAGACAGTATTCATTTCTTTATACGCTTTATCAAAACTTTACTAATATCGAACGCTTAACGTTTCTGATTTAGCTACAGTTAAGAGCTAAATAAAAAATGATTTCATAAAAATCTTCGAGCAGCACAACTTCTGGATTATATTTTATAATTGCTTGCTCTTATCTTCTTTCTTTACATATAAAACTCTATCCCCCATCAAGGGCGTAATCAGAGGTGGGGGGGGGGCGGGGCGGGCTACGCGGGCTGAGCACTACTTAGCTGTCTCCCAGCCCCCCTACGATTTTCAAAAATTTTTGTTAGTTTACACATAAATACGAAAATTTAGAAACGAACATTTGAAAACCATGAAATCTTTAAGAAGATTCGTTGTTTTAGGCGAATTTCGCTTCATAATTGCAAGATTTCTGTTCGGTTCATTATTTTGCTACTTTTGGCTGCATGTGGTGCCAGTGGCGGTTCCAGAGGGGGTCACAGTGGTCATGACCCCCCCTGGGCCTAGATTAACCATCTCGCCAAGAAAGAAGGAAGAAAAAAAACGAGGGCCCAAGCCGAGCTTGGACAAGGCCCAAAATTCAGAGAGGCCTTGATCATGTGCATACATATCATATTGTGTTGCTGAAAGAGAATTCCTCTTTAGAAAACCATTAGTCTCTGATTAATTTACTTTATTTTATAACAACACTAAAGTATGCACACAATATTCTGACTATGTGCTCAGTCGTTGTTCCTTGGCAGAAAAATATGGAGCCGTTTTGTAAATATGTGCATTCATCCATATTCATCCATACATAGAGGGCAAAGGAAAGGGGAGTCACAGCGAGCATGATTAAGGTAAGGGTGGATGGGGTAGTTGCCTCGAACCCACAATGAAAGAAAACGATCAAAATCAAAAAATGGTTTTAGAAAAATGTGTGAATTGGGCGTGTGATACATATACTCGTATTCGACCCACACTTGCAAATAGCCTCCCTCTTCTGTAAAAGCAATCTATGAAGCACCTATGTTTGTAAATTATTATTTATGGAATATCAAACTAGCGTAACTGCTACAAAACCATAAAAATTATAGAGGAGGAAGGAGGGGGCTGTCATGGGGAAAGAGGGACTATACCTAAACAGGGCCGGATTACCCATCAGGCTGAGTAGGCTTTCACCTGTGGGCTCCTACCATTTTAGAGGCCTGCGTTAAAATTTAGAAGGAAAAAAATATAATCAAACATTATTAAAGCTATTTTATTGTTAATATTTATACAGAATATGTATATGTAACTCTGAGAAAATAATTCTGATTCATTATTGACTTCGTACACAAGAAACACTTTTTGGCACTGTACACTTCTTAATTGAAATTTGAATGAATATGTGTTAGAAAGTTTGAAGCTGACTATTTAGCTTGAATTTTTATGTGCACATTTCAGTGATACCTTGCATTAGATGGATGTATATTTTGCAAATTCAATAAGGAGAACTTTTAGCACTATGTTTACAACGAACGGGCTATGGTAATCATAAGAAGGCTTATAAACAAAATACCCTTCGTACCCCAGTCATCACAATCATATTTTATACAACTTTTTTCTGTTCTGAATAAAAATTAATTTTCGTATATTGTTGCACAAATATCATCAGAATAAATTTCAAATAACATAATTCGTTATGGTTTTAGTTTATAAAATGAATACTATGTATACATTTAGCCAAAGCGTCACTGACTTACCAATTGCTAGTGTGCTAATTTAATTTGTTTTCATAATTGTTAAGGTAATCTGGAACGGTTTTTCAAAAAGAAGTGTGATTTAAAGTGCAATGCAGATTTTATATTTCGAGTTTTCTATGCCAAGTTCCACACGAAGCTCCCCCCCCCCCCGGCCTAGATCCCTCGCGCAGATAGTTGGCCATAACACAACATTTCAACATTTCTTTTCATTTTTAATGTTATTGAAAGATTATATGAGTATTCTTAGTTTAATGTAAAATGAAAGTTTTCAGTATTAAAATGTTTATGAAGACCTAAAATAGTGTAGACTCTGAATTTTGATATATTCTCGCACTTGGATTTCTTTGTTAAATCATTTAAGGATGATATTATTGAAAAATTAATTTTTTTCCTGCTGTGAAAATACTATGAGAATGAATTTAAAAGTATATTTTATTTATTTATTTGTTTTTGTTTTTACAATTCAAATCACGGAAATCCGTTTAATATGTATGTGTCGAAGAGAGGACTTGTAACTTTGTATGATGGTTTGTATATGTGTTTGATTTGTTTTAATACATGGAAAGGAGGTATTTATTACTTCTTTGCTTATGTTTTTTAAAATAATTTTAAATGTAATCTGTAAAAAGTTGTCAAAGAAATGTAATTTAAATGTGATCAGTTTTTCTGCCTTAAAGTAGTGCGACATTTAATTAAAGTCGATTTAATTTATGGGTATTTCACCATGTAGTAAAATAAAAAATACTATTTTATATTAGTAAAAATTATCTCTGATGAATGTTTGCAAGTAAATAAAATAATCCGGATTTTAGTATTTCGTCTCGTTTGTACTTCTAGGATATTTTGAAATATTAGCTGGAGTAATGTTTTGCAGAACAGTTTTCCACATTTGACTGCATGCATTTTCTTTCCTATGAAATTATCATTAAATACATTTCTAAAAAGATTTTACTTGTTTTGCTGTTATTAACTTAATTAAAATTCAGTTATTCTTTCAGAAGGGAGATTTGCTTTCTCCATATGTGTACTGAAGACTGATTCGAGATCTTGAGTTCAAATACTTAATTTAAAAAATGAGTTCAAAAAATTTTTGAAAAATTTATTAAATGGAATTCCTTTTATTTTCATGAAAGTGTTATGTTAAAAAAGCACATTTTGAAATCTCAATTCTAAAATTTCTGAACCCCTTTATTATACTGACGGAGAGAAGGATTTTGTGTCCCCCCGTCCACCTCCTAAGGATACGAGCCCCCCCAATAATTTTTACAAGTCGGCGCCCGTGGACGACAGACAACAACAACAAAAGAATGGTCATCTAAATATTTTCCCGGGGAAAAAAAAATAATACAAGTGAGCTCCTATCTTCCTCCAAACGTCGGAGCTCCAGGGGAACTTCCTGTCTTCAGGGCATGCCTGTGCCTCCCCGTGAAAATTTTCCCAGCAAGCTGAACAAAAACTAAAACTGGGCAACTGTAATCGTTTTGTAATCGTCCCGTAATCAAAGCGACTACGATTACAGGCTCTTCGATTACGACTATCTGGCAAATGAAATTTCTAGATTACGATTAGACTACGATTACGCGAAAAAATAAACTTCTAGATTATGACTAGATTACGATTACGTGAAAAATTTAATTGCCAGATTACGATTATATTACGATTACACAAGAAAATGTAATCGATTACAGTCGATTATGATTACACGAAGTCTGATCTTAAGTAATACTTAAACATTACAACAATGATCGCTATGCATTATGAAGATTCACTTTCCAGTTCTACCCAACATTTTGTAGGCCATTGTTGGGAACCTTCTGGCTGAGAGGGTTTGCTCACCGCTCGCTGCCAAACGCCTGAGGTCTCGGGTTCGAATCCCGTAGTCCGTGGTTGTCACTGTTTTCTTCCCCTGTGTTTGTACTTCTGTTGTGTTATTCTGTTTATTGTTAATGATTGTCTTTGGCATAATATGCAATTTTGGCCTACAAATCACCCAATTTGGCACGAAAAATGTTTTCAAAATGTTTCTTGCCACGATCGTCCAATTTGGCGAAAAAGACATTCTGCTATGCACTCAATGGATGTGTAGTGTTCCAAAATGGGCAATGTGGTTGATTCCTAAAATAGTTCAATGCGTAAATTAAAAAAATTAAAACCTAAAATGAAAGCTTTTTATAATTCATTCGCTAAGAGAAAAATCAGTATGGGATATTTCTGTTCACTGGGAGATTGGGAAGTTAGCGAAAAATTTAGATTATATTTGATCAAGACTCCCATTAGAGAATAATTAGAAAAATTAAAATTTGTAATTATTAATTCATGTGTAGCGGTTGCTACGTCAAAAAGTATTAATTAGCTTTTGAAATAAATTTCAACTACAGTATTCATCAATAAACTATTTATTTCGTTAACATATCGCAGTTTTTGTAACCATTGTTGTTCTAAAAACTAATCATATATATTTTTGTTGTTGTTGCCATTAGATATTCACAAATTTGTTTAAACAAAGATAATTATTTTTTTCCTAGAGGTTACACTACTCACACATGTGTTGCGAGATAAGATACATTTATATGCAACAATTTTTGGTCAATTGATGACTGGGAAGGTGGTGTAAAATTGTAATAAAATTAATTTATTTTTCAGTTTCAATCCCGGGGGATTACAGAATTAATCCGGCGGGACTACTCCCGCAAACATTTGTGCGGGATCCCGCTCCCGCGGGATCGGGATTGCATTCCAGGATTTTTTTGGATTGCATTCCTTATTCTTCATGCGAGCAATGGACTGTTCCTGGGTTTGGATCTCAATGCAGTCTGTAAAAGGTTAACTTGCTTCATCTCTTCATTTAATCCAAGGGTACAACAGTAGGGCACATGTTGAACAACGCAGAACATACTATTACATTTTGATCTACAACAGCAGGAACATCATCTTGAGAATGTTCACTCAAAACGTAAGTCCTTAATGTTGATCCTAAAATTGTGTACTTCTGTCGAAGTGCACCAACAACCCCTTCAACATGTATACGCACATTACTGAACTTTCTGCTTTCTTCTACTGCATATTCCCCAAACTGGTTTTGTCCCTTCGTGAAAGCTGGTGTCTTGACTTCAGCACAGCCCAACAGTGTCACCGACTAAAATTCCCCTGTCTGTGAAGTATTAAGTCAGAGAGAAGTTTATCTAGTATTCCATTGCATAAAGTGATTTCTTTGATGTTCTTTCTCCTCAAGCATCCTAACTAATATTATAAATGCGAAAGTTAGTTAGTTAGTTAGTTTGTTTGTTTGTTTATGACGCTTTCACGCCTAAACCGCTGAATCGCTTAGGATGCATTTCGGTTTAGATATAGATGGGACCCTGGAGTTGGTTATAGGCTACTTAGAATTTTAGATTTTAAATTACTTTTTTAATTATTATTTAAAAAACGTTTTTTCGTTGAAATGCTTGGCGAGTTTTGCCCGTATCAATCAAATGATTCATGTTTTGAGCTAACAAGAATGCTATTGCTTCAATAAAGAAGCGCGTGCGTGCATCTGAAAAACATTAAATTCCACGGAAATTATGCCAAATCTATCTATCAATAATAATAAAAATGAATGTTCTCCAGACAAATCTACAGAAAGCAGAGCTTTGAAAATTTGAGCATAGAAGCCCATGACTGTGCACCTGAGGCTCAGAATGTTGAAATTTTAAATACTTTTCTAATTATTAATTAAAAACCGTTTTATCGCCCGCACAAAATGATTTATGCTTTTGAAATAAAGCTGAAATTCTATTTTCAGATAAACATGCATTTGAAAAACATGAAATGGTATGGAAATTATGTTGATTTTACGCCAAATTAAAAAGCATTAGAAAGAAAAGTCCAAATGTGCTTCTTAAACTTCATAAATTTCCAAATCCTACCAATAATATAAAAACTCGGCTGTTAGAGCCTCGTCAGCGGGAGATCCCCCTGAACCCCCCTAATTTTTTAGTTTTATTATTGCCATATTAAAACTATATTAATTAACTTGGCATTTTATCGCTCATCTTTCGCGTATTTCGCCTGGTAACCCTATGTTGAAATTTTTATGAGTGTAATCTATTTATAGAAAAATGCATGTGGTGCATATTCTATAGCTTACGAAATATTGTAACAATAGATTAAAGCTGTTGTGAACTAATAATATTTGAATATATGTAAAAAATACATGTGGAGAATATTCTACAGCTTACGAAATAGTTTAACAATATCGAGACTAAAGATTGCTTTAATCTCGATATTAAAGCTGTTGTGAACTAATAGTATTTAAATACATGTAAAATTATGCGGGTCCTTCGTAATTAGTAACGGGCCTGCGCGTGTATTTTGTGAACCATAGAGGCCTACGGATGCTCGAGTCTTCACGTATACATCAGGCATTTCTCAAGCTTCCCAGTGCTTTCAAACGTTATTTAATGTAGTTTTAAGTAGTAATTTGTTACTAATTCAAGTACGAACTCATGATTAATTTGTTTGCTATGATACATATTGACGTAAAGAAAATAGATGCATATAATTTGAAGGAAAAACAAAGCAGCGCTTACTCTCATGATTCACGATTGCTTATTTTAGTTTCACAAGTGGATATTTAATATACTTTAAAATAACTAAATACACAAATGAGAAAGACATTTTTATAATGAATATTTCATGAACGTAGTCTTATTTCCTACGTTATTTTAAACAATTCAAGATTAATCTTTAACAAATGATGTATTAAAGCGCATTTCAGTGTTTTCGGGATATCCTGTATATTGGAGAAAATTGATAAAATACGCTTTATAGCGCGATCCCCGAATTAATTATTCTTTAATAAAGACATTTCATGTAGTATATATTATTATTTTGTCGCTTTCTCAATCGAACTTAGGAATTGAGCAAGCATAATGAACGCTTGTACAAAATATTAACTACATTTGAAGTTTCTGTATAAACGGGCAAAAATCAATAATTTATAATTTACTGTATTTCTGCACTGTACCAGATGTAAGTCTTAATCACATAATCAAGGCATATATAACTGATAAATAACATTTTCAACTGGCAAAATTAAATTGTCTAAATAGTATCACAACGTCATGCTTATTTACAAGAATAAAAACTACTCAAGTAATACGATTTCTGATTAAAATAATTTATTTATAAATAACACATGAGTAATTATTCACTAAACATGATTTACATACATATTTTTAGAATTTCTAAATACATTATAAGCGTTCACTTACCTTTACATTCAGAGCAAAATGTTCGAATTTTAGGATAAATTTTCATGAAAGAAAATGGCGCAAGATTCACAAAACGATTACCTACATCTAAAGTTCTTTAGTACGACAAAAGTATAAAAAAGTTGTTTTAAAATAATAAAATAATATAACATTTATAATACTTAATAATAAAATAGAATACTGTAACTGGGGAAAATAGGCCTCAATGATAAACTCATTTTTAACGATGGGAACTCATAAGCAGGCCCGTTGCTTAGCGATGGCCCCGAATTATGTCGCTTTTTTATGTCGCTTTATTATGGCGCATTTTTGGGACACATTTTTCAATAAGGGTATTGAGAGATAAAATGACATAGTCATTAAAAAATGTGTACGTTTGTGTGTTTAGATGTTTTTGACTGAATCACACACAAATTGCTGAACGGATTTGGAAAAATTCATAATGAAGATAGCTTATGCCCTGGATTAACATACAGGCAACCTTTCAAGCATAGCAACCTTTCAAGCATATAGCATAAATAATTCTTTTACAAAAACATTCAAAATAATTCTAATGTATTGCGCTCTATGGAAATTTTATAGCTACTAAACCGATTCTAAAACTTAGTTACACTATTCCTGAGTATTATTGTTTGTTTGTTTGTGGATTAAGACCGATTGACTGCACTAGGGTCCTAGGCCTATATGGGTTATTCCTCTGTGGGGAACTTTCTAAGGGATCCTAGCCCGTATTTACGCGAGGTTTTGGAGAAAACCGCGAAAAACTGCGAGCGGCTAGGTCGACAGGCTCGACCAGGGGTTGAACCTGGCACTTCCAGCCTTCCAGTTTTGAGAGTAGAACTTCTTAGACACTGGTGGGACCCTGAGTGTTATAGGCTACCTTTTATGCATATATCACAAATAGTTCTTTTACAGGGATACTCATAAGAATTACATTACACTCTATGTGTATCTCTGTAAGTACTGAACCGATTCCAAAACTTTTTTCACCGTTAGTAAGCTACACTATTCTTGAGTATTATAGGCTAAAATTCATACATGTAGTGCAAATAGTTCCTTTACAGGAACACTCAAAATAATTCTAATACATTACGCTCTCTGGGTATCTCTGTAACTATAGAACCGATTCTAAAACTTTTTCGCTAAGAAAAAGCTGCACTATTCCTGATTAACGTAGGCTAAAATTCATGCTATAGCATAAATATTTCTTTCACAAGAACAACAAATACAGTTAGCAAATACTGTCGTAAATGTATTCGCCAAATGCCTGAAAAAAAATCTAAATTTAGTAACTCTGCTTACTCTCTTATTTTCAATGAAGTATACTACCACGCATTATACTTCATATAAAATAAGTAAAAAGCAAATAATATTTAAATGCAGTTTCTTTTGTCGCAAACATATGTGTTATTCACACATGCTTCATTTCTTTTGGGACCTAACTCTAAAGCCGACGCGGACGAAGTCGCGGGTAGCAGCTAGTTAGATATAAAAATAACTGACCCTTGAGGACAAATTGCAACTAAAAACTTTACAGTATTGTTACGAATTTTCGGGGCAACCCGCTGTTCTGGGGCTTAAAATAGTTCAAAATTCGTAATCTACGCTTCAAATAGATAAATTTTGCTTTTTGTTGCCTCAAAATCGGTCAACTAGAACCGGAGATACGGAGGTTTTGGTTTCCCCCTTTTTTTTCTTTGGGGATTCTAGAAATCTCGAGAAATATGGGTCCTAGATCCTCGGTAACTTCACTTATGGGGACTTATTTTTGGCACCAAATTTGGCGCTATTTCGCCAAAAGTTGCCAAGGTTGGCGACATTTTGGTCATTTGGCGCGATTTTCCCAATGGGACCTGAAAGTTGGTTTTTTCGCATTAAAAACGCATAATAACCTAACATTTCTCTTCTATGACGTAATCTAAATTTCCGCTTTATGTAGAATCTTCGAGAAATAGACTTTTCTGGGATCTGCTCGCAGCTTCTGCCTCCTCTATAAATTCCACCAGCGCGCTGCTCCGAGAGTTCAGGGTGGAGTGAAATCTCCCGTCGAGAGCTGATAGAGCGGCCGATGTGAACAGCGCCTTGCTCTGTGATAGAGGCGGTGTTTTCGCTTGCTTTTCGAAGCTGTTTTTAAAGTGCTGTGTGTAAATTCTTCATTGCTGTGTCTTAAGGGATTGTGCACGATATCCCTTGAATATTTTCACTGAATTTTTGCCTGTGAAAATGTCTTATTTTGTGTGAGAAATACAGCATTTGTGAGAGCTTCTGATCTAAGCGGACTGTTAAAAGAACATTACTGTTTAATTGTGCTTGTGAATTTTCTACAGCTGATTGTTCTACGAAGTTCTAGAAGCAACAAAGTTGTGTTCCGTTCTGACCAGTGGACTTTTTACTAGAACTTTCTACACCAACTGGACTTTAGAACGACGAACACCAGAAACAAGCAGAGGTTTCTGCAACATTTGGTATCAGAAGTGGGATTCAAACCCACGCCCACATTCATGGACCAGAAAAATGGAGGACCTTAGAAAACTGATAGAGCAGATGAAATGTGATATAATGTAGGAGATGAAATCTGGACGTGAAGAGATGAAAGCTGACCAAACGTCCCCAAATTTTGGAACCAGTCCCCAAGTTCAGTGTTTTTTATGCAATCTGTCTCAAAAATTTGAAAATGCAATTGGGGACATCATCATTTTTTAAATATTTGTCCCCAATTATCCCTAATTTTTAAAAAGCGATCTTGTTTCCTCCACTTTCTTTCCTTTTCAGACGAACAGACAACGAGAAAATGTTAGTTATACACTATGTACTGAGAGTCAGGTTTATTAAAAGTGTTACAGGTTACATATTAAAATATACCGTGGAATTTGCTTTTACGTTGTAAGTGCGTACTTAAAAAATGAACAAAGTGTCATTTTAGAGCATATAACATTACATACATTTTCTAAGGATGCTAGTACGGTATACACTTCTTGTAATTATTCGAGTAAATCATTGAATTTATAAAATGTCCCCGATTTTCAACTTTCCAACAAGGTTAAAGAATGTTTATGATTTGTCTATCTGTCTGTCTGTTCGTCGTGCTCTAACTGCCTCATATATACATCGATTACTATGAAATTCGTATGTTATTTCTATGTACAGTATCGCATACCCTATAGAAAATGTTTCGTGTAACACTGAAATTTCTTGTACAGGAGCACTCAAAAAATTTCCAATAAATTATGCTCTATGGGCAGTCATTTTTTAAAGCCTATTTCAAAGATATTCGGCTGTTTCATTGAAAACAAAACGGGTAAACGTTATTAAGAATATCAAAATAAAGCTCTCTGTGAAAATTGTGTTTTTATCATTTATAGTTCTTCTACAGGAGCATTCAAAAGAATTCCAGTTGCATTACGGTCTATAGCAATTTGGAGACATTTTTAAAATCCATATCAAGCACAATTCAGTGAATACACATACGATGCCTGCTTACTCTTCATTCAAAAAATATAAATAGCATTCAAAGCTTTTTTTAAAGGGTAACAGTGTATCCCTAATAATGTAATTTTCTTTACCAAAATTACATTATAAAGGATATACTGTTAATAGAAGTAGTACAAAATTTTACCCCACAGTGGCGCTAAATTAGCTGCAACTTTTCTATGGAGAAGTATTTACACTATGATTTGGTTCTTCTGATCAGTTTAGTTGCCAAATCAAAGTTCAGCGTTTTTCTTCAATGTAGTTGAGAGTTTATCGGGTAACCCAGTAAATAAATTACCCAGTCGATTGCAATCAAAAGAAACAAGATAAATCATGCAAAACGTATCGATTACAAAAGCCTTCCCAAAGCGACAATATTTTGTGCGAAACTTGACGATGTATTGTACGTAATCTGCCGTGATTTTAGGGATAATCCACTTATATAATACGCTATGCGGTACCAAAATCGACGATATTTCCACGCAGCGAACGGCAAAAGCTAGATGTAAACATTAATGAAATAACAATAACGCATGCGCGAAAATCCAAATTAACAGTTCAATGACGTCAAATGGAGCAAGCCTATGTCACACAGTAGCTAGATTATAAAATAATAATGGATACACAAAAATGCAAGATCTTTCGGATTTTTTAACAGCTCTAAAATATCGAATTGTCAATACTTGTCGGAATAATCGCCCATCTAAAAAATTCTCACCGTGCATTGGGATAAAACACATTTTAGCTATTTGCTGTTTCAACAGCGGCTTTTATGATAGCACTCAAAATATGTAGCAGCCCTAACCTAAATAAATTTAATGAAAAATATTGTTAAAACAAAGAAACATAATTTTCGTTGAAATGTCCAGAAATTTAGTCAACACTGCTCTGATTATAAAGAACAATAAGGAATGGGACGGCTAGTTTTTAAATTTTTAATTTTTATAAAGTATTTAAAAATTTCGGATTGCTTTATTCTTTTTTTCTGTTTTCGAGAAAACTTCTCTCTCTAATCTATTTTTTTTTTAATTTTTTTTTTTTTTTTTTTTTTTTTTTTACATCGATAAAAGAGCATTTATCCTGATATTCTTCATGCATTTTGAATTTACCATAATAAACTATTTGCTTTTCGGGTTTTCCCGCTATCAAAAGTAACCACTAACTTCTTCTTGGAATTTCCTTTCTCGCATGACTCGATCACATCAATACGCTGCTACAACAGTAAAATCGCTCTCTTCTGAGACGTATCTTTTGGCGACGACGATCAAACCAAGACGTGCGACTTGGTTTGAAACATGATTTTTGTTTACTTTACTTCCAAAAAAAAAAAATGCTAGAAAATTTTCAGACCGGGGAACGGTTACCGGTCGCTTATAGAGGGTTGTGTGGTCTCTTCTAGAGGATCTTTTAAAATTAAGTAGATAGGGTAAAAAAATCGGTGCCTTCAAAAGTGGGTCATTGGAGGAAGTGATCGCTGAATAGAGGTGGTCGCTCGTAGAAGTTTCACGGCATAACTGTCAAGGAAATTATATGCTTTTGTCTAGCAAACAAGTTACAGATGTACCCACGGAAAACTGTGGATCTGCAAACAAAATTTTATGTCTTAGTCGTTCTGAGAGTTAAGTATGAATGTTTTATAATTTTCAAAAGAAGAAGCTCTTATCTATATAAATAAAATTAGACTTTTGTCTGTACATTTCTTGGAATTCAAAAATTTTGCGATTTCTATCCGTTTCAAACATCTGAGAATCCGGCACGAACCTCAAAAAAAAGTTTATCTGTCTGTCGTTCTGTCATTTTGTCCGTGACGCTTTTTTTTTTTTTTTTTTAAGTATCACGTAAAAACGACTGAAGCAATTGAAATGAATTTTGGTATCATGATTGGTGGTCACTCAACTTAAAACATAGGCGTCGATTTAAAAAAAATCTTGATTAGATTTTGAGATTTTGCGGAAATTGTTTGAAACTGCGTAAATTTGTGTTCCCACATCACGTAATAACTGCAAAGGTGAAAAAATTCTATTTGGTGAAATGATAGGTGGTCACTCACCTTAAACTATAAGCATCTAAAAAAAAAAAAAAAAAAAAAAAAAAAATCGATGAGATTTTGGGATTTTGCGAAAATCGTTTCAAGCTGAGTGAATTTTTGTTCACGCATTACGTAATAACGACTAAAGCGAATGATATAAAATTTTGAAATATGATAGGTTGTTGCTCAACATAGGCGTCGTAAGTATAGGTGTCCAAATTTTTAAAACATTTTTATTAGATTTTGAGATTTTGTGAAAATTCTCTCAAAATGCGGTTATATTTCTTCAAGCATCGCGTAATAACGACTAATACGAAATTTGTTGATATGATAGGTAGTTGCTAATCTTAATTTATAGGCGTTGAGAGAGTTTTTAAAACATTTTGATTATATTTTGAGATTTTGTGAAAATCGTTTTAAAATGTTGAAAGTTTGTTCCAGCATCACGAAATAAAGACTGCAGGGAATGAAACGAAATTTGGTGACATGATAGCTTGTCCTAGGCTTCCAATTTTAAAAAAATGTTGATCAGATTTTGAGATTTTGCGAAAATTATTTCAATATGCATAAATATTCGTTCGCGCATCACATAATTACGACCATGAATGAAATGATATTACTTAGTTACTCTCTAACCTGTGATATTTTAACAATACTTAAAAATTATAACTTCCTTTTCTTTACTTTTGGCAGTATACTACACCCATTCTGTGTACTCCTACAATGCTGACGAAAGTTCTTGCTTTTTGAAAATTTGCATTCAGTACTAACCCGTCAACGACGGGCACTTCAGCTAGTATATATATAGTGTCAAAACATAGTTATTAGATTAAATCTGGGAATTATTCAAATTATCCCAATCATTTTCTTTAACATTTATTTTCAATTAACAAAATAGTACAACAACAACGTATTTAGGACCATGTTCGTGATCATTACCATATAAATCTTAAGTAGCCATAGCATGAAAAATACAGTTAAGGTAGTTATTAAGTGCATGGACTCTTTATCAACCATATTTTCTCACTAATTGTTATCGATTGAGCGAGTCTGAAAGAATCTACTCTTACATGCTAAGCTTTTGTTGTTTTGTTCTTTCATATTTCCACGTAAAAATAAATTGCACTATATTTTATCACATAAAAACTATATTGCTGTAGATCATGGACTTAAAACAATATATTTTGTTCATACGTTAACACTTATACCCTTTTAATGGTTTCATTCATTTTACTGACTTATTTGCTCATAAACAAGAAGTGAAGTGACTTTATTTAGGCAACCTTTCTGTTGTAAGTAAAGGTTGCAATGTTATTATTGGTTGCAAAGAATGGGTTTACCCAAGTCTTTGAGAATTACCGTAAAAGCTAACATCACTAAAATTGGCGAAAAAGTTGAAAAAATATTCGATGCAATGTACGGTCATTTTGCAGAGACGATTGCTAAAGCACTTGGCTTTACATACGAGCTACTTGCCCCAGACGACGGCGAAATCGGAAGGCCTCTGCCAAACGGCAGCTGGACAGGAATGATAGGATTGTTGCAACGGAACGAAGCTGATTTGGCAGTTGGCGGGATTTCGTTTACTTCAGAAAGGAATGAAGTCCGTAGATTTCAGCTTCCCCTTCCAAAGAACTCCTATTACGTTTGCAACAAGGAAACTGGAGTACATTCCACAACTTTCAGCGTTTCTAGAGCCATTTTCTTTTGAGTTATGGCTGTGTATACTGTGGTCTATAACCATCATGTCATTTGCATTTTTTGTAATATTAGGAAAAGCGTGGTCTATCCAGCATATATTCTGGGCACTTTATGGAACAATCATGAGGCAGCCTCTAACCATAATCCCAAAGAAAAAGGTCGACTATTTCTTGATAATGAGCTGGATGTTTGGCGTTATGTTCTTGAATTATTCTTATGCAGCTGTTCTGTTATCTTCACTCACACTCCCTCACCTAACAGGTGTCCGCACCATTCCAGAACTGGCGGCCGCTGTAATCCAGCAAAGGTATCAGTGCACTTCTTACAAGGGTACCTTCATCAGTCGTGCGTTGGCAAAATCAAGTGATCCTCATTTCGAAGTCATCGGTCGGAACCTTCTGCAAAACGAGGGCTCCAACGACTTCAATGCCGCTTTGAGCGTCAGGAAATCTTCGAAAATTCCAGCATTTGTTGGAGGCGCACATCACTTCAGTTCGCTGAGAAAAAAATATTTCGTGTCAAACGATGAATTTTTTTCGTTGTTCTTGTCCATTCCGATGCGAAAAGATTTCTGCTGCAAAGTGCAACTAAACAGAGTTTTACACCGTGTCTGGGCATCAGGTCTGTACATGAAGTTAGTGGAAGACAGAGGATTCAAGTTGGCGATTAAAAACTATCTTCATAATCCCCACCTAATCCACAAGAGTAAAGAACGGCGGTTATCTGTGGATAACTTTAAAGGCGCCTTCATAATACTTGCAGTGGGCTATATTGCAGCTATGCTTTCTTTCATGACTGAGGTAATTATGGGTAAATTATGGCGGTGTCGCTGATGTTTTGCTAATTATGAGACATTTCGTTGCACATCTAATACTTTTTTAATATTAAAAATGAGTTTTGTCAAAAGTCTTCACAGCATTTTTAAAGTTTGCAATATCGATTTTTCATGTGTGTTGTGGATTTTTTTAAATTGAAATATGTATTCATGTAATTTAAAATGAATTAAAAAATTAATGAAATTAAAAAAAAAAGAAATGACCATTCGGTAACAAATTATACTCATACATATTCTTAAAGCGCCAGCCATAAAGCTATCCTTTCTTTAAAAGTGCGTAAGGCATCCATTTTTAGCAATTTTTTTTAAACGCAAACAAAAGGACGAAAATCATGTTCATGTGAAATATAGAGCATTTCATTACTGAAAAGAATTTAAATTAAAGTTTGTTAAGATGCATTTTATGATAGTACTGAATTTTCTGGATATATATTTTAAACTTTTGTTAAAAAATGAGCCATACTTAAATATATGTAATTAACTATACTATATTTTAAATATACGTATATAGCTTTTAATTAATAAAATTGAACATAATTTAAATTGAACTATACATGTTTGTATTTATATGCGTATGAGTAAATTCCAATATTATGAGTAAATTCTCAGTATTGTTATTCTAAGGAAAGTTTAGATAGTTGATAAATTATTTTGTACTGTTTTTTATACCACAAATATTAGGAAAATCACATTAAAATGATTTCTATATATAAATTATTCAATATGTTCAAAATGTGAAATATAATTATTTTAAATTGCAACTTTTTTTATTAACTATTATTATTATTGTTATTGTTGTTATTCTATATAACAGAAGTAAAATTTTGTAGTTCAAGGTAAATTAATAATATAATCTTTGCCGGTTTTCAGAAGTAAAACGTTTTCACAAGGGGTTGTTAAATTAGATTTTTCAAACCTCAAAATTGTATAAAACTCGATCATTTTTATAGCTTTAATATTAAGGAATTTTTAAAAATAATATTTAACATTATTTTTTGTAAGTGAATCGATTTACTTGGTTCTGTAAATGTTTTGCTCAAACATCACACACTTGATTAATACTAAACTCGAAATTCGATTTATTCAATCACTAATCGCACTAAAATTATTACATCGTAAAAACAATATTTTTATATTGTCTAAAATTATTCAACCTCTGTAAATATTGAAATAAAACTCTTATTTTGCGAATTCATTATATATAATTCATTAATTTTAATATAATTGATTGTTTTCTTCTGTTCACAATATTTTTTAAATTCTATTTTAATTTGTTATTAATATTTAAAGCTTTAGTCTTGTGGTACCTATCCTTGTACGTTAATCTATGCTATAGGAATGCTGCATAGATCCATGCTATACTAGAGTCCATAAGTAAGGTTACTAACACGAAATCTGTGATAACTAAAGAAATAATCGTTTTAATAAAAGCACTCAAAATAACCGGTGTTTAAAACATAAAATAATAAAAAGCTTTGTAAAATGCAGCATAAAGTTTACTTCAACGGCCATACAGCTGTTTCGAGCAAAATCTTTTTTATTTGCCCTTCCTCAGTGACAATCACCTGAAGATAGGAACAGGGAACAGAAAAGAAAGTAAACCAGTTACTTTCGGGAACAAGGAACTGAAAAGTTACTTTCTTTCCAATCCCCGTTCGTATCTTTAGGTGATTGTCGCTGAAGAAGAGCTAAAAAATTTTTGCTTGAAACAAATGTACGGCCGTTGAAGTAAATTTTATGGTGTTATTTTACAAGGTTTTTTATTATTTTAAATAATCTCTTTATTCTAGCAAAATTTGGCACAGAAACCAATCATCATAGGAGAAAGCATTAAACAACATAACAATATCAAAAGTAGGCGAGTAGTTAGTTAATATACAGGTTGTATCGAAAACGGCCAAATCATGATCTGTCATATCTCACATTGAAGGTCATCTTATAAAGTATGATTGGTCGTAGAATGTTGAAACTTTATATTTAGGATTGTTGTAACATCTAGTTGCGCACCTCCCCTTTCGGTTCCATTCGACTGGATAGTTTATCTACCGGGCCGCCCAAGAGATTCTAAAAGCATTACGCTCTATGGGCCGAAAATCATTAAAGCATATTTTCGAGGTATTGGGCTATTTCAAACGACTCAGAAGGGATATATGCTGTTAAGAGTTAGAAAATGAATTTCTCCATTAAAAAAAGTGTCTTTATCATTTGTAGTTCTGCTACAGGAACACTCAAATGATTTCCAATACATTATGGTCAATGGCAATTTTAGGGGCATTCATCCATTTCAAGCACAATACCGTCCTACTATATAAGTTAGCTAATGGTCCGACCACAGTCACGTGCCTCCCTCAAGAACTAGGCCAAAAGTCGCCAAGCTTGGCGACTTTTGGTGTACGTGTGTGCATATTTAACTCTCAAATCTCAAAAACTATTATGAAATTTCATATATAAGATTGTTGTAACATCTAGTTGTGCATCTCGATTTTTGGTTCCAATCTACTGGAGAGTTTATTTACAGGACCACCGAAAAGAATTTCAGTACTTTAATGTCTATGGACATCTTCAATATAATAGAATTGTAGACAGTCATTGTTTGATACATGCCCAAAATCTCGCCATCTGTCGTCGACCTTGGCGAGTTTTGCCGAAATGTCGCCAAATTTGGCCATAGTCAGTCATTGTTTGGTCCATGCTTAAAATCTCGCCATCTGTCGTCGACCTTGGCGAGTTTCGCCGAAATATCGCCAAATTTGGCGCCAAAAATTATTTCCTATTTTGTATTACTCTAAAACTTTAACCCGTAGAATTTTGAACTTTTGTATTTAGAACTATTGTAATATCTAACTGTTTTCAATATCTTTTTTTGACTGCAATCAACTGGGAATTTATTTACAGGGTCAGCCAAATGACTTTAAATACATTAAGGTGCATGGACGCATTCAATTCATTGAAAGTTTGTGATCAATGACTACTTTGGCTATCCCCAAAATCTCGCAAACTATCTCAAGCTTCTGGCTTTTGGTGAAATATCGCCAAATAAAGTATCAGAAGGAAATCTTTCAAACTGAACTCAGCTTGGCGACAGCGAAATATTTGGCTAGAAATCGTTAAACTTTAGTATTACTGTAGTATTTATCTCTTTCAAACAAAATGAGTTTAGATGAAGTGTGCCGAAAATATTTTTGATTTAATAGACGTGCAAGGAAGTCGTGTTGTCCACATCAGATTTTTCTTCTCTTTCTGTTGTTGCATTGCTTAAATTCCCTTCTCTTACACGCTTAATGCTGTTGCAAGAAACGTAGGTCTTTTAATGAGCTTTCTGTTCCGAGAAGAATTCATTGAGAATAACCAAGTTTTAATTCATAAAAAAAGCTTGTCTGGTTCAATAAAATTCATTATCATTTTTATATAAACTAAATAAACGTATAATATGTGTATTTTTATGTTTGAAATTTTAAATGTAATTTTATGATGTTAATCCGAATTTTAAATTATTCATTTGTAAACGCATAACGAAGCGCACTTACCGAATATTTGCTAGCTTAATTACGGAGGATGACTTGAATTCTAATTGAAGGAGTTCATAAAACATTGTACAGTCACAGTTAGAAGCTGGATTTGAACTGTGTAGCACCGGGGCCACACATGGACGCCCATAGGAATTTTTCTAGAGGGGGGGGCAAATTTCAAACTTTTAACAAATGTAGTTCTGGTTTTGCCATTTGTGTACATCATGAGATATTAACCTAAAACTATAGGGGGGGCAAGTGCCCTACCTTGCCTCCCCCCTTATGGGCGCCCATGGCCACGCGAGATAGCAAGTTTCCTCAACCGGGCGGGCCGTAATGCAGGTTTGAAAAGGGGAGCGTGACGTCACAAGAAACATCCTAGTGCCAGTCCAGTACAGTATTTGGAAAGACTGAAATGTAGTGTATTTTCGAACCGTTGTCACTTGGTTGTCTACGAACGTTTTCTTCAGAATAATAAATTTTGATGAATAAAAGTCTCCAGAAAGTAGTAATAACAGTTGAAGTAAGTAATAACAGTTTCTCTTCTTATAGTTTATATGCATGTAATACACATTTTTCTTATCGAAACGCTGTGATTTTAGCAGCGTGGGCGCCGGCAGAATTTTTCCCGGGGGGGGCAAAGACTACTTTAACGTATGGTTACCATGTTGGAACGAGCAAAAAAGCAAGGGGAAACACTGCATATAAAAATCCAGGGGGGGGGGCATTGCGCCCCCCTTGCCCTATGCTGCAGGCGCCCATGTTTAGCAGTCTTATAGAAGTTTAAAAAATCAAATCTAACACCACGTGTAACTGGAAAATTAGAAATAGCGTTTCTAATGTGCATACATGTATTGTGCAATCTATTCTTTACATTAATATAAATGTTTCCTTTAAGTAGTTATATTGAAAATGCTTGCCTCTTCAGATGTAAATGTCGTTATTTTATTGGCATTCTTTATAAGCTGCATAACTTTTATGTCACCGTATCTAATTATTTTATATTGAGCACACATAACGCAGTTTTATTATTAAGTATTAAATCACGTGGAAGGTAAAAGAATTTATCTCTGTTTAAAAATACTTTCCCTTTATATGTTGTGTAAAATTAGGTAACATAGTATTTTTTATCTCCACTAGTCAACAAATTAAAAAAATTTTTCTGCCTCTGGTTTGTAAATGAGTGGATTTACTTAATTTCGGGGTTCTGAATTCACTGGTGAAATCGATTTATGCCTATCACGTCACATTTCGTAGAGACACAGCAGAATCAGAAGCAATACTGGCAAAATTTGACAGAATTAAAACTAACAAGAAATGCATATAAAGAACTTCATAATTCATAGGCATGAAGCTAAAAAGAAAACGAAGTTACTTAAAAACATATTTTGAAATTAAATCTTTTTTCTCTGGAAAATGTGAGAGCGATGTCCTTCTTTGTTTTTCGTTTCAATACTCTCCCAGCACTGAAGGGTTCTAGTGACCTTGATAACGGAGTTCCATAGTAAGAATGTCTTAATGAATATCTCGGGGAAGAAATCGAGGTGCGAATGTAAAAAAAAAAATTTTAAGTGACGCTCTACACTCCATGTTCTTATAGTTGTCTGACAGATTTTTTAACAATGCCAACATATCAGGGGCGTAGCCAAGGGGGGGGGGTTATGGGGGTCATAACCCCCCCATGAGAAATTTTTGCCATACAAAATGTATATTCTTTACTACATCATCACGCAAAAGTATACATATACACTGCTGGCCATCGTAAATGCAACACCCTGAAGGAAGCATGCAAATAATATGAAATTTACAACATGCATTAGCTGAGGTGAGATATGCAAATGATTAGAATTTCAGCGCAGACGCACATCAAGCGCGCCTGTGGCGCCACCTCAAAGCGCTATTTAAGGCTTGGAGATTTCGACGGTTTCAAGTACAGCAATTGTGTTTTTCTTGCTTTTTTTTCAAAAAAACGATAAATTATGCCTCGTAGGAAACAACGATCATCTTTTGATCAAGTATCCGAGTTTGACAGAGGAAGGATAGTGGCATACCGAGATTGTGGGTTATCTTTCAGGGAAATCGGTCGTCGTATTGGACGAAACCAAACAACTGTGATGCGGATATGTGATCGTTGGGTGCAGGAGGGTACGACGGACAGACGTGATCGACCGCATCGACCTCAGTGCACCACGTCACGTGATGACAGGCAGATTGTACGCATGGCAGTGACGGACCGCTCAGTCACATCACGAACCATATCACAGCAGATTCAGTCTGTAACGCATCATCCAGTGTCTGCGCGTACCATTCGACGTCGTTTACAGCAGAATGGTCTGTCCGCAAGACGTCCGTTGCTTTGTCTACCTCTGACGCGGAACCACAGACGTCTCCGCCGCCAATGGTGCGATGAAAGAAGGATTTGGACGACAGAATGGAATGAAATTCTCTTTACTGACGAGTCACGCTTCTGTATGCAACACCACGACGGTCGGATTCGAGTCTGGAGACACCGTGGAGAGAGGATGCTGAACAGCTGCATTATGCACCGTCACACTGGTCCTGCACCGGGTATTATGGTATGGGGCGGTATCGGATATCTCTCTCGCACTCCTCTAGTACGCATTGCCGGTACTTTAACCAGCCAGCGCTACATCTCCGAGGTGTTGGAGCCAGTTGTCCTTTCTTACCTTCAGGGCTTGCCAACAGCCATATTTCAGCAGGATAATGCACGGCCACACGTGGCACGCATTGTCCAAGGGTTCTTCGTCAATCACCAGATTGAATTGCTTCCCTGGCCGGCGCGCTCTCCGGATCTTTCGCCGATAGAAAACATGTGGTCCATGGTTGCTCAACGACTGACCCAGAGTTCATCCCCAGCTGTCACACCAGATCAACTTTGGCAACGTGTGGAAGCTGCTTGGTCTGCTGTACCCCAAGAACACATTCAAAGTCTCTTTGAATCAATGCCGAGGAGTGTGGCAGCTGTGATCTCCAACAACGGCGGCTACTCTGGGTACTGATTTTGGCAGGAACCACGCTTCATAGAATGCTGTAAATTTAATCATTTGTTACTTGGTCAACATGTTATCTACACAATAAATTTTGTTGTGATATCTCTTGTTTTTCTTGGTGTTGCAATTTGGGTGGCCAGCAGTGTATATGAGTTGTAGAAGTCGTACCCCCCCCCATGAAAAATTTCTGGCTACGCCCCTGCAGTTATAATCTTTTTTGTTGTCCAAAACATCCTTCATACTTGCTTTGAATGAGGACCAATCCGCTAATTCGATATTTGTCGGTTTGATGGCAAAAATAGGATTGCTCAACAATTTTGTTTTTATGTGCGGTCCAATAAATATACCTTCTTTTAACTTCGGTTCACTCAGGTTCGGAAACGTTTCTTTCAAATAATTGAAGACCTAACTTCATTTATCCAGATCTTTAACAAAGTTCTCAAAAACCTGACATTCCCGACCAGCGGGATGGGACTATTCTTCGCGAAACTCATTTTGACGTGGCCTTCTCGGTGAAAATCTATGTTTCTCATGCATGAACAAAAAAACATTGTGATGAATAGAAATTTGTATAATTTAAAGTGCTTCAACTTCTCTCGCAAAAGGGCCAGCGTTAGCATATTTTCGAGGGGGCCCCCTGAAGCGATGGCCGGACCCACTGATGTTTTTTTAGGTCTCGCAAAGAGCCAACTTTAGCATATTTTCGAGGCGGCCCCCTGAAGCGATGGCCGAACCCACTGATGTTTTTTGGGTCTCGCAAAGGGGCCAGCGTTAGCATATTTTCGAGGGGTCCCCCTGAAGCGATGGCCGGACCCACTGACTTTTTTTGGGTCTCGCAAAGGGGCCAGCACTGATTATATTGTATTATACGGAATTAAAATAGTTTTAAAAAAAACATTATAATAAAGACAATCTTTATTTTTGTAAATTATTTAAAATAAAAATGAGTTTCGCGCCGAAAGGGCCGCGCCGAATAGTACCAAACCGCCCAACTGGCATGTAGCAGAGGCAAAATGATTTTATTGAGCACAACCAATGAAGTATTTTTCACATTTTCCTTTCCAGTCACGATTTCCTTATAAGCCACTTCTTTACTGTATATTGGTCTAGTTTCATAAGTTTCTTTCATATCTATTGCATGAGCCAAAGGCATGGATAGAAAAGTATTGCCATTATGCAGTATTACTGCTTTCAATCTGGTTTTACTAGAGTCAATAAATAATTGCTATTCCTGAGGGTTATGTTGTACATCTAACTGCTTGAGTAGACCACTAACATCTTTCTACATACACACATGGAATTCTGCATGTCGACGTATGAGCTAATGAAGTACCTCTTGATCAAAAACAGGAAATTTTTGGACCTGAAGCTAGAAGGTTTCGTTGTTGCAGTCTCGGCTGCGAAAGTTCAGCTTGCTGTTTTGAAAGTTTTAGATTGGGAATCAAATCATTCAGCTCCTTTTGATTAAAGAGCTGAGGCGAAGAATTCAGAGATTAATAGGGAGTACTTTTCAACATGTTCTTGATCAGTGCCTTCTAATTCTATGCCTTGCAAATTACAGGCTACCTTTCATGAAGAACCATAGGCTAATGCATGGAAGATACATTTGGATACTACTTTTTATGTCTAGTTTTGGTAAAGTATTCCCTGCAACACTAGTGAGACTGTAATAGTCTGAAACAGGGTCTTGGGGCTAACACCACACCATAGGAACAGCGAATTGCATAGCTCGGCATTTTCCTTTCAATTATTTGGTTAAAGACGTAGTACATGTTATGCAGGAAATATGAGGTGCAACATTTTATCTTGATCACCAACAAAACAATCAAAATTTAAATTATACGTCTTCTTAACTAAATTAGTAATTGTTTTCTGTTAAACTTTTGGGGGTAAATTTGCCACTGACATAACAAAAGTAAGACAACAATGATGTTAACTAGATGACAAATTTAGTAAATTTAAGTTTTAAATAGGGATGGACGTGAGACGACTTTTTGCGAGACGAGACAGAGATTTACAGCTTTTTTGCGAGACGAGACAAAATTTTTTAACATTATGATATAGGGATTTTTGCGAGACGAGACAAGCTTTTGGGCTGTTTTGCGAGACGCGAGACACCAATTTTTCGTCTCGCGTCCATCCCTAGTTTTAAATATATGAATACAAATTTCAAAATAAAAATATCTCGCACTAGAAACACACACTTATTAAAAAAACTCACTCATTCTTACATACTACATGCATTCTTAGGCTGATATATATACGACAGTAATTGCAGCATACGTGTTTCAGCATTCATTAGGTCGTAATGTTCATTTCACACTACTGGATTTTCTGTCCATCTAATGAATACGTAGGTTGCTATTTATATTTCTGGCCTTGGCAACAGAAATCGTGGCTAGGCGATTACAGACGACTTAAATCCAAATTTTGATATTTGTAAACATAAATTCTTCCGAACGATTTGCCATTTCAGCTTGATTTGTATTGTTTACAGGAAATTTAAAAATTCATCTCGTTAAAAAAAAGTGGAGTTGACTCGTGAACATTTTCGTGCAATTATTTTTCATAACTTTCGACGTGGATTGTCAAGACATGAGTGCTTCGATGAACTTAAATCTTTATACAGCGATGTAAAACGTTGGTATAATGAATTTAATCGTGGTCGGTGTTCTATCCAGGGCGAATTCCGTGCAGGTCTTTCAAAATCGGTTGTTGTGCCAGAAAATATCGATGCTGTGCGAGAACTGATTAAGCAAGATCGTCATGTGACATACCGTGAGATCGAGGTGTCTTTGGACATTAGTATGACAAGCATCAATAAGATATTACATGAACATTTGACCGTAAAAATGATTTGTTCGCGTTGGAAACCGCATAATCTGAAAAACGCTCAAAAGAAGACTCGTATCGATTGGTGCATGGAAATCCTAACAAAATATAATCAAGGTGCATCAAAGGCTGCGTATAACATCTACACAGGTGACGAATCATGAATCTATGCATATGAGCCGGAAACAAAACAGCCATCGACTGTATGGGTCTTCCAAGACGAGCAAAATCCAACAGAAATTGTTCGAGCAAGAAACACATAGGAATAAATGGTTGCCTGTTTCTTCAGCATTACCGGTCACGTGGCGACACTGGCGTTAGAGCAACACAGGACGGTCAATTCTGTATGGTACACGACTATTTGTTTGCCAGAAGTCGCCGGAGAAATTCGAAAAAAGTAAAAGAGTAGTCGCATAATTCTTCATCATGACAAAGCGAGCTCTAACATATCGGCTCAAACAAAGGATTTTCTGAAAAGCCAAAACATCGAATTGATGGGTCATTCGCCGTGCAGCCCTGGCTTGGTACCCAATCACTTTCTTTTATTTCCATACATCAAAAATAAATTACGTGGACAACAATTTTCGACACCCGAAGAAGCGGTGGATGCATTCAAAACGCATGTTTTGCAGTTACCTCAATCGGAGTGGAAAAAGTGCTTCGAAAATTGGTTCAAACGCATACAAAAGTGCATTGATCTTCATGGAGAATATTTTGAAAAACAATAAAACCAATTTCGATCATAAATGTTTGTTGTTTCATTACTAAGCCAGAAATATAAATAGCAACCCTCGTAACGCCTCCCTAAGTAACATTTGCCATCAAGTGAAGATCTGTTGATTTTATAGCACTCTTGTACTAAACAAAAATTTAAAAATTAAACATCAAACTAAAAAAACAGAAAGTAGTGAAATAATGAAAATAAAATGATAAAAATCCTTTAAAAACTCAAAAATCTTACGTGCTAGAACATTTTGAAAGGTAGATTATACACACCAAAATACATACCAATTGATATATCACATCCCAGAGGCAAAATGGCTGTTGAGCGGTAATTGTCTAATATATTCTGTTTTTTTTTGGAGACATTTCTCTTAAGATTTAATAAGTTTCCACATGTGGATTAGACTCACTCAAAAAGAATAACAACAAATTACCATTGACGAGTTATCATTGTGAATTTCTTAAGGTAAAATAAAACACGATACATCGTGATAAATAAAATGTTTTGTATAGCTTATTGCAAAAATTTCTGCTTTTTCAAAAACAAAACGAAATGTATAAAAGAGTGCAGGCACATGGCCAGAAAAAAATTCGGGAATAGTCCAAAGTTATCAAATGGCATAATTTCTCATAAGAGGTTGCATTGTTTTAATAGCTTTTGGTATATGCAAACCAGCTTTTCCACATGCTGTATTCATAGGTACTGTAAAATGTAAAACACTTGTTTAGCTGTATGTTATTACATGAAATCAATTTTTAATTTCTTATTTTTCTTACTTATAGATGGGCAGGAAGTGTTGTGTCCCTGGATCTAAATCCGATTACAACAAAACTTCAGAATGTGTTTCCTATTTTTATTTCCCAAAGATGAATTAAGACGACACTTGTGGATTAAAAAGATCAACAGGGAGAATTTTAACCCCAGTACAACAGCTGTTGTCTGCATCGAACATTTTGTAAATGAATTTGTTGTTCGTGAAGACAGTGTTTTATGAGAGGATGGATCCATTTTAACAGTCCCCAGAGAAAAACCGAAACGGACCATTGATGCTTATCCTTCCATATTTACAAATCAGCCATCGTATCTTTCAAGTGAACAAACCCCCTCGTTAAAAGAAAATCTTGATTCGTAACTTTAATCGTGATTCAAGAATTGTGATCTTGCCTCATCCTGTATATCTAAAAAAACTTTATTCCCCCTCTAAAAAGTCATAGTAATTTAACTAACAGCAACCATTTGTTTTATTTGAAAAATAAAACTGAATTGCTTAAAGAAAATGAAAAGGTTGTTTCCCGTTTTCTTGATGAAATATACATTAATCCTTCAATTTCATACAAATTCGGAAAAGTTATTGGTACAGCTAATAATTCTTGCAGATTTAAATAAATTTATATCTCTTTATTTTGCTGAATAAAAGTTAATATAACTCAACACTTAAAATATTTAAAGTTACATTTAAAAAGGTTAGTGATTTAAATAGAGTAGTGATTAAAGAAAATTTTAATCTAGGTTAATAAAAATGTTCATACTTATTGGCCCATCCTTTTTTTAAATTATTATTTTCATTCAGAGTAGACTTTAAAATATAGTATTTCATATGTATACTCATTAACCTAAATATATGTTTGTTATCGGAGTATTAAATTTTACTGTTTTACCTTTTTGAAAGCAACACACTCCATTTTCTTTCACATTAAAAAAAACCCTGTCTGTTTTGTACAATGATAAAACCGTTTCTAAGAACGATGTTGTCTTATTTTTTTATGTAATTGAATACTTTAAAACAGACTTATAATTTTAAGTTATCAATTTTCATTCAATAAATTGATTTCTTTCATTCGTTTAATAGTATTGTGCATGTTTAAAATTTCATACTCGCAACAACTTTAATAAATAAATACTTATACTAATAGAATTTAAACCTAATCTTCCTAATAAACATGTGTTTGTGTGTGGATTCAAAGAGAAGCTGTGTTCTTTAGTAACTTCCGAACGATTTAACTCAGTCTATTTAACATGTGTAAATAAATATACAAATATGCCGTTTTTATATTATTGTTACATTGTGCATATCATATTGCAGTTATTCTAACTCCATTTATTCATACCCAGTACCTGTGTGATACAATTACAAATAAGTTTCATACCTAACTGTAAATTTTCGAAGCTAATCTTATGGACTTGCGCTTGAAGTGGAATGTTAAGTTGTGAGACGTCACGGGGAGCAAGGTTTCGGTCCGGTAGAGGAAACTGGTTATCTCGTGTGACCCCGGGTGAACCCTTTCATCTACAGTACACCTGTATGCTTCAAAAAGAAGACTCCCACAAAAGATTCCTCGTCAAATAAGCAGTGTTACTATCAGCCTAAAAAATTTTAACACCAACGACAACACATTGATCTGTTTAAGCACTCACTAGTTAAGTCTTAAATCAAGAATTGCCAAAATATTTTCGTTAAATAATGACAAACAGTTTTAAAACTTTCCATTTTGAGTTTCTCTGCAGAACAGAAAACCAAAATATGCTCTTTAACAAATACCGAAAACACAATAGAAAAATTTTACTTTCAAGTTTTGAAGTTAACCTCAAAGTGAATGAATGTGATTGTACATTAATTCAAGACAAAAATAAAAATTTATTAAAATTAATGCACACTTCATAAATACTTTTTTAAAAAAATGCATTCCATTAAAACACTTCACCACCAGTGAATCGCTGAAGCAAGTAAAGTTCAATTGAGAGATTCCCCTGAAATGCGATTTTACTTTTTAACTTGTCAAATTAGATTTCTGATATAAACATTTCCAGCCGAACACTGTCTTAAAACAAATCGTAATCATTTGTTCTCTAGAGATGGCCATAAAATCAAGTTGGGGTACTAATTACGTAATACTGCTTTGAAATCTTAACATGTTAGTTTTAGGAAAATATTTTAAATTGTGAGAAACTGACCTTTTAGAAACACCTAGTAAAAATTTGTTTCCGTAGGATCTTTTGCTTAAAATTTAAGCGGGCGGTCGTTAAGTATCTTAAACATTTAGGTTAATTATGATCATTAAGAAATCATGTTCACTTGATAAACCCAGTCGTAATCAAATTTTTGCATTTATATGCTATTCCTTTTATAAACCATTATTTTGTGCACTTTTGTTTGAATGCACTTCTGACTTTTCACGGGTCATGTCAATAAGTTTTAAGAGTTCTAATTTTTGAAAGAAACTAGAGAAACGTGTTATAAAATCGTAGTTTAAGTAAAATGCAACAAATTAAATTAAGGAAAAGTTGTAAAATATTTAAAATGATACGAGACTTTCCTTATCAGAATGACTTAAAATGTTAATCTTTGTCAAATATCATTTTAAAAAATAGTGAGGGGCAATTATGGCTATGAAAATGAAAATATTTAATAATGATAGATAAAAGGTGGGAAATACCCGAATCTCTTAAATACATTACGTAATGAATCAGCTTGCCCGACTGATTTTCCGTTAGTGCCTAAAACATTACTAAACCGTCAAATTCAGTTACTGAAAATGTATGCACTTCTTAGTTTTACAATTCTTCCAACTTTAAAAAAGTACTGGGAAATTAAAGACGAAAGATGCATAACACTGAGAAATGTTCTAAACCTTAGGCCTAGTATTTTTGTGAAATTAAGATTTTTAAAAATTCCACTAGCCATAATTACCTTAAATGACTGCATAATTCAAATCTAAATAAAATTATTTTAACCTTTATTTTTCGAACAAGTACTTCACTAGTGTAATAAAAATGGTACTAAAAAGGTTTTAAAAAAATGAAATAGTTTGAAATTATATTTAATTTCTTGTACGAAAATTTAGGCGTTTGAAGTTAATTTTTCATTTTGACCCTAAAATATGAAGATGAACAGTAAACTACAAAAATGCACAGTAAATGTTGAAATTTAAGCGCTTTATTTTCTCAGAATATAATACATCTTAAACACCTCTTGCGGACGATTCCAATTACACACAAATAATCGGAAGTTTCCATTATTTTATAATCTTGGGGCAGCAAAATGACATTTCATGAGATTTGCTGCTCGTTTTCTTGTAGATTAACACAATTTCGATAATTTAGAATGAATGCACAATATGAATGGTTTAAACCATTGTCAACTCACGATTACAATATTAGTAACATTACACTATATAACCACAAATGCTGCATTTTTACAATTTTTCATTAATAGAAATGCATGAACAAGTTAAATGATACAATAACAAAAAAAAAAAATGTTTGAAAATTTTATCGAATAAAACATTGTACATAAAATTAAATATAACATTTAACAAATATTTAATGATTTGTCATACAATGACTATACAACAGCGATCATCTGAAAATAGTTTATGGAGAATCTAGCACTTTCAATGAAAATCTAAGTTATATATCTTAAGAAACCTAGTGTTCCAATTAGGCGCGGACGTGGCTGAATTTTCCTTTATAATACTCCTACTTTTTCAAAAATGGTCAAACTGACTTCAAGAAAATTGTTTAGCATAAAAACACGATTCGCTAGTGGCTTAAAACACACAAGTCCATGGATAATTTTTAATTAAAAACTATGTTTCAGAAGAAAGTTTCAGTTGCTAAAAATAGAAATAATCCAAAAAATTTCGCAACTTAATTTTGAGAGCTCAAAATCTTTAACAGTTGTCTAGACTTTGAAAATTTCACGGCTTTGACATGCATGAAAGCTAAGGGAAATTTTAGCATTAATCTTATTTAAATGATTACGTAGAAAATTTAATTAAGAAAAGCTACGCAGCATCATTTCATCTTAATCATTTGTTATATTTCTGCAAGTAAAGTACTTGCAATGCTCATATGGTTTCATCAGGGGCGTAGCCAGAAATTTTTCATGGGGGGGGGGTTACGACTACTGCAACTCATATATGTATCATATGTGTGATAATGTAGTGAAGTATATACATTTTGTATGGCAAAAAAATTCTCATGGGGGGGGGGTTATGACCCCCCTAACCCCCCCCCCTTGGCTACGCCTCTGGGTTTCATGCTTTACATATTAAGATGCACCCAAAACTAGACAGACACTAAACTTTTATTTTTAGGAAACTGAATATTTAGCAAGCTTCCTAGGAGACTTGATTGTTATTTTAACTTTCAGAGATGAAAAATGAAATTTGTTTTAAGCGATATCTGAAAAATGAGACTTCCAAAACAAGTTTATTTTTCAAATTTAATTTCTGCAGTTTTTTCTATAGATATCCAGGTTTGACTACTTGCTCATTAAGAGTTTAAGTATGATTTAATCAGAATGAACTAATTTAAATGCTGAACCCAGGCGCAATCCGTCCACACCAGAGATACGAAAGCGAAGATTCCCTTTCTGCGTCAGCATAGCTTCTCCTCTTTGGTCGTCGAACGCCCCTCTAAGGCTCGGCGTTGCGGGGGCCCCCAGTGGCAGCGCCGAGCCCTGTAGAACATTCAAAATCCAAAGCAGAGAAGCAAAGTTACCACAGAGAGGGAATCTTCGCCATCGAGGGCTAGGAACTGTGAGAGTAGGAAGTAAGGATTCGAATAATAGTGGCTACAACTTTAATAGAAACTTGGATTTTTTAAAATAATACGTCTACGCCCTTTACCTTAAAGTAATTGAAAGATTTTACAATTTATTTTAATGCTCTCATCCCAATTAGAAAATCGATATACAATATTTTCTGTTCATAACAATTCAGTTTACCAGGTTGAAACATCTATTACAATAATTTTGTGAAAGCACTATTAAAAATAGCATGCCTTAAATAACATTTACAGTAACTGCTACTATAAGAAAAACAAAAATCGTGGAATTATATTTATTGCACAATCCACAACACCATACAAGATTTGAGAGTATTTAACCCAAAGCTTACTGGCAGGATTTCCTACCAGTGTGATTTACATATATCATTTCATTTAATTTAATTTCTTTTTAAAGTAAAACCAAAATATTCCTATATTTAATCTGTTAATTATCCCACTGGCAATCTGAATTTCTCTCATAATGAATTATTTAATAGAAAATAATTTTGCGCACCTCAGTGGCGGCTCGTGGGATACAGCAAGTACAGCCGGGCTGCACTTGAAATTATCAGCACATACTTTAAAATAATTTATTCTACTAATTTTCCTAAATTCAGATTAGAATTGTGGAATTCCTACGGTAAATTAAAAAAATCTCCGAAAAAAACCAAACAAAAAAAAAACGTATTGTGGCCGGATCGCTCATTCAGAAAAAAAAGCATTTTAATCTTCCCGCAATTCAATTGGGAAAATCTTTGGTTCAACCCAGAGCGCTGAAAAGAAAATTGGCAGCACCGTTGCCATGACAACGACTATGTAAGCAGCCTCTCCGGCATAGGGAGTATGCAGCTGATACAGCCGATGGAAGATTTTCTAACGGCGGCTGAACTTGAGAACTCGACTAACTGATTCGCTCGGACGAGAAGTGAGGGAGGGGGTAAGGAGAATATATGTTTGGAAAACTCGACTTTATATTGCTGAATTTATCAAGAAGGTAAGCCTGAATAGACGCTTATGAATGGGCAATTACCCATCAAAGCAGTATTGTTTTTAAGTAAGCAAGAACTGGCATTTAGAGGACATGGCGAGCGAAAAAATTCTTTAAACATAGGAAATTTTAAAGAGCTTTTAAAATTGATATCTGAATTAAAACAACGCCTTTTTATGAGGGCATCACCGACCGATTCGCAAGTTTAAAAGAAAGGAGGATTGATTTGACTTATAAAAAATAAGTACGTTTTCTTTTTTTTTTTTTTTTCTTTTCTCAAGTTATCGTTAGAAAAGAAAATTCTAAGGAAACTTCGAATCAGACACGGATTAATGCAATTTTGAGGATAAGAGCGGCTGGTTGAAATTTATGTCCATTTTATGGAAGTAAAATAGGATCTCGTACATTTATGCAATTTTTTTTTTCCCTCGGTGAGGGCTTAATCCGCCAGCTTTCGAATTCAGTAACAAAGATTTTCCAATCCTGTCCGGAGGAAAGGGGGGGGGGCTCATATGCTTCCGGCAGCACTAACATTTTTGACCACGAGCCGCCACTGGCGCACCTTTCATAAACTGGAATATCGTGCGTTTTCCTAAATTCTGACTGAAAGCATAATAAGCAACGATATTTTATGAAGTATACAAACAAAAATTAAATGACAAACTCTGAAAACTTCACTATATACAATCATTAAAAGAAACATACGATTTACAGCATCTAATGTCCTTTCAGCCATTGCTTAAAACAAATGACTAATAGTAATTACCGTTCCCCAGTGGTGTAGACAATTTTTTTTTTTTATGGGGGGTTTATGACTACTGCAACTCATGTAAATGCATACGTGTGTGTGATAAGGGATTGAATAATATACATTTTGTTAGGCAAAAATTTCTCATGGGGGGCCGTGACCCCCTAGGCTACGCCACTGCCGTTCCCTAAAAACTAAAATTAGCTCTAATTCTCAAAGTTATTTGTATTATACACTTTAAATACTGAATTTATTATCAGACCATAAAATTCCTTCTAGCATTACTGATACTTCAAGATAGGCTTAAAATGATATTCAGAAATTTTTAAAATGGTTAAAAATAACTTGCTCAATACGACTTAGAAACGTGCAGCCAAACAGGACAAAACCTCATTGTATCAGCAAAATCTTTAACAAAGTACTACAAGATGTTTCACATAGCCTGCAAAAAAAATTTCCACTAAATACAGTTGAATGTTAATCTATAAATCTGATCCTTTTAAAGCAAGATTTCTGCATACAAAATTCTTCGGAACTTCACAGGTGGCTTTCTGAAGATGCTTTCTTTACACAAGTCCACTAAGCAACTGTACGTCATTCTTAAGGAGGAGCCATCTTCCAGTCTGTTAGGAGCCATGGATGCCGTCAGATTCTCAATGGAACAAACTTCCGTTTCATTCCTGTAAAACAGAATTGAAAAAGGTAGATTTAGCCAATCGTTTAGAATTTGTGAAACGCTGGAAATTTAAACTTTCCGAGCGCCTACGAAGCAGGTAACCATGAAGTTATTTCTCGGGTCTAATATGCAAGTATGAAGTGTATGTGTGCAGTGGCGGATCCAGAAATTCTCTTTTGGGAGGGGCTAAATTTTGAAAAAAACTTATTTAACCCAAAACAAAATATACAATAAAGCAAAATTTTAGTCTAAACCAATGTAAAAACTTTTGGGAGGGGCTAAGGGATTAAAAAGATCATTTTACATATTCAAAATGCATAATGAAGCAGAATGTTACCATTTAGCAATCTCTTTTGGGGGGGGGGCTGAAGCCTCCTAGCCCCTCCCCTGAATCCGCTACTGTTGTGTGGCGGGGGAGTTGAAAGCTTAAATACCGATTCATAAAAAAGGAGGCAAGACTACGCATTTACAGTTAAGACTGAATGCCGAAGACTCCCTTATGTTCATTCTCATCGTGTCCCTCATGGTTCATTTAAAGGTCTTTCTAGTCTCTTCCACCCTTTCAGACCGGATTAAATGCTTTTGAATTAAATAATTTTTCGGTAATCTATTAAATTTTAATATTCCTGATTGGAAACTTGCGGAAAATTAGTTTTCCTTGCAAGTGCAAATTGGCACATCCATCCTGTACAATAGTACAGGGAACCCGTGTCCTTAAATTGCAGATGCAAGGTCTGAAAATAAAGACTCATCCGAGTGAAACACTGGAGGCAAGAATATTCTCACCCTTGTGTTTTTTGAACGAGGCGAGTGGACTGTTTAATAAAAAAATCACATCCATCATCTAGGACTGCAACCTCCACCTCTAAAAATTCTGCGAACGTTAAGGGCAAAGCCAATCAACTTTATCAGTCTAATAACGATATAGTCGTTTCAACTACCCATTTCTGTAAAAGATGAGAGGTTAACCCTTTAACGCGCAGTGATCCCACTCTGGGAACACCCAACTCTGACGTTTTTGTTGCTGCCAGTCACGAAGAATAGATTTGATTTCTATAAAAGTAGTTGCGGGTGACACAGCTCCACGAGAATCCTTTACTTTTTAGCACGTCCTTTCCCGTAAAAAAATAGTCACGATTATTTTTAACAGCAGTGACCTCTGCTGAAAAATTGGAAGAACGGGAGAACAGCTGGATAGATTGCCCCATGCTGAAAAAAGAGCAGCCGTTGCCATGGCTCGACTTAACGACCAACAAGGGGGCGGACGATCGAAACCGTTCATCGCGTGCCACAGATCTAGAGACTCTTGACGCAGCTGCACAGCCAGCTGTCGTCAAAAAAGGGTCTCTAGATCTGTGGCACGCGATGAACGTTTCGATCGTCCGCCCTCTTGCTGGTCGTTAAGTCGAGCGATGGCAACGGCTTCCCTTTTTTCAGCATTGGGAAAGGGTTTCGCCTCAAAGGGTTAACTAGTAGAATTTCGCACATCGTTTACAAACCTTTTCAAAAATTGAGTGCAGCCCCTGAACTGCATTTTTAGATCTTTCGCTGCTGTCTTCCATCTGAGTCCAAGGAGAAGAGCCACTGAAGTGCAAACAGATTCTCGGGAGCATCAACTTGACAGACCCAAAGACTACAGCCATCCAAATTACGTCCTCCCGTTCTTAGAGGAGATTCCGAAAGCAGCCAAATCCAACCACAGTTGATCGAACCAAACCGAACTCCATCCACAGTTGGTTTTGACGACATGAAAGAAATAGAAAGTATAATGAGTGGATGTATATGGATTCAACTTAGAATTTTCAAAAGCAGCAGTAAGACTTCAGGTCCGTTCATTTGAAAGTATGTACATTTTACTTCAGTTTCAGTTATTTGAAATCCTGACGAAAATCTTTCAAATCTTCCAATTTCTAAACATTCCCCCTCTGAAACTTTATCCGATATTATCCTTTAACGCGCAGTGTTTCCGCTCTGGGAGCACCAAACTGACGTTTTGACTGTTTGCCAGTCACGAAGAATAGATTTGATTTCTATAAAAATAGTTGCGGGTGACACAGCTCCACGAGATTCCTTTACTTTTTAGCACGTCATTTCCCGTAAAAAATGGTCACGATTATTTTTTAACAGCACTGCCATCTGCTAAAAAATGGAAGAATGCGAGAACAGCTGGATGGATTGCCCAATGCTGAAAAAGGGCAGCCGTTGCCATCGCTCGACTTAACTACCAGGAAGATGGCGGACGATCGAAACTTTCATCGCGTGCCACAGATCTAGAGACCCTTTTTTGACGACAGCTGTGCCGGCACAGCCAGCTGTCGTCCTCTAGATCTGTGGCACGCGATGAAAGTTTCGATCGTCCGCCATCTCGCTGGTAGTTAAGTCGAGCGATGGCAGCGGCCCTTTGTTCAGCATTGGGAAAGGGTTGTGCCGCAAAGGGTTAATCACTACAGAAGCTTGGCGATTTTGGCCATATGATTTTAGCACACTATCTCTTGTCTAAGTGAAAAACACAGCCATATAACGTGAACTAAGTAACTTCGTTTAAAGCGCCGAAAGAATTTTAGTAGGTTAATTTAGATGTTAGTATATCGTTAAAGATTAATTTCTGAGTGTTAGAGCTTTCTGCGCTTTAAAAGAGTTATTTAGTTATTTATCTTTCATGTAAAGTCTTCTTCACTATCTTTAACCATAATACAAAAAGAGATAATAAATATCCGTTTCCACATAATGCTTTGCATAAATGCTTAGATTCAGTAATGAATGCGTATCAACATTTACAACGAAAATTTTTCAATTTAAACGAGCACTTCAGTTCGATAACTTGGAATTCGGATACGTTAATGCCCAGATGAGAGTTTATTCAACACTTCATTTTTATAGCTTTTTACAGGAGCAGTTTGTATCAAAAATTAAATTTTTATTCAAGGGAGGCGTATTCTTGTACGAAATACTAGGCTTTGTGTTTGTTTTTATACATAATACATAAAAGTTCCTGCCAGTTAATACTGACTGATGTTGAGCGACAGTCTTATTTAGAAACTTCAAAATGTATCTGCTTTGATACTGTACACATTTTCGTGGGGACAAAATGGTGCCCAAGAGGTAACATCCTTCGAAGCCACTTGAAATTAAATTTCTCTACGAGTCTTTGTATTTTAGAACTTTGAACCATTTTTACGTCTGAAGACTAAAAATTTCGTATTCCTTTAGACTTAAACGAAGCATGACGTAAACACCAATTGGCAAGAAAGCGGATCAACGATCGTATTACGTCGTAAAATGTAGTGCACTAGATGAAAATCTATTAAATTAAGCGCAATGAAATTTAAATTCAGAAATAATTAAAAAACTTACTTATATTTGCTGCTTCAATTCAGATAGTTGCCGCTCACTTCAGCCAAGACACCACAAATTTCAATCTATTTGTCTGCTCCAGCTCTCAAGTTTTCCTGTTTCGGTTCCAAATTTCAGGATGTTATGGACATTCAGGATGTCATCTATGGTGAAAATCTAATCCACGAACAATGTTCTTAGTTAAGAGATACTGAAGATTTAATGACAATGGTGATTGCTTGGTCTAATAGACAAAAAGCTTCCCGTTATAAATGTGCCTAGTCAGACATTCATTCTGCTTTGACTCCAGCTGCTCAGGACATTGCTAAAATTGCGGCTTGAATCATAATTTAAATTCTGTCAGAATTCTAAATATTAAGACGTTTTATCAAAAGATGAATAGCAAAATTTTGCAGAGTTCAAACCTATTTACTTTTAAAAAGCGTTGCATTTCCATGTAAAATAATCTACCTTATATAAAATCGTTAGATTTCTTTTAATCTAGAAAACCAGAGTGAGATTATGCAAGACTTCATAGCATTGCCCAAATGATTAATTCTTTTAAAGCATAATACCGCAAGAAATCATTACATAAACTTTTATTAACAAATTTAATTCGAATAATTTCATCTTGCAGACCGGGAACACTATTTGCATTGCTTATTCTAACCGACATACCGATTTCAGTTAATTGCGTAGTTACTTAAAAATGGACAAGAAACTACCCCTTTTATAATTACGACTACATTTGAAACACTACAATAACGATATTGATTTTATGCATATTTAGCTTTGCGTTTGTACAAAATTACAAGATTTTGCATTTAATCTGTATTCAGAACGGTCAGATATGCATTTCAAAAGATTCATAAGAAATATTCAAACTCTTAACAAAATACAATCTTCGAAAAGCAAACTGTACATCCATCGGGTACCCACTACGAATAAACATTACGAAAAAACTTAACCCCCAGATTTTACAGCTGAGAAATGCAAAGATTAGTAACATTCTTTAATAGGCACAACTGCAAACAAAAAAGCCAAAAAGTATGCAAAATTTGTTAAAGTATGCCGTTTAATTTGCACTGAAGTCAGTTATGAAAATATGGCAAACTTTTGCAATACATTTAAAATAAGGCAAGAAAAACTCAATACAAGAAAACTTACAGATTGAAGGCAAGACTATCTCAGTATTAACACTACTAATATTCATTCGCTTTGCAAGTCTTCAAGTCATTTGCAGGATAGTTTGGTGCCGTTTACCGGCTAAAGTAAAGGAAATTTTACCAGATAATACTGCAAGAAATTTGAAGAATTCCACGTACCTTTAAATGCACTTGCAAGAACGGAGCTTAATTTCACAGAGGTCTGCACTGACCGTTAACATAGTTCTAATTGCAAAACGCATTCAAATGACGAATGTTGAATAGAACGATATCGTATTTAAAGATGTACGAAATGAGTTACGATTTGGAACCAAAGTGATTTTCAAAAGACTAACAATATCCCCACCTGTGGTATAATTAAGAAATTTTAATTTGAAACATCCCAAGACACTTGCTGTAAACCCATCAGCTTCAATAATTCCATAAACCCCGAACAAAATATCCGTAGATGTGCTTCAGAAACTAAAACACAATTGACTGATAAACATCAAACAGTAGAACCTTCAAGAAAATGCACAAGGAATTTGCATCAAATTCTGCAAACCCTGCATAATTTTATAAGTAGTTTGGAGTCAAGATTGTTGTTCACAATGCTGAATATTTCAGTTCGAATAAGTTAAATTTTTGATAAAAGATCACATGGACTGAATCTTTACTATTTTTAACACATTTAATAAAAATTTAACCTAATCTCCAATTTAATTTCATGTAAAGTGTTTCAGAACACAGACAAAAGTATTTTTAAAATAATTAGTAAAAATTTGAATACATGCGTCATCGCTTCGCACTTCAAATACATTTTTCGCAGATTAACATTTCGCAATATCGAAGCGATAAGATTTAAATTTTAAAATATAGTTAAATTTATCCGTCGGCTTAAAATAATCAAGGTTTTTTTCTAGACAATAGGCTCGCTCTTTAAAACTGAAACCAGGATCAACCGGCAACTCATCGCAGAGACACGATGTCGAAGATTACCTTTCTGTGCCAGCATCGCTTCTCCTCTTTGGTCATTGAACATCCCGCTAAACTCAGTGTTGCGGGGGCCCCCAGTGGCAGCATTGAGCCTGGCAAGGTATTCGAAGACCGAAGCGGGGAAGAAACGCTACCACAGAGGGGGAATCTTCGCATTCGAGGCTTTGTGATGAGTAGGTAGGTCAAGTAATGGATTCAAGAGGGAGCCAAACATACGGTTGTGTGGCAAATTGAAGCCCTATTTGTCGCATAATTTAATTTTCGAGAAAGACTAGGGCCTTTCAAACGCAGCCAGTATAAAATATTTGCTTTGATAATGCAGTGAACAAGGTGCACTGCAAATTTATTAAAAAGGTAGACTCGTGGCTTGGGCATATTGAGAGATCACCCGACAACCGAGTCGTAGATATATTACATTGGAGGCCCATGTGCAATAGGCCAAGGGGCAGACCCAAGGCAAGATGAATGATGTCTTTATGGACCTGAAAGCCTTGAAGGTGGCCAACTGGAAAAGAAGTCAAGGACATGTTTGTCTGGAGAAACACTGCACGGCAGGCTAAGGCCTAACTAAATTGGTAATTACGGAATGGTGGGGACTTTAATTCGATTGGATTGAGTTATTTTTAAAATAATTTTGACCAACAGTTCTTTAAAATAAATTCCGTAGGCGTTCAAGTCGTAAAGCATACAAACTTGACTCAAAATTAACCGAAATAGTATTGTACCAGACTGAATTTTATTTCAGTAAACTCTTGACAGTTCCAGGCTTATCAAGTTCCATATAAACGTATCAGCCTATTTAATGAAGAAAAGAGCTTCGTCAATTTAAATGCCTAGAAGGTAACTTCACCCTAACAATTTTTCTAATAAATGGTTTCGTAAACTTTTTGGTGTGGTGACCCCATAATAATATTTACGAAAATTTTGTGGGAACCCCCCATAAGCATTACGCAAATCCAACACATGCGTTAGCGAAATTGTTAGTTTCTTCTCGTTTGCTGTAATATACAATTGCAGTTTTAGGCAATCATTTTAAGATATAGAACAATGTGGAAATTTTAAACAAGGAGCAAACTTAGAAAAATATCAAAAATTAATTAAAATTCAAACATTAACTATAGTCTTAATTGAATGTAGCCACTTTAAAGGTCACGGGCGAAACCCTACGTACTTGTGACAGCGTATGTTCGAAGATTAACTGTAAATAGAAAGAGTGCCTGTTTAATTATATTATCAAATCTCTTGGCAAAATAATTGAAACTGCATGACTCGGCACTTCAATATTCTTTACATTTGACAGACACTTTGATTTTATTGTGATTAAAGAACAAAATGTTAGACGAAAATGTAAAATTAAGTAATTAAAAAAGGTCCTGCGACCCCAATCGGGGTCGCGACCTACAGTTTAAGAAACTGTTATAATCCATAACAACCAGAGTAGTAGAAGTTGCAAAAATAAAATTACGATATGCAGACACTCTGGAAACATGAGAACAAACAAGCCAACTGCGTAATGAAAATCTGAAGTTTGTCTAGAACCCGATACTGTTTCATTCTCTCAACACATCCCACGGTGTCATATCCGAACCTGATCTTCTACATGGTTCTTAATAAAATTATAGAAAATATACCTCCGAAAACATCTATGTTGTCCGTAGAATCGACAACCGCCGACACAATTTTTTAACCCCCCCCCCCCAGACCCTTAATCATGACATTCCAATCTTCAAAAATAACATCGCATTAAACACTACTATGTCCATTGAGACACTTGTGCCCATCCTCGTCCGTTGCTTTCCGTTCCAACGACCTGGATACTATAAATAATCTTTTAGCTGTTCACCAACATGCACGCGTTGTGGAAACTGTGGGACATGACAGTTAAACAATAAACATGCCCTACTCTACCCAAAATGAATCCACTGCTATTCTTTAGGACTCTAAATTTGAAGGTATCTTGCTGGTACTCCACTGCTCCATTTCAAGTACCACCGTGGGATAATCCACATTTCATGCTTATAACCCTTTAATGCTGCACAACACAAAACAAAATACTGCCCTCAAGTATATTAACAGCTGCTCCATAACCATAAAGACATATCAATACCAAAGAAACCTGCGTACTTCGGTTATCACACTGGTGATCAAATTGCAAATTATTGAAACTTTAAATTTATTTTATTATTTTAATTCTTTATAAAAGGGAATCGTCTTGTTTGAGAATACTTTCTTCGTGCTACTGTTAGTCTGGAAAAGTCATTTGCATAATTTTTAAAACGGGAGACTAGACAAGTGTCCAAAATGTTAAAAAGTATCAGACTAGTTTATAACAGATGAATTTTTGAAAATCAAAATTTTGCGCTAACCTTCAAGATTTGAGAAACTATCACCGCTTTCGGGAACTTTGTAATATTACTACAATAGATTTTTTTGTTGAAATATGAAAAAAGTTGGAATCTGCATCAATCGATTTTTATGGGCCCAATACAGATTCCAAGCTTTAGTATATTTCAACTTTCAAATGAGATTTCGAATGCAAGATTTATAGTTTACTAAACACCAATTAAAAACTCATAAGTTCAAATGTAATTATTTAGCAAGAACTTTTTTGCCGACGTAATGCACTGATCACCACTGGATATTAAGAAAATCGGTGAATTTGGCACATCTATTTAACTATTTAAAGTTTGTTATGAACCTGAAGCAGCCAATAAAAACTTTAAAGGCCACATACATTCCGTGCGTAATATGCATGAATGTTCCCCCATGAACATGCCACTGCAACTCGAATTCAATACGGTCAAACGCAGAAGCCTCAAATGATCAAACAGTAAAAAACAATTTAAAAAATTCAGTTTACGCAATCTGAAACATCCGTTTAATAGAGCAAAGAGCTCAATTTCTGTTAACATACTGATTTAACATTCACCATTTAACCAAGTCTACTCTGGACCGCATTTATTTTCAATGTCTTAAATTATTTTAAAGTTTCAAGCCTCTTTATATTCACAGTTAGCCAATACTGATTTTCTAGCTGACAATTAAAAAACCGCTTTTGTAACTACTAATTCTCTGCAAGATTAGACAGCTGAAACCAGTAATAACTCATAGCCATCCGATGAAATAGTAGGTGACCACCGACAATGAATTAAGTTTAATCAGAATTGAAGAATTCATAGTACTGTATTATAGTACTTTAACTAAAATTAAATGCTATCAGTTTTCATATTAAGATCACAAAAACTACAGTGATATTTAATACTTTTCATAGAATAAGTCTTAATGTTTGAAATCAGTTGACGTAAACTCTCGCTGATTTAAATTGAAAGTAAAAGTTTTTATAGAGCCCGCCATGGAAGGCTACTTTTCTGAACTTTTAAGCATTCAAATAGAATGTAAGTGAACATTTTGAGATAAAATTCAACAACTATCTGACATTACGATAAAAGTTCAAACCATAACCTTACTTCGAAGCAGCTGGAATGAAGCCATGAACTTAATGAGCCTATTGAGGCAGGCACCGAATGTTTGCACTGGCCACAGATCTCTAAACATTACTCTCAGTAACCTGGAAGGAAACTGCAAGTTTATTTTTATACTCTCACATAATACAATTCAGATCACTGCACATTTTCACTAATATTGCTCGTATAGCTCATATTACGTCGAGTTTCAATAACCGTGAAGCCTGGCGTACTAATGGTATTAAATTGATGTCCTAGTTCATATTTTTTGGACGGTATATTTAAAATGTCGCTTGCACGTTTTGGAAACAAATTCATTTTATCTGGAGATTGAAAAAATGGGGAGAGGATAAAACATGCCTTATTCTAGTCAAGCAAAAAATTAAGGATGTTGAAATAAGTCATAAGACTTCTCGGACATTTGAACGAAACCATCTTATTTGTAAATAAAATTAGAAGAGGTATCGTGAAATATTTCAGTCTTGAATCATTATTAAATTAAATAAGGTTTCAAACAGGACATTTTTTATTCCGATTAAAACCATGAAGAATACCTTAATATATCCAGTACTAAGATATTGAAATTTTATTGGGCATTTCAAGATGCTCTATACCACAGAGAAGCTTTTCTAAAGAGTCAAGTCGCAAAATACTAAAATACTTAATTTGTTAAATTTTTCCATTTACGGAAGCAATCGAAGTGCAAAAATCTTTCTTATGACGAATACTTTGATACCCTTTCTTAACTCATATCAGTTATAAAACTGCAAGTCTAAAAAGACAGAATGTTCATCTTTTATCAATTCATATGAAAGCAATAATGAATGAAATTAAAGTATTATATAAGACGAAAAAATTTCATATCTTCCATTTCGTAATTTGAAATCTGATTTGTACTTTTACCAATTGTAATTAACACTGAACCACCCTGAAGCTTAGCACGGTATTATCCTTCGAAATGTTACAATTTCTAGAGTCAAGGGTTCATAATAAAGTCGGGACTACAGCTGTAAGAGTACAAAAAGTAGTTACTCTGATAACAATCTACTGCTAGATAAATGCTTAAATTATAGATGCAAAGATGCATACCCTTCGTTCTTTCCATGTAAATGTATTAAATTCTAACCGTAGGCTTTACGGTAACTCTGGAAATTAAATACAAACGTAAAATTATTCAAACAGGCTAAAGTATGTTATAACTGGGAGTAAAATAGTTTTCGAAAAGAAGGAAGATTAAGACTTCCTGACAAGATTTCTAATACACAGCAACAGATAAGATATTTATTATACTCGGCAAATCAGTAGACTAAATTATTGAAAATGGTAACATACCTCTGAAACTACCACCAGTATGATCGTCTAAACTAACAGCTTCTGCAGAAAGAAGAAAATACGTGTCACGATCATTCAATTTATTTATTCTTATTTCACGTGCAGAGATGTATGAATGATGACTACGTAATCGGAAATATCACAATTTCTTTGGTCGCATTCATCCGCCTCCCTTGGGAGAACCGTCGGCTTGGATCTTAAGGGCCTATCCTATTCCACGATAATCGCTTAAGCGCACGGTCGTGAGTTCGATTCCCATCCGATCCCCTAGCTGTTTGAATTTACTTTCTCTATGCTAGTAAAACCTGTCACTGTGTTGCCCATTTTACTGTACGAGGATTTATAAGCGGTTGATTGAAATCAAGCACACAAATCTGAAAATGATTATGTTGTTAGGTGCAAGTTCACAACTTGCACCTAACATAATTTCACATTTCATTCTATTCCATAGCCATTTTTCCGAAATGGAACAAATATGTACTGAGTTTTCACAAAATTCTCAAAATCTGTAAAAAAAAAAATTAAACTATTTTGATGCCTATAGTTTTAAGTGACCACCTGGGACTACAGTAAATTTTATTTCATTCGCTTCAGTGGTTTATACATAATCGACAAATATTTTCATAATTTGAATAAATTTGTGCAAAATCTCAAAATCTTATCAATTTTTATTTTTTAAATTGACACTTAGTCGTTACTACGTGACACCTGTTCAAAACCTAGTCGTACACTTAAGTCATTTTTACGTGATGCACGAACAAAGATTTACGCATTTCGAAACGATTTTCGCAAAATCTCAAAATCCAATCAAAATTTAAAAAAAATTCCATAGCTATATTTTAATCTCAGTGACCCCCTATCATGTCACTCAGTATCATTTCATTTTCTTTCGGCGTTATTACGTGATGCGCGAACAAAGATTTACGCATTTCGAAACGATTTTCGCAAAATCTCCAAATCTAATCAAAATTGTTAAAAAATTGGAAACTTATAGTGTAAGTCGAGTGACCACCTATCATATCACCCAATATCATTTTGTTTGCTTAAAAAATTTTTTCGCGATACGCGAACAAAAGAAAGCGTCACGGACAGAACGACAGACAGACAAACTATTTTTTGAGGGTCGTACTGGATTCCCAGATGCTTGAAAAGGATAGGAATCGTAACATTTTTTAATTCCAAGTAAAGTAATGACACAAGTCTGACAAAAAGTCCCAGGTCTAACCCACAGATAGCGCCACAAGTGAAAATCCCATGTGTGTATCAAATAGCTGTGACCTTCAAAAGATATCGGTGAAAGTTTCGGGTAATTTCGAACTTTTTTCTTCCAGATATTAAGAGTTTTAGTGGCGCTCAGTTTGAAATTTTCAAAGAATGGAGAAAAGAAAAAAATGAATTTCGTATATTGATTAAACACTGCTTAATAATGGACAAAAATGCTGTTCGAAGCAGCAGTGGCTTGAAAATTGTTATAAAGAACCTGCTCCATAGAAAATAACTGTTTCTGGGTGGTTTGCCGAGTTTAAAAGGGGTCGTATGGACACTGATGATGGCGAACTTTCTTGGCGACCAAATGAGGTGACCACACCTGAAAATAATCAAAAGATTCTCAAAATCGTGTTGGTCAACCGCAAAGTCAAGTTGCAGGAGATAGCTGACATTCTCTAAACATATCCAAAGGCAGTGTATATAGGGGGAAATTTCGTTAGCAGGTGTCTTCGCCAAGTGCCAATCTGTCGCCAAATTTGAAGTTCGTTGGACAGTTTGTTTATGATAGCGATAGTTTCAGATATCTGTTGCAACCTGTGTTTGGAGTTGAGTTGTTAACTGGTACTGTAGTTTGATGAAAAAACGCTCGGTGTGCTCATTAAACGATACCAGGATGTTTGGTAAAGGAATTTTGTGATTGGTTTAGGCAATTTAACTGTAATCGGTAAACCGAAGTTTTATAAGTAGCTGAATTTGAATTCGATGCGTGAGTTCTTGTTTGGTGTTTGGTGAGTTATTTCGGAGAATATAAGGTGTATTTTTTTTATTTGGAAATGGGATGTGTTGCTTGAAGTGTGTGAATATTATGTTGTTGTTTAACAGGAAGTGTGTGTTTATTTGAAGGAGGGTGTGAATATAAAGTAAAATAAAAGGAAGCGTTTTGGTGTTATGTTATTAGCTCTTGTGCGTTTTGGATACTTTTGAGGAGTTTCTTAAAATAAAGGTTAAGTGTTTTTTTAAAGAATTTTTGCAATTGCTTAAGGTTTTCAATGTGAATTGTAAATGGATATTTGATGTTGTTATGTTTTCATAAGTGCTATATGACTTTATATGAGGTGTACAACTAGGTTGTTTAATCCACTGATGTTTTTTTTGAGTTGAAAACGGGCCAGTGCTTGCCCAGTTTACATTAGCTGTACAACTAGGTTGCTTAATCCACTGAGGTTTTTTTAGTTAAAAACGGTCCACTGGTTGCCTAGTTTACATAGATATACAACTAGGTTGCTGAATCCACTGAGGTTTTTTTTAGTTAAAAACGCTCCACTGGTTGCCTAGTTTACATAGCTGTAGAACTAGATTGCTTAATATACTGAAATTTTTTAGTTAAAAGCGGTTTACTGTTTGCTGATTTTGAATTGCCTGTTTCTGAAATTGCTGACGTTTTTTAGTGTTAAGTATGGACGGTGTATTTTGTTTTATTGTTTTTTTAAGTGGAATATCTGTGCAATTTTAATGTGTTAAAATGCTTTGTCTTTGCTGACAGTGCTCACCGTGTTGTATTATTTTAACGTATTCTAAAATGGTGTTTCACACATGAAAAATTTGGTGACCAAAAAAAGCGCCAAGTAGCGGGTGTTGGCGACAAAAAAAGTCGCCAAAAATAGCTGACACCCGCTTACGAAATTACTCCCTGTATATAATATTTTAAGACATACATTTGAACATGAGAAAATTGTTTTCCAAATTGGTGCCGCGTGTGCTGACGCTGGAACAAAAACGACAACGTGTTGATGATTCAGAACACTGTTTGGAACTAGACAAACTGGATTTTTTGCATCGATATGTGACAATGGACGAAATATGGATCCATCATTATACTCCAGAGTTAAATCGGCAATCAGTTTAGTGGATAGCAATGGGGAAAAGTCGTCGAAAGCGACCAAAGACACAACCATTAGCCGGAAAGGTTTTAGCGAGTGTTTTTTGAGATCCACAGGGCATAATTTTCATAGACTATTTAGAGAAAGGAAAAAGCATCAATAGTAAGTATTATGCAGCATTACTAGACAAATTAAAAAAAGAAATCAAGAAAAAAACTGCCCCATATGGCAAAGAAAAATGTGCTCTTTCACCAAGACAATGCACCTTGTCACAAGTCGAAGGTTACAATGGTAAAAATGAACTGGGCTTCCAATTGCTTCCCCACCCACCTTATTCTCCATATTATGCCCTTAGCGACTATTACCTCTTTGCAAGTCGAAAAAGAATGCCCTAAGGAAAGAAATTTTGCACAAATAAGGAAGTGATATCGGAAACTGAATCTTTCTTTGGAGGTCTTGACAATTCTTACTAGAAGAAAGGCATTGTAATGCCGAGAGTCGTTGGAGTAAGTGTATCGCTGTAAAAGAAGAGTATGTTGATGATTAAAGTCAAATTTAGCAAAAATTTAGTCTTTTTAGTAGTTAATCCCTGGACTTTTTGATCAATGCGTTATATGTAGATACTGCCATAGACCATGTTTTGGGATTCTTTCAAATGATCCTGTTGAAAGGACTAAACACTGCATGTACTATTTCCGATGGAGAGCATTGTTTTACAAACATTAAATTAATTTTGTTTTGCTTGAAATAGATTAAAGACTATACTTAAGTAGTGACTCATAATAGACCATAATATATTGGAATTCTTTTGTTTCTCCAGTAAAAGAACTGTAAATGATACATACACTACCATTTTCTATAGAGTACATATCTCACTATGCATAGTTATAAAATATACAAAAATCATAGCAATAGATGTTTATTTTGACCACAGACGGGCAGAGAGATTAATTGAAAATATAAAAACTTCACCTTTGTTGGAAAATGCTAAAAAACTATAAGGATTGTTAACATCTAGTTGCGCACCTCTCCTTTTGGTTCCAATCGACTGGATAGTTTATTTATACCCAAAAGACTGATGAGCTCTATGGGCAGAAATTCATTAAAGCGTCTTTTAAAGGTATTAGACTATTCAAACGAATCAAAAAAGATATATGTTGTTAAGGATTACAAAATGAATATCTCCATCGAAAAATGTGTCTTTATCATTTATAGTTCTCTTCTAGAGGAACACTAAAAAAAATTTCCAACAAATTACGGTCAGTGACAGTTTCAGAGACATTCAGCCATTTCATTGAAATCGAGCTAATATAGTTCCTAGGGAGCAATTTTAGTTTTTTTTTTTTTTCCTAAGCGTGCAAATAGGAATATATAAATCATTCAAGTGACTAAAATTTTGCTCACACAAGCAGATAAATCTATAATCAAAATAATATTTATTATTAGTTTTCAATTTGTATTTGCTGGCTCTACAACATCCATTCGGTGCGAAGAACAGGTACTCCAGTTTACAAATAAATCCTATTTCCAGGTACTTGTGCAACATTTGGGTAAGTCTGAAACATTTTATGCTAAAACTGGTGATTTCTAATGTGGAATTTTTTTACTTTAAAACATGCTTTTCTGAATAATTTCCCATTAAGTATAATTTCTTAGTACATTTAGTAGTTCCTACATTATGAATAAAAACCGTTTAACGTTTATAATTTTAAAAATATTACAATAATTTCATTTTTAAGCATCATGAAAAGTATCAAAAACCTCCTGTCCACGGGAAGAAATGAGGCTCAAAATAGCTCATACCTGAAATCGTTGAGCAATGAACAGAATTTTACAAAAGCTGTCTTGTTAACAAATTCGGGTACTTTGATTCTTTTTTCAACAATGGTACTTCAAAACAGAATGTTAAAATGCTTATTACACATCCCGTAATTAGAATAATGAAAGCTCCAAATAATTCAAGCAAGGACAACTTCCTAGGATAATCTGCAGTCGCGGACGGCAAGGATGAAAGATCACTTAGGGCGACAACAAAGTTGTAGTCGTGCAGCAGTTTTTCATAAAGACCAGACTCTGCAATGGCAAATATCCAAATAATATGGCCATAAACTTCCAATCCACAGGGAGAAATACAGCTGCAATAGCTCAGACCTGAAATTGTTGAGCAATGAACAGGATTTTACAAAAGCTGTCTTGTTAACATATTTGGATACTTTGATTCTTTTTTTGACAATCGCACTTCAAAAAAGAATGTCAAAATGCTTATTACATATCCCGTAATTAGAATAATGAAAGCTCCGGATAATTCAAGCAAGGACAACTTCCTAGGGTAATCTGCAGTCATGGGCGGCAAGGATGAAAATTCACTGAGGGCGACCACGAAGTTGTAGTCGTGCAGCAGTTTTTCATAAAGACCAGACTCAGCAATAGCAAATATGGCTCTGTTGAACTTCTCCTTACAGCAAAAGTTCTTGGTCACGGCAACTGCACCCATGGTTAAGAAGAATCCATCGTCCGAAACGAAGAATTTTCCTCTCAAGAAGCTGATCTCTTCCCTCGGTTGAATGTAGGCGATGCTCTCACGAGAATGCCTCACGAAGTCACCGATGTGCCCGTATCCATTCGGATTCCTATCGATGTTCTCTCCTATAAACCTCATTGCTTTGTTCTCAGAGAGAGACAATGTGTAAGGGATGCTGGTCCCCAGCAATGTCATGCACATGTAGCCATGTTCTTCAACGGCCTTGGCCAACTGTGGTACATCGCGCACGACCTTGAGGACAGGAAAGGAAAGAAAAGAAAGCAACACCGACGTGTAGGACATCGCGAGAAACGCAGTCGCAAGGATCCACGAACACAGCAAGAAATATCCACCAGCTGTGTGGGGTTTAACGGTTGCTGACTGCAGAAGGCTGATTCCCAGCGTACTGAAGACGACACTGCTGAAGGTATACTCTTTACGTTGCAGAACATAGTACAGAAGTGCCACGGCAAACACTGCTAAGCATATCGCCAGCCAAACGGATTTATTGAAGACTAGGAAAGTGGCAAATATGTTTCCCTTGTACTCCCCTTTCTTGGTCACGAAAGTGACGTCGCTGACCGTGAAAGGGTAACTGTAAGTGACAGCTTGACTCCTCTCTTCGGATATAAATAGAGGCATTACCGAGATATCCACTTCAGAGCGATTCAGCATTCCTACGACCCCTGTCCAGTTGCCGTCCGCTTGAAGCACTCCTCCTATATCATGTCTAATGGCTTCGTAAGTGAACCCCATTTCTTGAGCTAGAAGTTCTGCAAAATGGCCGGACACGTCGCTTGCTTTCTCCACAATATCTTTGATTGCTCTGTTGACGTTCGGAGTTGGACCAAGTTCATCAGTAACAACTCTAAATTTTAATGAATTCATGTCTTTATTGTATTGGTAGGTTATTCTAAATAGCTAAGTATATGTTGTTTTGTTTTATTAATTTCTTTTTGGAACACAGTATCTTAAAAGAAAAATTAATATTTTACTCTGTTTCACTTCTTGTATTATAATGAACAATAGTTGTATATAATTTCATGAAGTTATTCTTTCAGTGCCTGACTAAATTTTGATATTTTTATGCTGAAAAAAAGGAAGCTGTGCTTATGATTGTAGCCGAGAATTATAATTGTTCGCTATGTAAGCTGAAAACGCAACTTGTATCGTGTACTGTACTTGTCTTGAATTTTTCAGAAAATCATAAATTATGCGATATATAGCATAATGCAAAATGTTTGCAGAAAATTAAAATTATTTGCATAGTTATTTACAAACTAAAAAGTCACTTTTGTAACGAAGAAATATTTCATTTTTGGTTTGCTAAAAACTGCTCTATGTAATCATTTAACCAGGTATAAATAACTGTATTATTGCAACTTATAATTTGCAGCAAGTTATAATTTTTTTGATGTGCACATAAAATTGTTTGTCAAATAATCTGCAGACACGGAAAGTTATTTTTGTAATGCCGAAACATTTAATTTTTCAGTCTCAATGAAGCTGCTTTATTAATATGCAATCATTTTTCAAGGTATAATCCAGTTTTTCCAGGTACTATGCAACGGAATTGTGAATTTCATGAAGTGCGCATAATACTTACACTTAATTCCGGCAAAACAAAACCTTGACAAACTCCTCAATAAACAACTATCATTTCCTTTCAAATTTTGCTTTCTGTGTTGTTTATTTGTAATGTTAAAGGATTGTTATAAAATTCCTTTTTTTGCGCTGTTCAGGATTAGTTAACTTCTTATTTATATTTAAAAAATAAAGTATTTTTGTTGATATAGTATTCGACCCGTCAACAGTCTGCAAATACGAACTTTCACTTACAGGCATGTGTATATAGGGATAAAGTAAATGGTTAAGTGTATTTAATTCTGGAACGAAAAAAAAAATCATAGTCTTTAATTGCCAAAATATTGGTTTCTATGGAAATGTAATATCAACAGTAAAAAAATATAAAATACAAATTTTAGGAGAAATTGTTATTGAGGATAGAATAAACACATTATGAATAATAAATTTGTAATAAAGGTTGTATTGATTCCAAAAAATAACTTTGTACCGCTGTTTTTTAAACTTCAAATGACAGATACAGTAAAAGAAAAAGGGGAAAAATGCAAGCTTATTATGATTAAATATGTTTAAAAAAAATTTATCACATGAATTTTTTAACATTTTGATAAATATGAAAGAAAAATGGTCGATATGATTGCAGGTTGTTGTTTTTTAATAAGAAGTTTGGAGTATTCTCGAAAATAAAGAATAAAAGACCTTGTTCGTGAAATAGAATTGTTATTTCTGAAAGCAAAAAAAAAAAAAACAAAATTATTTTTTTAACATACATTTCTTTACATAGTAGATAAATTTTTTAATCGAGAATTCTACAATATTAAGGTATGAGATTGCCCCAAAATCCTTGTTTTGTGAAAGTTTTCGAAATATTTTATTTGCTTTTTTATAGGTCGCATGATTCCAAATCCATTTTTTTTACGATAGCTAGAAGATATTATAAAAGAAATAATGAGCCGGAACGATATATGTTTTGCACAGTACTAAAATTTTTAAACGCGTTTTCTGAAACAGTGTGTTTTTCGTATATTTTTGCGATAAATGTCATATCTCACAACGGGTTAAAGATATTGACGTGAAATTTTGGTAAAATATTTTGATCAGTATTAGCTACGTTGTGAAGCAGAACATAATAGCTCTGTGTTTATTGATTTCATAAACTTTTTTTTTCTTCAAAGAAAATTATTTTTTTTTTTGGGGGGGGGGGGAATGAAACAATCTGAAATTCCTAAAATATTTTATTAAAATTTAAACATATGTTTGTATACTTACTTGTGTATTAGTATACAACTTCATAAACAACAGAACAAACAATGTTTTTTACCTTTTTTTTTCTATCAAATGTTTATATGTTTACACGGTTATACCAAAATTATATGCAAATTTACATGTTTATTTTTATGCTTATCAAATGGTTTTAGCAAATTCCTTAAATATTTTATTAAAATTTAAATATAAATTTTTTAAATAAATTTAAATATATGTTTGTATACTTACTTACGTATTAGTATACAACTTCATAAACAACAAAACAAACAATATTTTTTAGCTTTTTTTAATCAAATGTTTATACGGTTACATGGCTATACCAAATTTATATGCAAATTTATATGTTTATTTTTAAGCTAATCAAATGGTCTAAATGATCCTAAATTATTTTATTAAAATTTGAGCATATGTTTGTATAATTACTTATGCTATAAAAGACATAACAACAGAACAAAGAATATTTTTTAGCTTTTTTTTCTATCAAATGTTTACGCTTACATGGTTATACCAAATTTATATGTTCATTTTTATGCTTATCAAATGGTTATACCAAATTCCTAAAATATTTTATTGAAAAACAAATTTATTAACACGCTTTTATTAGCTTCACCTGTATGTATGTTTGTATGCTTGTATGTTTGTAACCGACTCCTTTGAACTCGATTTTGACCTACTTTAAACGGTCAGATTTAATTTAAACTTTGTAGATATATCAAGGATCGATGACAATACAATAATTTGATAAGTTTATCCCATTATCCTGATTTTAAAACGCTTTTATTTATTAGCTTCACCTGTATGTATGTTTGTAACCGACTCCTTTGAACTCAAATTTGGCACACTTTAAACGGTCAGATTTAATTTAAACTTTGTACATTTATGAAGAACCGGTGACAATACAATAATTTTATAAGTTTATCTCATTACCCTGATCAGGATCGCCAGGATTAAATAATTTCCTCATTTCTTATCCTGATTGAAAGTAGAACACTTCCAAAGATTGCAATCTTACGAAAATCTTTTTTACTGTGGCCGTGATTGTATAGTGATTAGTTCATTGCGTTGTGGCCGCAATAACCCAGGTTCGAATCCTGGGCACGGCAATATTTCTATTTTTACAAAATATCGCGATCCATCACATTATGGAAGAGTTGAGTACAAGAACATATTAAGGCCATTCTTTTTAACACGCTTTTATTTGTTGATTAGAGACCTATTTTTCCTTTTTAGTGTGGAAGGTATCATTTAACTGCGGGTTGATTAATACTTTGGTGCACAGCATGGGCGTAGCAAGAAGGGGGGCTCAGGGGGCTGCTCCCCCCGAAATGGGACCCTTTACTTAGCTTACAATTTGATATTTAGCTTACAATTGAACTTTAGCTTTAAATTTGATACCCAGCCCACCCCGAAATAAAATCCTGGCTACGCCACTGGTGCACAGTGAAAATAAATTATCTCACAGATTGTACTTCCCAACTTAGTGTTCCTTAGTGCCTTATGAGAGATATCGAAAATTAAAAATAAATTTTAAATACATACAGTTTAACAAAAATTAAAAAACACGCTTTTATTTAGCAAATCGAATCTAAAAAGTGAAAAATAAAAATATAGTTTAAAAAACCTAAAAACACGCTTTAGTGATAAATTCATAAACAACAAAAGCGAAACAATATTTCTTACTATTTAAATCAAATTATACGGTTAATGTAACGAAATATATGCAAATTATATGTTTATTTAAGCTAAAAGCGTGGTAGCGACTCTAATCAGTTCTTGAATATTCGAGCGGTACGATTTGAACAATAAATGTATACAAGAAAACAACAGCACAAAGCGATTCTCTACGCTTTTTTCACAATAATACCATGTTTACGTTCATTAATGCTATACTATATTTATAAGCAATTTATATTTTCGCTTTTTAGTTAGTTCAAATGTTATCACCAAAGCGTAGTATTTTATTGAATTTTAAACAATTTATTAAAATTTAAACGGGCAAGTCCATTAGTTGATGGGGATGACAGTCAGATGTACACTTGCCGCTAAATTATTAGGACGCAGTTTTGAAGAAATAAAGCTGCATTCATACTGGCCGTCCCGTGCCTCTCAGACTTCGCGCTGATATCCTCAAAAATAACAATAAAAGTCCCGCGTGCTATATTCCAGTATATTACAGATTATCATAGATACTGTGACTTGACGTCATCACAGTACAATATAACATAGATCAGCAAGAGGAAATGCATTCATTCCGCTAGCTTCCCCCCCCCCCTCTTCGATTAATTCATTTGGATTGAGCTTTACTGGCAGCTTGCCAATATTCTACGCGAACCGCAATCAAACTACACCTTAAACATCGTGAGTGACTTCACTCAACTTTCCGAAAATTTGATATTTATCAAGAATCTAAATAAATTTTATTCAACTGAATCGGATCTAGTGTTCAGGCACTAGTGCACTTAATGTGATTTAATTGTATGGGCTGTAATGTATACGAATACATTTTTTGCAGCCCTGCAAAAAAATATAGAGCTTACGCTCTCTAAAGTTCATGCAGTGTGTAAGACAGTGACTTATAATAAGTGTGCTTAATTTGATGTCAGTCGAATGCATCATTTAGACACTAGCTCACTTGAAATGCATTGCGCCCTTAGGCCGTAATATATAAGCAAGCCTATGGAACAAACTATCAGCTCTACACCAGCACCAAAATCTATGCAGGTCATGAGACTGCGACCTATAATACACATACCCAATTTGAGCTCAATGGAATGCACCCTATAGATACTAGCGCACTTTCAGGAAATCCCGTCCGTAAGCTATAATGTAAAAGAACACACATTTGTTGCCTTGTCAAAAAACTATAAGTCCTATGTACAGCAAAATCTATACATGTTGTGTGACTGTTACCTATAATATAAATACTCAATTTGAACTTCTTCGAATGCACCATTTAGACACTAGCTCATTTTAAATGATTTGCGTCCGATAGGTATAGGCAGTAATGTATAAGAATTACTTTTTGCAATGCCACGAACATGAACAAACCATCGACTCTACATACACCAAAATCTATGCAGATCACGTGACCGTGACCTTTTATAGACATATGCAATTTGTGCTCAATCGAATGCACTGTTTAGACGCTAGCGCACTTTCAAAATTTCCGTCCATTGGCCATGGTATTAAAGAAATCTTTTTCGTAGCCCTGTAAAAAAACTATAAAGCCTATATTTACCAAAATCAATACCGGTCTTGCGACGGTGATTTATAACATATGTACCAAATTTGAGCTCAACCGAATGCACCGTTTAGGAGCTATCTTGTTCACACACACACACACACACACACACACACATCCCGTAAAAATAGCATAAATGAATTCAGAAGACCTCAAAACGTGTCAATACACCAAAATCTCGAAGTCGAATTTGTTCATGATTACAATACTATCCTTACATGGTGCAAGTAAAAATGTGAACCAAATATATTCGCTTTCACAAAGTGCAGAAGAATCCCTCTCGTGATACTACAAGTTCTGGTGCATATGCAGTTTTTAAGATGAAATTTTTGGCTTTTGAAACTTGGTCAGCAGTAAAAAATTCAGAAACTTTGTTTCTGCAGTGCTGTTTTTTTTTTTCCAGAACCAAAGTTGCTGAGCGAAATTTCTCAGTTTGCATGTCTCTAAAAATCGTCAGCTTACCAAAGTACGGAACGTGCACTTGGCATGCACACATACTTTACATTAAATGGACAATTCTTTAACCATTTAACGCGTAGTGTTTCCGCTCTGGGAACACCCAACTCTGTGGCACGCGATGAACGTTTCGATCTTCCGCCATCTTGCTGGTAGTTAAGTCGAGCGATGGCAACGGCTGCCCTTTTTTCAGCATTGGGCAATCTATCCTAGCGTTTTGAGTGTTGCCAGTCACGAAGAATACATTTCATTTCTATAAAAATAGTTGTGGGTGACATAGCTCCACGAGAATCTTTTACTTTTTAGCACGTCCTTTCCCTTAAAAAAATTGTCACGATCATTTTTAACAGCACTGACATCTGCACAAAAATGGAAGAATGCGAGAAAACAGCTGGATAGATTGCCCAATGCTGAAAAAAGGGCAGCTGTTGCCATCACTCGACTTAACTACCAGCAAGATGGCGGACGATCGAAACGTTCATCGCGTGCCACAGATCCAGAGACCCTTTATTTGACGCAGCTGGCTGTGCCGGCACAGCCAGCTGTCGGGAAGGGGTTGCGCCTCAAAGGGTTAACCCTTTAATCTTGCCGTGTCCTCGCCGTGAGGACACAATACGTTAACGTTTTGATTGTTTTGACTCACGAACAATAAATTTGATTCCAATAAAATACTTAAGGAGAACGTAGTTATACGAGAATCATTTTCTGTTCAGCACATCATTTCGCGTAAGAACGATCGATTACTTGTAAAATGGATGTCAGAGTTATTTTTATCACTACCGACATCCGCTGAAAGCTGGAGAATGTGATGAATGTATACATTGATACAGTAGGGAAACTAGATAGAAAGCCAAATGGTGAAAAAGTGCAGTCGTTGCCATCGCTCGATTTAACTACCAGCAACTTGCCGGTCGATCGTATAGTCTATCGCGGGCCAGACCTAAAGAACCCTTTTTGACACAGCCGGCTGCACCTTTTCACCATTCGGAAACGGGTGAGCTTCAAAGGGTTAAATAAGACAGATTTTACGGAATCTAAGCCAGTGCTGGGTAAATGCACCGATAATTTGTCGTATTATAAGGAACGATAATGTCGTAAATTTGGCTAGGTTGCTATTCATAATTATTTCGAATATTTATTTAATAATTCATAATTAATATTAATATTTTTATTAAAAACTATAATAATAGTAAATTATGTTTGGTTCGTTTAGTTCTAATAGTACGAATAAAAGTCAGCTTCTTATTATAAATATTATATGATATATGAATTAAAGTATGAAAAAATATTTTGACATAGGGGGAGGGGGATTTTGGGTGCTCATAACTCACTCATTTTCAGTTCAAATTCATTGAAAACTGGTATCCAGGGTTAAAATGCGCTAAATTTTTGAAATATGAAGTGAAATCTAGAGGTTGCTATTGGAAAAAAAAAGTTGGTGCGAATTTTAATATGTAGATGGCTCCTTATGCAATTTTTATGCATATCAAATTAAAGTATACGTCAATCGTAAACGACTGGTATCTGTAACTTTGCTGTACGACGAACGACAGCCGAAAAAAGTACAAGTGGGACTTTTTTTTCCGCAGCTGTACACTCCAATTTCCCTTTAAAATACCATTATTTATTTTGAATGACACAATTTTCCGTCAAACACTTAATTTTATTAAATTAAGCCAATAAATGTATTTACGAACAAATGGGTTTTTTAAGTAGGTATACATTAATGTAACAAGAATAAACGTATGTTACAAGTAACAAGAATAAAAGTTTGCTCAAATAAAGAAGTAAAAATAATGCAATAAGAATAAAAGATTGTGTCTGATAGATTTATTTTCGGAAATGACATTTGATCTCTCTTAGATGTACTTGTATGCCCTCTTCTGCTAAAGTACACAACACAATAACAGCTTTTAACTAGCATGGACCAGTAGATCGGACCAATTTCAAAACCATGACTAAAAGTTTTATTTTCATAAACATAGCATAGAGATAACAACCATCAAAAAGAAAAAACAAATCAATATTAATTCCGTTTTGAAAATCGTACCTCAAAATATAATAACAAAATACTCAGTAAATGCCCGACAATTAGAATAAAAAAAGCTCCAGATAACTCACGAAGACATAATCGTCTAGGAGATTCTATGAACTCAGTAGTCATGAAAGAGACTTCAGTCAAAGCCACAGCAAAGTCATTGTTATGCAGCAGTTTTTGATAAAGTCCAGATTCTGTTATAGCAAGTATACTTCTGTCCAATTTCTTTTTACAACAAAAATTCTTCCTCATTGCAATTGCACCGAAAGTTGAGTAAAATGTATCCTTAGAAACAAAGAACTTCCCATCCAGAAAACTTATGTCTTCTCTGAATTGAATGTAAGCAATATTTTCACGGGAGTTTCTTATAAAGTCTTCAACACGACCGTACCCGTTTGGATTCTTTCGAATATTCTGAGCTATTAGCTCCATAGCTTTGTTTTTCGAACGAGATAAAGTGAAAGGTATGTTGCTACCAGTTTCTGTCATGCACAAGTAGCCATTTTCTTCGGCGGCCTTGACTAACTGTGGTATATCGCGTACCCCTTTAAGGATGGGAACAGAAAGGGTAGAAAGCAGCACAGACGTGTAAGACAATGCAAGAAACGTCGTAGCAATGATCCACGAACTCAGCAAAAAATATCCAGCAGCTGTGTTTGGTTTCATTTTTCCTGACTGCAAAAGGCTAATTCCTAGTGTATTGAATACGACACTGCTGAAGCTGCATCTTTTGCGCTGTAGAACATAATACAGAAATGCTACAACAAACATTGCTAAGCCTATCATCAACCAAACAGACTTGCTGAAGACGTAGAATGTTCCAAATGCATTTCTGTCATTCTCTCCTTTCTTGGTAACAAATGTGATATCGCCGGTTGTGAAAGGATAACTATAAGTCACAGCTTGGCTTCTCTCTTCGGATATAAACAGAGGCATGACAGCGATGTCCACCTCTGAGCGATTCAACATTCCGATGACCCCTGTCCAGTTGCCATCCGGTTGAAGAACTCCTCCAACATCATGCCTAATGGCTTCGTAAGAGAATCTCATTTCTTGAGAAAGAAGTTCTGCAAATTGACCAAAAACATCTCTTGCATTTTCAACAAAATTTTCAGTTGCTGTTTGGTTGTTTCGGAATATGCCGGGGTCATCTATGACAAGTCTAAATTTCAGCGAACTCATATCTTCTTGAAGTGCTGTTTTGATGATGTATTTATTGTGAAAATGCCTCCAAAGCTATGCCTCCGAAGATGGCAATCAATAGGGAGGGTGTCTAACTCATTTTATGATATATTTTCTCTTTCATCGCACCTTTGCTTGATTTTAAATTCTGGTGTTAGTATTGCTATGAAAGCACTATATAGTCTCATAATCAAATCACAGCTTGTATATAAATTTCATCGTTATTTTAATCCAAAGAAAAAAATCTTTAAAAAAAAATTATTTAGAAACTAAGTCGATATCATACCTATTTATCGTGAAAACAGCAAAGCAATTATGATATTTTTGTTGAAAACTAAAGCAGCAGTTTATCAACTGGCGAAAGATTTTTGTTGATTAAAGAGACTATAACTAATATATTCTTTTTCTACTATAATATTCTTTTTTAACAAAGAAAATTCTTAGTATTTTTCAACAAGTTATTGATCTTTTAACATGCAAATATTCTTTTTGACTTAATAAACTGTAAGATTTGATAAATTTTTATCATGAGATTAAAAAAATACTTACAACCTTTTATATTTCTAAATACCAAAAAGTAGAGATACCTTCTGAGAATTTTTCTTACACATATTTCATTTGATTATGGAATGCACGCAATTAAGTACATGCAAGTTTACTACGAAATTACTTCATAAAGAAAACATGCTATTGTTTATTAGAGTGTTACACTTTCTATTAGCTGAGAAAAAAAGCAAATTTCTACATCCCGTGATGCCATCTACTTTTTACAATAATTCGGATAAACCTAACTCAACATTTGAAATTACAAATTTATGATGGCGTAAATGTCATTGCCGAGAAACTGATCAACCTGTGAAGAGTTATTTCAGTACGAGCTCTGTGTTATACATATTTTAATGTTTACTTATACCAGATTTTTATTCAAAATGTTAGTTTCTATGGAAATGTGATATCAATATAATTGATTTTGATGTGATTCAAGTTATCATAATCAGACACGAAATAAACATACAGTTAGAATGACAAAAACACCAGGAAATCATATTGTAGCATTTGCGCCGACAACTCTGGTGATGGAAAGAGAAGAAATATGTACATGAAAAGAAAAGTTAAAGCTATTTAAAAAACCTGTTGATTAAAAAAAAATAGATTCAGTCATCCCCAAGTACCTTTTCTAAATATTTTTAAATTCAGTACCATCAACCGAAGCTACTTTAAGCCGCTTTTTAATGTTTTCACTAGCATTTCTGCCATTACAAAATACAGGGTGATTAATTTAAAAGAGTGCGTTTCGGTTTTTCTTATTACCCTTAAATCTGACGGAATCTGTGGCAATCATTCTAACAGTGAAGTATAATTGCTTGAACCTTGTTTAAGTGTTAATTCTTTAGACCCCGTGCAGTCTTAGACGGCCGGCCGAAGTGTGTCCCCCTAACGGCCTAGGCGCCCCAAGAGCGAGTTCTTTCCCGCCCGACATAGGAGCTATTGACGACGTTACACCCCTTGAGGTTTGAGTGAGAACTTGAGGAAGAGGGGAAACGGATAATCCATGTATTCATGGTCTGCGTGATGTATCATTGTGCAATGGGTTGTCAAAAGCAGTTACAATCGATAGTCTTTGGATTAGCACAATAGGAAGCATTTCGCTTCCATGCTACTCAAGAAGGGAGGTTCCAAACTGTCACAAATCAGTGATAAAGAGCACCTGCTTTCCTTGAATGGGGGAAGGCATTTTTCGGCAGTTTCGCCGGGAATCAACGAATATGAGATTTTCGTGGAGCTGGGAACTAAAGAGTTAAAGACAATTTCCAACACTGTAGGACTGTTACATCTTTATTTATGAAGTGAAACAAACATGGAGTCGCACAATGTTACTTAATCGTTTTATAATTTTATTTTTTAGAAAACCATAATTTAATTCAATTTTTTTACATTATCATTATTTTCAGCCAATGTTGAAAATGCTCGCCACCATTTTGAATGCAGACACGAACACGTCGAACCAAGTTTTTTGACAAATTTGACAACATTGTTTGCAGGAATTCTCTGGAAAACCCTATCTACTCGCGAACATTTTCAAAATTTGTTGTAAAAAATGATAATGTAAAGAAAAAAGGATGAATTAAATTATGTTTTTCAAAAATAAAAATAACACAGGATTAAGTAACTAAGTAACATTGTGCGTCTCCATTTCTGTTTTACCTCACAAATAAAGTTGTAATAGTCCAACACCGTGTTGGAAATTGCCTCCCACACTTAAACAATTATATATCCGGGTTACAATAGTTGCTACATCCATCAGATTAAAGGGTAATAAGTAAAACCAACGGAAATTCTTTTAAATTGATCTCCCGGTATAACGTGGATTTTCAACTTTCAAATTGAGTTTTAATTAATTAATACGATATAAAGAAGCAAACTGTTTTGCTTGAAAAATATCTTTTTCTTTTTTTCTATTAATTTACTATGTTTAAATTTCCACACAAAACGAACAGCTTCCTGGGGCTCTTTTGGTCCATTCACTTGATTTCATACAAATTGGATGGATTTCATGTGTTGAACTGTCTTGCGACCATTCTCCTGGTAGGATTCCGCGTGCTCTTTTAGATAGCTGTATCTCAGAATTTCGATATGATTAGGATTCCTATAATGTTGGAGGCATCATGATCCAGCTTTTGACCAATCATGGATAATTTACTATTTACAACAGAAAGTTCCTCAGAAAATTCCCTTCTTGGACCTGTGGCACACAAAACACTGAAAGCTTCATACAAGTTGGATAGATTTCATGTGGTGGACTGTTTTGTGACCATTCTCCTGGTAGGATTCTTTTTTTTTAGAAAGCTGTACCACCGAATTTCAACATGATTAGGATTCCTCTAATGTTGGAGGCATCATGGTCCAGCTCCTGACCACTCATGGGTAATTTACTATTTACTATATAGAGTTCCTCAGAAAATTCCCTTCTTGGGCCTGTGGCACCCAATACACTGAAAGCTTCATACAAGTTGGATAGATTTCATGTGTTGGACTGTTTTGTGACCATTCGTCTGTTAGGATTTTGCGTCCTTTTTTAGATAGCTGTATCATAGAATTTCAAGATGATTAGGATTCCTCTAATGTTGGAGGCAACATGGTCCAGCTTTTGACCATTCATGGGTAATTTACTACATAAAGTTCCTCAGAAAATTCCCTTCTTGGTCCTGTGGCACCCAATACACTGAAAGCTTCCATTATGCTTATCACTACCTTTAGCTTAATGTTAGCTTATCACTACCCTTAGCTTAATGTAACACGATTGTTTGTTACCTTCTGACATATAGCCAGTATTTTTCTTAAACTAAAACAATTAAAACGTTGCTTATAAGTACAGACCTTTTCGCATTCCAAACCTAAGAACAGTGTTTCTTCTTTTTTTATATGTCTGTACAACACATACTAGAATTTAAGTATTTCTCAAACTGGTTTGTGAAAGATGAAAAATATCTTGTTTAAGATTTAATTGCATCGATACGCAGTGTGCTGCCATAATTAGACTTTTTAAAACGAAAAAAAAAAGAAAGAAAGAAACTATTCACAAAATCATTGTCTAAATATTCCAACTCCAACTATTCTATTGAAGACAGTAACAACGAATTCATATTTTCTACAATGTCTTTAGAGGACCCAGATTTTGGGATTCTAGAAAGTCCCCAAATTCCGAACAATTTTGCTCACAAAGATTTCCTTGTCATTAGACTTCAATAAAAAAAAAAGTCATACAGGCTGTATGTGGCTTAAAGGCCTGTTCCCAGAAGACAGGGGACATGTAGAAAAAATTTACAAAGGGGTCCGCCATACCTGGAGATTTCAAGAAACGGAGGAGGAAGCAGAAGTTATCGTTAAAGTACTTCAGACAAACGATTACATACAAAAATCTGCTCATTTGAAAGGGAAGATAATTTTTGTGAACTATATGAGTCAATCGAATTTGCATCAAGTATTTATCTTCGTTTTTAGTACATTTTCTCATAATAAATTTTTGTCTTTCTTCAGTTCAAAGATGCTTTCTAATTTTAAAAATGTTTTACATCTACTCGTACAGAAAATAAAGGTTTTGTTTGAGAGTAGCTACATGTTCCTACTCGTCCCTCGTCACTATAACTTATTTTTACTAACTGTATTAGATGCTGTATTGGAATAAATAAAGATTTTAACATGTGTTCTTATTTACCCTTTTCTGCGGAATGAATTGGAACACTTAAAAAAAAAAAATGTAAATACCGCTAGTGTTTTGTTTCTGCTGAAAACAGCAAGAGCAAAAGAAGTTTCCAATCAAAAATGAATAAATAAATAATAATAAATAATAATAAATACTATAATAATAAAGTAAAATAAGTTAAAATCGATAATTATTTTTTTATATTTCAGATTCAAAATTGAAGAGTATTCCGATTCACCCCGTTTTACGTATTTGGAGTAAGAGGGCAGGCATCGCATTTCCTTTTACACAAATTTACAATCCAGATAAAACTTAGAATACCATATTTTATTTTGAATGATACAATTATCCGCCAAACACTCAATTTTGTCAAATTGACTTCATTCATCTTCCCAAGCTAAAACATATTTTAGATTGTATGTATGTTAATGTTACCAGAATAAACTTGAGGTTTTTTTCCCCTGATAGCTTTATTTTCGGACTTTCCTTGATCTGTTTTAGACTAACTTGAAAGTCCTCTTTAGGTCAATTGCACACCACAATAACAGCTTTTAACTATCACGAACGAGAAGGTCTGACCGACGTCAAAATGGTGACGGAAAGTTTTTTTGTCATAAACGTCATATACCAATGCATGGCCCCAAGAAATAAAGACGGAATATTAATTCTGTTTTGAAAATCGCATCTCGAAAAACAATGCCAAAATACTTAGTGAGTATCCAGAAATTAAAATAACGAAAGCGCCAAATAACTCTCGCAGGCATAATTTTCTACGAGATTCCACAATTTCAGACATCGAAAAGAGTTCTTTCAAGGCCATAGCAAAATCATAGTCACGATACAATTTTTGGAGAAAACCAGATTCTGTAATAGCGAGAATAGCTCTGTCCACCTTCTCCTTGCAGCAAAAATCTTTTCGCATAGCGATTGCATCAAGAGTTAGTAAAAAGCTGTCCTCAGATACGAAGAACTTTCCATGCAGAAAATTTATATCTTGTCTTGAATATATGAAGGCAATATTTTCATGGGAGTTTCTAACAAAATCTTCCACGTAACCGTAACCATTTGGATTTCTCTGTATGTTCTCTCCTATTAGCCTTGTTGCTTTGCTTTTGGAATGAGATAATGTGAGGGGCAAACTGCTGCCACGCAATGTCATGCACATGTAGCCATTTTCCTCGATGGCCTTGGCTAACTGTGGTATGTCGCGCACACCTTTGACGACTGGTACGGAAAGGGTCGAAAGAAGCACAGACGTGTAAGACATTGAAAGAAACGCAGTCGCAATGATCCACGAAATCAGCAATAAATTTCCAGCAACTGTGCGAGATTTCATGGAACTAGACTGTAGAAGGCTAATTCCCAGTACATTGAAGGCGACACTGCTGAAGCTGTACTCTTTGCGCTGCAGAACATAGTACAGAAGTGCTACAACAAACACTGCTAAGCATATCGTCAACCAAACAGACTTTCTGAAGACAAGGAATGTTCCAAATTCGATACCATCGTATTTTCCTTTTTTGGTAACAAACGTGATAGGACTAACCGACATAGGATAACTGAATGTGACAGCTTGACTTCTCTCTTCTGACACCAATAAAGACATAACTGCGATGTCCACTTCAGAACGATTTACCATTCCGATGACCCCTGTCCAGTTGCCGTCCACTTGAACCTCTCCTCCTGTATCGTTTCGAATGGCTTCGTAAGAGAATCTCATTTCTTGAGCAAGAAGTTCTGCAAATCGACCAAATACATCTCTTGATTTTTCAACAAAACTTTCTGTTTCCATGTGAATATTTCGGGCTGAGCCAGGGTCATCTATAACAAGTCTAAATTTTAATGCACTCATATTTTCTTAAAAAGTGCTGTTTTCATTAATTTACTTACTGTGAAAGTGAGTTACGAAGACAAAGTTTGCAATAAATACAGTGTCTAATTTTGTACTCTTTCACTGTACTACGAATATATTTTTTTTTCTCTATCATTGTACCTTGGATTTATTTCTGTTACTATGAAAACACTTTTGTCTTATAATACTACATCTGTTGGTATGCAGATTTCTTAGCGATTATCATGCAAAGAAAGATTTATTTAAAAAATGGTAGTTTTTATGATGCAGCCCAAAATTTTACCTATTCATGATGTAAAATGCTTAGAAACCGATTTCTTGAGTACTCTTAAATTTTACAGTATGTAAAATAGGTAATATACAGTACAATTTGAAGAATTCTCTTTGAAACCAAAGCTGTTTACGAGACGACGAAACAGAATGAACTAGAAAAGTTAGTAAAGTTTTCTAATAAGGTCAAAGTACTTACAGTCTCTTTTTTTCTAATTACAAAATAAAACAGATACCGTCTGAGAATTCTTCTTGAGACTTATTTTTCTTGTAACCATTCAATGCACCACGTGACATATTGAGATTAAACTATTTACAAATTGCAGTTTTAATACAAAATCATTTAATTAAAAAAAAAGTTTATTTATTACAATGTTGAGTGATCAGCTCGGAAATTGCGCCAGATTTTGTGAATGCCTAATTATTTATTTATCTCTATTTTTCAAGAAAAGACGACTACAGTCTCTCCTAAGCTTCACTTGTCACTTTAAATTCCAAATTTAAGACAACCTAACTGTCATATCGAAGAAGTATTCAACCACACAATAGTCTTCTAATACGAATTTTCTCTAAATGTTTTCAATATCTTCATATGTCTTGTGACTTTAAAATTACATTTGTTAACATTGAAAAGAAAAACATTATACATTAATTAATTTTAGTTTCTATGGAAATGTTACATCAACAATGTTTATATGCAAGGTTTTATTAGACACAAATCCATATTGATTAAAATTTGCTAGTGACTCGAACATTTGCAACTACACCTCCCATTAACGGAAACTGAAGAAAATTATATGTGTGGGTAACGAGGGTTAAATTATTTAAAACCCTATGCTACTTTAATTTATGTCAATTATGCAAAAACTTTTTCAAAATATTTTTTAATTCGTTAACTGAGGAGAAACTGACTAGCAAAAAATATTGATTGATGCTTTTGTGTTGAATGCAATCAAGCAATTACTTGTGAATCTTATGCAAGCATAACAGAGAAAATAAATTTTTAAATAATTACCGAACGTTGTCGATATTTAGTTACGTTTCCAGTTGGGAAATACGGTTCATGAGTAAAATAAAATGGGGTTTTGTGAAAAACAGTTTAAATAAGTAACCCTCACGCATTAATATTCTGAATGTCTCGTTCTATTGTGAAATTATTTCGGCTCAGCAATAATTGTAAGCAGTGATGAGAGAAAATGTTGAGGGATACGGGAAGAACCATAAACGAATAAATAGATAAATAAAATTTAAAAAATGAATATTCAGTCAATTGATTTATGGTTTGTCGTTTTTCTTCTATAATTTTTATCGTATTTTATGCTCTGATAAACTGAATTTTCATTCCAACACTATCTTTCTTACACGATCAGAGAGTCCAGAGAACGCTTTAATAAATGAGCTTTATTTTAACTTCTTAAATGAACATGATTATTTTTAAACGAATTTTTAGTGCGTTGATTTGCTTATGGCAGACGTATTTCAAGCAGTATAACCGTCTCTGTGCACTTCCTTAATAAATGAGTAATAATAACAATAGGTAAAACATTGATTGCTTTTCTAAATGTATTTCAAGTACTAAAATCGTGCCTGTATCCTTTCTTAATAATTCAAATATAACAACGATAAAACAAACGTTGACTTGCTTTAGATATACACTGTTTCAAAGTGTAAAACCGTTATCCAATGACTGACTGCCTTAAAAAATGAATAACTGAGGGAAGAGTTAACACAAAAAGTTAAGAAAAATTAAAAAATGCTTGAATATTCAAAAAAGGTCAAAATAGATTTTTTTCGTTAAAATCGAATATACTAAAATTTTTAACTCGCTAATATTTACAAAACTTTTTACTTATTAAAATGTCTAACAACGCCTTTATTACTTCGTACAAGGGAGTAAAAAAGATAATTCTTTTGGAAATCTTTTTATAATCAATGCGTTGATTTATCCATTCCCCCCCCCCCTTAAGCTTCATGCTTTCTGTTATTAATGATCAAAGTTAGAGAACAGACGTCAGAGAGCATAAAAATAAACGACAGATCAATAGTTCATCACTGATATTTCTTTGTCGATATCGCACTCTCTTTTCAGGGTGTTCGATAAGACCGGATAAACTTTTCACGATCAGATTCCTCCCTAAATAAAAAATATCCAAAGAATAGGGATGGACGCGAGACGACTTTTTGCGAGACGCGACAGAGATTTACAGCTTTTTTGCGAGACGAGACACACATTTTTAACATTATGATATAGGGATTTTTGCGAGACGAGACAAACCTTTTCGGCTGTTTTGCGAGACGCAAGACGCCAATTTTTCATCTCGCGTCCATCCCTACCAAAGAAGTATACCTCTATGACTCAGAGGTTTTCGGAAAGTTTTACTCTGGGAGACCTCGTTGAGCTCGAGACCTCGTTGCTACAAGTGACTCCTCTTCATGCTGCATGTATTTTTGTGGGCACCTGGTTGATGCAAAGTGAGCAGTCAGATATTACACGGAGCACGCTTGCATGCCTCGATAGGCAAGGTGGGCATTTTGAACACCATTTTATGTAAACATATGCAAAAAACCTATGTTCATGCTTCCAATAAAGTTTTTTTTTAAATACACCTCATATAAAGTCGTTACTTTTTTATCGAAAACTATGAGTCATAGAGGTACAGTTCTTTGGAATCTTTTTATGTACTCCAACAGGGGAATCTGATTGTGAAAAGTTCATCCAGTCTTACCCTGTATAATATATTACATAAAGGAAAGAAAAATACCCGAGATAGCTTTGAAATCTACATTTAATTTAAAGAATAAGTTTAACTATTTAGCATATCGTATTTCCAATTCCCAATTTGTTGTTTACTCCAGTCGAAATTCAAGGTTTTGAATGGAACACAGTTTATCGGTCAACAAATAACAAGATACTTCAGAATTTCGGATTACGATAATCGATTCAGTTAACAAATTATGCACTTGTTTTTAAGAATATTGGAATTCAAAATTATTTAGACAACAAAATGTTTACGATATTAAAATGAACTTTTAAAACTCTCTTAATGCTCTATCGGGAGGAATGATAATAATGTAAAAAAAATTTTAGTAACTCCACTCGACTTTCCGAACACTTGATTATTTACCAAGCGTTTAAATAAATTTCAACTCAATCGGATCTAGTGTTCGGACACTAGGGCACTTAAAATGATTTGAGTGTAGGCCGCAATGTATGAAAATACTTTTTAGTAGCACAGTAAAAAAACTGTAAGGCATACACTCGCTAAAATTTATGCTGTATGTAAGACAGTGACCGATAACATGCGTACGTAATTTGATGTCGATCGAATGCATCATTTAGACACTAGTTCACATTAAATGATTCGCGTCCTTAGGCCGTAATATATAAGAATTACTTTTTGCAAGCCTGTAAACAAACTATCAGCTCTACATACACCAAAATCTATGCAGGTCATGAGGCCGTGACCTATAATATACATACCCAATTCAAGCTCAATCGAATGCAAGTTATAGACACTAACACACTTTGAAGAATTTCCGTAGATTGACATACTGTAAAAAGAACGCTCATTTGTTGCCCTGTCAAAAAACTATAAATCCTATACACAGCTAAATCTATGCGTATTGTGTGACGTTGACCCATAATATATATACTCAATTTGACCTTCTTTCAATGCACCATTAAGACACTAGCTCATTGTAAATGTTTTGCGTACGTAGGCCGTAATCTATAAGAATTACTTTTTGGAATCCCATGAACAAACTATCTACTCTACTCATGAAATAATTTAATGCAATGGTGTTATTGTTGTGTTATTGTTGATGGCTTTTTTCCTATACCAGGATAGAGCCGTATTCCTAATTAGGTTAGATCAGGCCGCAAAATTTCAAAGGCACCATTTTTAGGACTAAAGTGCTGTTTCGTTCACTTCTGGTTTTTCTGTCGGCATAACATTTGTGGACATGATGTAAGTTCTTAATACAGAACTTAGCTTGGATATATCTTCAATATTTTGCGAGAAATCGGCAAACTCTACACTCTGTTACAAAGGAGAAGTATACTTGTATGAGTGACAAAGATTGTAAAATAGTTTTAATAAGCGATTATAACATAGATTTCAACGCCAAAGACATGTTTTATAGAACAAGGAAGAAAAATACGGTACACTCACAGATTATTTTAATCCAGTTTCCAAACAGTATTTATATAAACAATGTGCAGGTTATGATAAATAATTTTTAATATATGAAACCAACGTAGGAAATTTATGTCTTGCTCGAATACTTTTTTTGGAGGGTGTACATTCCAAACAGTATTTATAAAGGTGAAGTATAGTTAGAATATGCTTTGCGAAGATTGTAAAATAATTTTAGTAGGGGATTTTAATGTACATTTCGATTTCAAAGAAGTGTTTTGTGCAACAAGGAGGAAAAATACGGCACACTCGTGAATAATGATACACTTTCTAAGTTAATAGAATAAGGAAGAAAAATAGGTACAAAGGATGGATTATGATACGCGTTTAATATATAGAGCTTCAGTGCGTATTTAAAATACTAAAGTATTTCAGATTTTTTTTCCCCCAATCGTATGCGGAATGCAACTGATGCAAAACTTTGTTGTTGCTGTTTTTCCAGGTCCATATTAAAAAATAATTTACTCAGGAATACATTCAATTCGTTGAGACTGGTCACTTTCAATATCACAAGGGGTTTCCCAGGGAGAATAAGTACTGATGCCGCTCTCGTAATATAACATGAAAATCAATTATATGTGTTCAAAAATCTGTACCAAATAGAAATATTAAACCACTTCCGAAAAAAAATCTACCTGTGGCTCTTTTAATTTAAGCTGATATTTTTCTCTAGAATACTTTTGTTTAAACTGGAAACACGCTTATAGCAGGGGCGTAGCCAGAAATTTTTCATGGGGGGGGTTACGACTAATGCAACTCACATATATGCATACATGTGCGTGATAAGGGAGTGAAGAATATACATTTTGTATGGCAAAAATTTCCTCATGGGGGGGGGGGCGGTTATGACCGCCCTAACCCCCCCCCGTGGCTACGCCCCTGGGCTTATAGTATGCATGGATATACCGGGTGGTCTTCAACTCATCTGTGCCCGGATATTTTTAGCGACTTTCTTCGATTTTTGCTAACACCAGCAATAATAGATAAATTTCTGATGTCAACTTCTTGAACAAGGGATGATTTCTTTTAAAATCATTATGTATAAAAATTGAAATGTCAACATCTTACTGGATCATAATAAAAATAATTTGTGGAGTTGGGGTTCAATACTCGTGAATGAAGGCTAGGAAAAATAAATAACGTTTCCGACTGATAGCGAAAATGCCGACCCAGAAAAGGGACATCAGTCATAAATGCGTTAAACTATAAGTCAAAAATGTAAGTCCCTGTGGCGGGCAGTTGCCTGTAAGTATTGGATTAGCCATACTACGAAAGTCGTAAATGTTAGCTTCTTTGTTGTTTACACCCAGGGATGGCCCAAGAGCAAATTGTAGTGTGTGCAAGAATGAGATTTGGCGCCCAAAGAAAATTGGTTAAGAAAACCCTCCAAAAAATGGTTTGGGTGCGCTATGACTGAAATATGTGAGAACTACCTGGATTTGGAATTTTAAAGGGATTAAAAGCAAAAATCTAAAACTAATAAGCAGTTATAAATATTAAACATTAAAATAAAGTATATCGAGACCCTTTTCATAATTATTTTTTTAATTTGATTTCAACGCCGATTCTTTTAAATGACTTTTCAAACTTCAATAGGCGTACTATACTTTTACTTGTGCACAAAGAAAACTCCAAACAAATTGTTTTATTCAGTTTATTGTTATATCAGGTAGAAAAAGCAGATATATTTTATAACTACAACAAAAGTTTTATTTGATTTTGTATTCATGAAAAAATTCAATATCAATTTAAACATATTAGTAAATGAACTAAATATGTGATAGTGATTGCGACTTACTATCTACAGTTCAGTTCGCTCATAATAACTTAGAGAAGGGCTTTAAGTCAGTCTATGCGTTTTCAAGTAACATTAGCTGAACAAAAGTTAATCTATTCAAACGGCTAAATTGCCTTTAAAATTACATAAAATTTTTATACTTTTTACTGCCGCACAACAGGTGTGTCAAAAAATGGTCTCTAGATCTGTAGCACGCGATGAACGATTCGATCAACCACCATCTTGCTGGGAGTTGAATCGAGCGATAGCAACGGCTGTCCTTTTTTCAGCCTTGGGCAATCTATACAGTTATTCTTCTGTATCAATGCATTTCCACCGTATTCTTCCAGTTCTCAGCAGATGCCGGTGCAGTTAAAAATAATCCTGAAAACTTTACAAATAATTGACAATTTTTACGGGAAATGATGGGCTAAAAATTAATCCTTTGAGGCGCAACCCTTTCCCAATGCTGAAAAAAGGGCAGCCGTTGCCATCGTTCGACTTAACTACCAGCAAAATGACGGACGATCGACGGACGATCTGTGCCGGCACAGCCAGCTGTCGTCAAAAAATTGTCTCTAGATCTGTGGCACGCGATGAACGTGTCGATCGTCTGCCATCTTGTTGGTAGTTAAGTCGAGCGATGGCAACGGCTGTCCTTTTTTCAGCATTGGGCAATCTCTGCAGATGTTCTCGTATCCTTCCATTTTTCAGCAGATGTCAGTGCTGTTAAAAATAATGGTGAGGTGACACTTTTTTTTTTACGGGAAATGACGTGCTAAAAAGTAAAGGATTCTCGTGGAGCTGTGGCACCCGCAACTATTTTTATAGAAATCCAATTTATTCTTCGTGACTGGCACCAATCAAAACGCCAGTGTTCCGAGAGCGGGAACACTGCGCGTTAAAGGTTTAAAGGATTCTCTTTCAACTGTGTCACCCTCAAGTATTTTTGCGTAGAAATGATAGAGAAAATGTTGTCGATTGATGTTTTTATCTATGTAAATAAAATTAGATTTTTGTCTGTACATTGGAATTTAAAAATTTAGCGATTTCAATCCGTTTCAAACTTCTGGGAATCCAGTAGGACTGTCAAAAAAAAGTTTGTCTGTCTGTCATTCTGTCGGTGAAGCTTTTTTTCCCGTTCATGCATCACGTGAAAATGACATAAGTGAATGAAATGAAATTTGTGGGCATGATAGGTGGTCACTCAAATTTAGGCATCGAATTTTTAAAAAATTTTGGATTAGATTTTGAGATTTTGAGAAAATCGTTCCAAATTGCGTATATTTATGCTGGCGTATCACGTAAGAATGACTGAAGCTAATGAAGTGAAAATTGGTGACACGATAGGTGATTGCTCAACTTAAACTATAGGTGTCGAATTTTTGAAAACTCTCCATTTGGTTTTGAGATTTTGCGAAAATTCTTTCAAAACGAGCAAATATTCGTTCGCGTATTTACATAACAACTAAAGTGAGTGAAATGAAATTAGGCGCAGGGTTGGTGGTCACTCAATTTAACTGTAGGTGTTGAAATTTTAAAAACAGTTTAATTAGATTCTGAGATTTCGCGAAAATTGTTTCAAAATATACAAATATTTGTTGCGCATCACGTACTAACGACTAAAATATATGCAATGAAATTTTATGACATGTTAGGTGGCCACTCAAACTATAGGTGTTGATTTTTTTTTCTAATTTTTAGATTTTGCGAAAATTTATTCAAAATGTAAAAATATTTCTCCATCACGTACAAACCACTGAAGCGGATGAAATAAAATTTAATTATCATCACAGTTGGTCACTTAAACTATAGGCGTCAAAATACATCAAAATTTTTTATAGATTTTGAGATTTTGTGAAAACTGAGTACATGTTTGTTCCATTCCTGAAAAATGGCAATGGAATAGAACGAAATTTGGAACTGTGTTAAATGCAAGTTAATTCAAACTCTAGATGCCAAAACTTTTTTAATATTTCATTGATTTTGGGATTTTGTGAAAATCGTATAAATTTTTGTTCTCGCTCTGTAAAAATGGATTAAGAGGGTAAAATGAAGCTTAGCAATATCATCAGCAAAGACTAAAACAGCAAATGTCGGAATTTTTTGAAAAATTTGAATACATTTTAAAACTGTATTAAAATTGTTCATTTGCTTTTTTTAGATTTTTTGAAAATTCTGCAAAATTTTCCTGAGGCATAATGTTAGAATATCTGCAGTGAATCAAACAAAATTTAGTTACAGATTATTAAAGAGCTCTTGACTTGAAAAGCTCATTCAACCAGAGAAAAACTTTAAATTTTAAAATAAAAAGACATTCTTTTTTGTCAAATTTACCCATCACATTGTTACCCTCTGACTTGCAATCTTTTAACAATACGCAGACGTTATAATTTTGCTTTCTGTATTATTGCCAACATACTAATTCCATTCTATAAACTCCTACAATTCTGACAAAAATTCAGGCTCTGGAAATTTGCATTTTATACTAGCCCTTTCAACGACGGGTACTTCAGCTAGTATTTAATAAAATCCATTGAGCTCACTTCTGTACTTTATGAAATTAATTCAATTAAAAAGCAAAGTAAAATGTTCAGAGGGGTGGGGTCTCACAAGCGTTCGTATTATTTCGCAACCCACATGAACGTTTTATAATTATTACAATCAAAAACGTAAAAATAATTTTATGAACGCGGAAAAAAGACATTAGAAAATAATAAGGAAACATTTTATATTTCTTAAAATCATTTATTAATGAAATTGTTGATGTAAATTAAGAGTGTTGATTCTGTTTTGACCATCGTATCTCAAAACAGAATACCAAAATACTTACTAAGTATCCGGCAATTAGAATAACAAAAGCGCCAGATAACTCTCGCAGGGATAATTTCATGGGAAATTCTAAGTCTGCGGGCATTGAAGAGACTTCAGTCAAAAACACGGAGAAATCATAGTCACGATACAATTTTTGAAGAAAACCAGATTCCGTAATAGCAAGAACAGCTCTGTTCAACTTCTCCTTGCAACAAAAGTCTTTTCGCATAGCGATTGCATCGATAGTTGAGAAAAAGCTATCCTCAGACACAAAGAACATCCCATGCAGAAAGCCTATCTCTTCTCTTGCTTGTATGTAGGCAATCTTGTTTTGGGAGTTTCGTATAAAATCTTCCACACGACCGTACCCATTCGGATTTCTTTCGATGTTCTCCGCTATCTGCCTTATTTCTTTGCTTTCCGAAAGAGATAAGGTGAGAGGCATACTGCTGCCACGCAGTGTCATGCACATGTAGCCATTTTCCTCGACTGCCTTGGATAACTCTGGTATATTGCGTACGCCTTTGAGGACCGGAACAGAAAGGATAGAAAGCAACACCGACGTATAAGACATAGCAAGGAACGCCGTAGCAAGGATCCACGAACACAGCAAAAGATATCCAGATGACGTAAGGGGTTTCATGGATCCTGACTGTAAAAGACTAATTTCCAGTATATTGAAGAAGACGCTGCTGAAATCGAACTTTTTACGTTGCAGAACATAAAACAAAAGTGCTACCACAAGAATTGCTAAGCATGTGATTAACCAAACATACTTGTTGAAGACATAGAATGTTCCAAATGCGTTTCTGTCGTACTTTCCTTTGTTGGTAACAAACGTGACATGACTGATCGAGACGGGGTAACTGTAAGTGACAGCTTGGCTTCTCTCTTCTGACATAAATAAAGGCATAACGGCAATGTCCACCTCAGAGCGATTTACCATTCCGATGACTCCTGTCCAGTTACCGTCCGCCTGGATATCTCCTCCGATATCGTGAAGAATGGCTTCGTAGGAGAATCTCATTTCTTGTGCAAGAAGTCCTGCATAATGAGAAAATACTTCTCTTGCTTTCTCAACAAATTTTCCCGTTGCCTTGTTGATGATGGTAGCTGGGCCGGGGTGATCTATTACGAGTCTAAACTTCAGAGAACTCATATCTTCGAAAAGTATTGTCGTTATTAATCAGTATATTGTCAAGATGAATTATGCGAATAGACTAGGCAAAAAATACGGTTTCGAATTCAAAACTAGTCAGTCTCTTGAATAATATTTTGTCTTCGTGGTTAGTCTCGTTAGTCTAGTTTGTAACTGAAGATACTAGTCGAAATATGAGAGAGAGTATTTTTCGAATGAATAAAGTTATTTTTTAAGCCAGAAAATTTTGGTGTTCTTTCAGCCGGAGAATCTTCTGCATTCAATTCAGCAGTATTTATTTTTACATAATAAATTCGCTCGAAAATGGAATAAAATATTATCATTGATCGCAAAATACGTACGGTACCTTCGCTTAATATAAAAAGAAAGAAATTTCTTCAAAGCACGAAAATTTGAGTTTCACTTCAAAGTTATTTCTCGTTTGATGTGCAAAATATGACAGAAAATTACTACATTAAGAATGAATTATTTTTCGTTACCATTAAATAATCTATGTTACAAACAGTAGTTTCTAAATTTTGTAGAAGATTAACTATTGCCTTTAATTTCCACGATAAGTCAAATGCAGTCCCTCAAGAAGTCTCAATCTGCTTTTAAAGTTCCAAATTCAGGAAAACATAGCAATTTTGTCAAAGAAATATTCAATCAGACAAGACAACCTCTCCTTTATATACATGTATGTATTGTAAGGTGGATTTAAATGTATACATTTAAATCCACCATATAGTTTTGCTTAAAACATCGTGATTTGTATTCTTCAAAATTTTAGTTTATTTGGAAATTTGCATTCAACAATAAATTAAATGACAATTTAGAAAGTGCAGTAAAATCTCATAATTTAAAGACCACTTAGGATTATAAATTGCAAAAACGAAGGCTGTTTGCATCCTCAAAAACTAAACACAACGTTTATTCAGTGAAAAGCTAACTACCAATATTTTAATGGAAAGTGTGTGGAAATGTATATAAAATATTAAAAAAAAAAGATTTTTAGGACCTGAAATACTTTAAAAAATATTACTTTTTATGTCTTTTTATTCTGTACCTTAAGAAATAGACATAGTAAATACCATGACCAAGCTTTTAAACTAAGTAAAATCAATGGAGCTCCTGCAGCTATAAGGGTATCGCAATGGAAATGTTTCGAGTGGCAGTTTACATATTCAAAAGAACAGCGAAGTTTCTACTTTTTTTTTTTTTTAAAGATTTAAAATGAATAGTTTTCTAAAACTTGTTACTGAATTGTACATTAACAGTATCAAATGTAATTGTGTTATCATTCCAAAACAGGATATCCTGAAGCGAAATGAAAGTCGTAAAGTTTGCTCGGCAAACTCAATCCACTGCAAATACTGAAGAACTTGAATTTAAATGCAAGAATTGTTTGCAATTGGTTTAGAGAAACGACGATTAGTCGAAATGCTCTATTAAAAAGTAAACCAATTTTTTAAGGTTTCAATCTACATTCGGAACACTTTAAAAAAAAAGGTAATATGGATTAAGCATATGCATTTTTAGTTGAAATGTGTCTTAAAAAATCTCTCTATTCTAAAAAGAAGGTAAAGTACGCTGCCGCCGTAGCCGCTAGAGCCTGTTCGGATATCTCCTCCTAAACCGTGAGGATTTGAGTTTCGACTAAGGTGTCCACGGATTCAAAAAATTCGGGGGAACCTGATAAGCTGACTTAAATTTCAAAAATCGAATTATTTTAGAAGATATTAATAAAAAACTGAAAAAATAAACATAATGGTTGCCAGATTTGTCATCAGATCATTCATTCCTTTGGAACAAAGCAATTCTAAGTATGTAGAATCGCGTGAAATTGACAAACATGAAGTAGAATGACACCCATTTTATGCCAAATTAAATATATAAAATAAATAACTCTATGTGTGTTACACAAAGTTGACAATTTTCAAATAGTAAGTTCGCTTAGACAACAGGAGTTTAAAATTAGCGATTATTCGTTTTTCCAAAACAGAATAACTAATTGTAACTTTCCAAGAAGGGTGAATCTAAACCGCGAGTTCCAAAATGTTAGACCAAAATGTTAGAACCTAATATCTTGAAAATGAAAAATAATTAAAATGCAGATTGTTTTAAAGCCGGTTCGGTCCAGCTGGAGTATTTGCTACCAGTAGAAATATTTGGTGGCATTAACTATGCCATTAAAGCAGTTATAGTACACTTTGGATATTTGCCAGCGCCGCAGGATTTTGGGGATAGAAAAAAAAATATAAATCTTTATTAATGTAATTTTGTGAGTCCCTGTAAAAGAACTTTAAACGTTATTTCCATATTACAAATGGAGAGTGAGCTGGTATAAACGTTTAGATACTATTGTACCATGAAATGAATAAAATGTCTCTAAATTGCCATACACAGTAATCAGGGGCGTAGCCAGAAATTTTTTATGGGGGGGGGGGTTACAACTGCAACTCACACATATGCATAGATGTGTGTGATAAGGGAGTGAAGAATATACATTTTGTATGGCAAAAAATTCCTCATTGGGGGGAGGGGGGTTATGACCCCCTAACCCCCCCTTTGGCTACGCCCCTGACAGTAATGTATTAGAATTCTTCTGAGTGTCTTCCGTAAAGAAAAAAATTCTGCTTACGCTACTTTCAATGCATTTATCAATTTGAAGCATCGTTTTGTGTGTCTTAATAACATATATCGATTTTGTTTCGTTTGAAATAGACGAATATCACTGAAATACACTTTAAACATCGACTGCTTGTAGATTGGAATTTTTTTTGGCGTGTTCCTGTAAAATCCTAAAGCGCTAAACAACACCTGCTTTCCGAAGACCAAAAGTCGCCAAGATTGGTGACTTTTGGGGTAATTTTGAAGAAGGCAGGTGGCCGTGGTCGGACCATTACCTAATTATATGGCAGAACGGTATTGTGCTTGAAATGGATGAATGTCTCTAAAACTGCCATTGACGTGTTGAAATTCCTTTGAGTGTTCCTGTAGCAGAACTGTAAATGATACAGACACTATTTTCGATGGAGAAATTCATTTTGTAACCCTTAACTGCATATATCACTTCTCGGAGTCGTTTGAAATAACCTAATACCTCTAAAATACGCTTTAATGAATTTCTGCCCATAGAGCGCAATGTATTTAGAATCTTTTAGGTGGCCCTGTGCATAAACTATCCAGTCGGTTGGGACCTAAAGGGGAGGCTCACAACTAGATGTTACAACAATCCTAAATATATAGTTTCAACATTCAACGACCAATAGTTTTTAAAATATGCGAGTTATATACACACAGACGTCATGGAAAAACTGGGCAAAATGTCACATTACTTCCTTATACTTCGTACAAGGAAGTAAAAAAAAGAAAATCTGACTAACATATTTCAGGATGCGACAGTGAAAATCCGAAAATGATATGTAATCTTAAATTTTAACAAATGGCTATACTCCTCAGTTGATCGGAATCAGTGGCAGCTCGTCATTAAGGGCCAGAGGGGCCTGGCCCCACCAACTAACCACCGTCTAAATCAAAGTATCTTCCTATTATGTAAGACAGTTCTTTTAATAATTTACCTTCATTAAAAAAATGCACGCGTTTTACTCTATTTTAATGCTATCCATTAAAAAAAGCACTTAAAAAAGCGATTAAAAAAGCGATTAGTTATACGATTTCCCCCCTATCTAAGCCATACATGGGCCATGGGCTGGCTTGCCCTAAATTTGGCGACTTTTCTCCGTTTACCGGGTTGAGATATTTGGCATTGAGCACAAAAGCCATATTGACGCGGAATTAATTTGGCTTCCAAACGGTTTATTTGGCGCTGTCTTGTGGGCCCAGATCTACGGGCCCTCGCATGGTGATCTAAACGACTGTACGGGAAATTTCGGCAATCGGTAGCTATTGGCAAAATTTTCCGCTTAGGAGGAAATTATTTTTTATGTGAGGGATCGTATTTTTGCAGTGCAGTCGGATATTTTTGTTTTGTTTTCTTGATTTACGAAAAGTGATGTACAAATGCCTTTTTCATATATGTTGATATTGATTTTAAAATAAATAAATCATCTAAAAATTATGAACATGCAGCTATAAACATAAATAATTAAATATGACTTTTTGTTTAGTAATAAAGTAAACTTTTCAGTTTAGCATAATTAGGTAAAAAATAGCAAAAGTTGTATAGTAATTTTGATAATCATTTGTCATTTGAGAAATTTTAAATACTTACGCTGTGTGCACGTAGGGATAGGTTGTTCTATGTATATATATATTTTCGCGATTTTAATGGGCACTATTTTGGGAGGGGGGGCACCACGGAAACAGGTCACAAGCCGCCACTGATCGGAAATAAGAGAATCTGCGGAATTACAAAGGGCATTCCATAAGAACTGAGAGTAAAATCATAAAAAATCAAGAAATATATTTACAGCAAAAAATACATCATTTTTTTTCAAAATACCTTCCGTCAGATGATATGCAACGGTCCCATCGTTCAACCCACTTTTCAAAACAAGTAGAGAAGCCCTTTTCTGGAAGCTGCTTCAAAGAACCCTCCACTGCTGAAATAACTGTTCTGCAGACAAACGGCCTTTCTTGAAATCACCATGCCATCTAAAAATCGTAGACTCATTAAAACATTTGTCTTTGTAAGCTTTTTTCATTAAATTAACTCTTTCTGGAGTTGTTCTGCCCAAACGATAGCAAAATTTATGGCACAACGTAAAACGTTTTTTAACTCTGAATCACTCATCTTCATTTCTGTAGGGCAAATAAAACAGTTCTTTAAACAAGCACGGAACAAGGAAAATAAAATCGTTTGCTTCGTTTAGAATTTTGTATAAACGTACAGTTACCAGTTTGAAGAAATCGCCCGCACTTCTATTTTTTAGTTTCGCTGTGTTGCCACTACGTAAAAAAATAACTCTTAAGTTTTTATGGAATGCCCTTTGTATTTCGTGTGTAGCGCATTTTTTGTTTGGAATAGCCTGCTATTCTGATTGAGTTTCGAAAAGGGTTTTAAACTTGTTACATCAAAATGGCGTAAATCTGCCTCACTTACGAAGATTCGGAGCTTTGTTTGAAAGCAGTTTTATTTATTTTTTTTCATAGCACAATTTTTTATTCATTGTTATTGTTTCCAAGACAACCGAAAAATATGATAGCGATATTTTTAAGCAGCAGCTATTGAATTCAAAATCCTTCTTTACTTAAAAATTCCATAAAAAATCTCCTAATTTATATCCCCCCTCCCCCGTTTTTCTCTTCAAAGAGTGTGAAATGAATGTTCCGTCATTTGTCAAACTATGAAAACGTTATAAGGGATAGAATTCAAGATGCAACAGTTTTCAAATTATTTTACGAAAGCATTTGTCGAAATAAATCATTCCTAAAAAAATTCTTAATCTGAAAATGGTGTCATATAGTCAGAACAAACTGTTTTAAAAAGAAATTTTCTCCTCTGTCCCATGATGGAAATATCGTTTTACTGCGAGTGTATAGTTACCGCCGTTATTGTGTATTATGCGAGAAAAAATGCCAAAAATCACATAAAATAAAAAATTTCTTAATCGAATTTCGAAAAAATAGCTGCGAGGTGTGTTAGGACCTGTTCTAGTGAAGCCGTATACAAAATTTGGTAGGTCTGAGACCACCCGTCTCGGTGCTATGCGATCGAAAGGCACACGCATAAGAAGATCGGAAGTCACAAACCTACATACTACATTGCCAGCTAGCTATCACTGTAGGAAACGAATATTTTCCTTACACCTATATAATTCGAATTAAACCTAGGGATGCGGAATCTCAAATAATGAGCAATTATTATAATCGTGGCGGAAAGCTTACGCCATAAGTGGAAGTCTGAGACGATTGCAACATGATGATACAAAACCTACGCCAATGTCACTGGCGATCAAAAAAGAAAGATCTTTACGGTATGCAGGCGAAACTTTTCTCTTTCGAAATGCCTGATTTCTACATCATATTATTCCATTTTTTAGGTTTCATTTATAGCATTAACTGGCATTGCACGGGCAAATTAGGCATGGGGTTTCCATGACCATCTCAGAATTACATGAAATTTTTTTTTCTTGGTTTGCCTTACCCAAGGAAAGAACAAATCTGAAATATTTTTGATTTACCTCTTTTAGTTTCGGAGTTATGGAGGGTCAAAGTACCCCAGAGGAGTGACGTAGAAATAATTTAGCGCCATTTCTGCCACTTTAATGTCTCGACTGTGACTGGCTCTGAGGTGCTTCAGAGAATTTTTCTTTTTACCTGATAATATACCGTGATATTAACATCACAAATTGAAAATTCATTCGAAAATAGTCAGAGCCCTTAAATAAGGGCCCCCCCAAATACCCCCAATTTCACAAAAAATACAGTTTTTAAGAATGCTTTAAATCTTGACTCTGGCATTATGTAGGAAAACTTTTTGCACAGTGCAGTTATACATCTTCAAATAAAGTGAATCCAATGTTAAAAATTTTTGAAGGCCCCCAGTCCCTCGGTATGGGGCCCCAAACATGGTCCTTAATGCTAATTTATGCGATTTCGAAAGATTGTTACAGCTGAAGCTTTAAATCTTGACTCTGGCATTATGTAGGAAAACTTTTTGCACAGTGCAGTTATACATCTTCAAATAAAGTGAATCCAATGTTAAAAATTTTTGAAGGCCCCCAGTCCCTCGGTATGGGGCCCCAAACATGGTCCTTAATGCTAATTTATGCGATTTCGAAAGATTCGTACAGCCGAAGCCGATTTTGCACATGGAAACTATTGGCATGGAGATGCAGTATCAACCTATCAGTTTCATATTATGAATAAACATTTTTTGAAGGCACAACTGTTTTCAAGAAAAATCCGAAAAAGCACCTTCCTACTTGGGACATTCCACTGACACGCGTGCGGCATTTCGACGTTACTTTTAGAAGTTTAATCGACTGTAGCAGTATTAAAAATTAAACTTATCCTGCATGCATCCCAAATATTTCCTCCATATATCACAAATAGCTCTTTAACAGGGGCACTCACAAGAATTACATTACGCTGTATGGGGTAATCTGTAACTACTAAACCGATTCCAAAACCTTTTTTCTGTGATAGAAAGCTACACTATTGCTGAGTATTATAGACTACCTTTCATGCATGTAGCATAAATAGTTCTTTTACAGGGACATTCAAAAGAATTCTAGTACATTACGCAATATGGACATTTCTGTAACTACTTAACTGATTCTAAACATTTTTCCACTGAAAGCTACGATATTTCTGGGTATAAGCTAAAATTCATACATGTAGCATAATTTACAGGAACACTCAATTCTTAAATAATGCCATAACTGTCTCCATTCTCCAAATGAGGGAAAAAATACTATCTAAATTTATTAACTCTACATATACCTTATACTTCATTTAAAATAAACAAAAAGTGAATAATATTTAAATGCAGTCATTTTTGTCAATACCGCAAGGGTCATGAATTTCCATTTTGTTATTCATACATGCTTCATTTCTCACTGAGCCTAATTCTAAAGCCGACGCTGACGAAGTCACTGGTAGAAGCTAGTATTTAATAAATATGAAAATGTTTTGTCCTGAAAAAAAAATCATTTTGATTGTCGCAGATGCAAAAATGCTAACAAAATTAAAATCACGCCCGCACAATAATGTCCAAAATACTGAAAAAAAAGTGTTTTATGCCTGTTCTATAAATGAAACATTTTTATTAGACATTTTACGTTATTGCTGTTTTTAAAAATATATAATTTCCTCTGGTGAAAAAAAAATACGAAGTTGTTGATATTGAGCTGAACTATTACTATGCCTTGGAATATGAAAAGTTATTTGACATCGGAAAGGTTATCGCTTTATCAGAACAAGATGAGATTGTTACGATGAAATATTTGCATTCAGTACCTGGCTCGGATTCTTTTACTTCGCCACGCCACGTCACGCCAAGATGACGCAGAAGCAGTTACTGCAGACAACATTTATTTTTTGTTCCAATTGAATTTACTTCAGTTATTACATATACCATTACTGATGTAAAAAGTATAAAAACTGCTCACAATCAACTATACAATAGTCTCTATAATAAAAGTACACAAATAACCTCATAATTCTTTTTTTTTTTCTTTTACGTGTTACTTTTGTTTGAAATTATGTTTGCCGATTTTGTTGTAAAATGGTATACAAGTCAGAAATAAATGATGTAGATTTGTGACAAGTTCTTTTATTCACAATATTATTTACTTTTGTTTATTTTAAGACATGATATATGTAGAGTTAATAAATTTAGATAGTATTTTTCTCCCCTCATTTGGCGAATGGAGACAGTTATGACATTATTTACGAATTATTTTGAATGCTCCTGTAAATTATGCTACATGTATGAATTTTAGCTTATACTCAAAAATAGCGTAGCTTTCAGTGGAAAAATCTTTAGAATCAGTTAAGTAGTTACAGAAATGTCCATGTAGCGTAATGTACTAGAATTCTTTTGAATGTCCCTGTAAAAGAACTATTTATGCTACATGCATGAAAGGTAGTCTATAATACTCAGCAATAGTGTAGCTTTCTATCACAGAAAAAAGGTTTTGGAATCGGTTTAGTAGTTACAGATATCCCCATACAGTGTAATGTAATTCTTATGAGTGCCCCTGTTAAAGAACTATTTGTGATATATGGAGGATATATTTTGGATCAGACTTCGTGCGATTACACGATCACCTGTAATCGATTACAAGAAATGATATGGATTACTATTACGATTACTAAAAATTTCCACAATGTCTAGTGAATGTTAATTTAGTGAAACAGCAGTAATCTTGATGTTAAAGAAATCAAATATCAAAAGAATTCGATAATAATGGAATTTTATCATAGCATTTTTGTAAAATTTATAAAATGTTATCTTAGTCATCGATTTCAGTCGGTTGTAATCGGCACGAAGTCTATTTTGGATGCATGTTGGGGTCGATTAAACTTCTAATAGTAACGTCGAAATGCCGCACGCGTGTCAGTGGAATGTCCCAAATAGGAAGATGCTTTTTGGGATTTTTCTTGAAAACAGTTGTGCCTTCAAAAAATGTTTATTCATAGAAACTGCTAGGTTGATACTGCATCTCCATGCCAATAGTTTTCATGTGTAAAATCGGCTTCAGCTGAACCAATCCTTCGAAATCGCATAAATTAGCGTTAAGGACCATGTTTGGGGCCTCATACCCAGGGGCCCTGGGGGCCTTCAAAAAATTTTAACTTTGGATTTACTTTATATGAAGATGTATAATTGCACTGTGCAAAAATTTTTTCTATGTCATGTCAAAGTCAAGATTTAAAGCATTCTTAAAAATTGTATTTTTTATGAAATTGGAGGTATTTCAGGTCCCTTATTTGGGGGCTCTGACTATTTTTGAATAAATTTTCAATTTGAGATGTTAATATCCAAGGTATATTATCGTAAAAAAAGAAAAAATTCTCTGAAGCCTCTCAGAGATAGTCACAGTCGAGACAATAAATTGGCAAAAATGGTCCTAAATTATTTCTACGTCACTCATCTGGGGTACTTTGACCCCCCATAACTCAAAAAAGAACTAAAAGAAGTAAATCAAAAATATATCAGATTTGTTCTTTCCTTGGGTAAGAGAACACAAGATAAAAATTTCATGAAATTCTTTGATGGTGATGGAAACTTTAAAACACGAAATTTAATTTTTATACGGTCCCTCCTTCCTTTATAGTTAGAAGGATGTTGCTCTTTGACTGAGAAAATTAATAAAACAAATCCCGTATCTCTAAGTGAAATAGTTTCCGAGATATATCAATTTGAAAATTTTGGCATTTGTCGCCAAACAATAAGAGGATGTCTCCAAAGTGAGAAAAATGTAATTACTTTTCAACTGACGTTAATTTATGCTAATAATCACCCGATGGACGTAGTTGACACCTCAAATCCTAATTTAGCTATAAATTTCCTGTAAAGCATGTTTGGCAGTTTCTAGTGAAAGTTACCACATCAGTTACCTACACCATTATTTGGCCATTCTCTTTTACACTTTAAAATTCCTTCTCTAGAAGAGTGATGTAATTAGTGGATGACCCCCCTAAAAGGCTACATTATCGCTAATTTCATAAAGCAGTACCAATCATTTTAGGTAAAACTATACCTGTTGAACGCATTTAATTGCTTTTCCCAACAATGGGATCTTTATTTATCTTTTATCAACGAATAGTGGGTCCCCTAAAGTAAAGATTTTTGGTTCTAAAAACTGACGCGAACACAGCAGGTAAAGTGGCGTAAGTCATCATTTTCAAAATTAATTTTCTCGCTAACTATTCCACGTAGAGACACGGGATTGTCTTTATTAATTTTCTAAGGCAAAGGGCAACATTCTTCTAAATGTAAAAGGTAGGAAAGGAGGGACCGTATAAAAATTAAATTTCGTATTTTAATATGTAAACAATCCCAGTAAAAAATGCCATATCTGAAAGCTACTCTTAATTTGACGAACTTTTCTAATTGGAAGTATGTTTCGATCACGTACGGTTTAAAAAATAATCGCCTTAACATCTATTTTGAATCACCCGGTATAACGACATAAATAATATTACATGATGTTGACAACTATTTTATCTTGCATTTCGTAAAGCGTAGACAATGCATTAGCGCAGTTATCTTGCAGATTGAATTTTACCTAACTAAAAAAAAAAAAAAAAAAAAAAAAAAAAAAAAAAACTACATGAAACAATCGATGCACCATGTACGTTTAGAAGCCAAAAATGAACCCTGTTTCCGTGAAGATCATGTCGTTTTTGCAAATGAAAACGTTCGTGACGTAACTTCTGCGATAAAGCTTTTTACCCTTACTGAACTCTTCCTCCAATATCACACTTGTTACATAAAACCGACGTTGATCTCACTGCCAATTCGCACTAAATAAATTACTAATTTGATATTTTACTTTTAACGGACTAGGGGCCAAGGGCCCCAGACTCGCTACGCTCGCTTTTCGTATGAGGCATTCGGCCCCTAATCAGGCTTATTCATAAAAAAGACATAATTTCAACACACAAAACCCGAAGATTGGATCAGATAGAATGTTATTGAGCCACACGCATTGCTTGGTTCTTGCATCTTCATTGCTACATAAAAATTTAAACTTCACACTACAGTAGACCCCCTCCCCCTCATAACACGGAAGATATTTTGTTATGGGAATCCGTGTTGTACGGGTCATGAGCTATACTCCACCTGGAGTGCGGACTCCGCTTATATTCGCTGTTAAAATTATTTGCACTCCTCAGAAACACAACGATATTTAATGTTGCCATTCAAAAGTTATATTAATTAGGAGCTAAAGCGTAATAAAATCAGAACATATGTTTCAGCTGTATTTTTAATACTGTAAAACCTATTGGACACCTTGCGAATTTGCCACCCATTGCGATTTTTTCATTATTTGGCGGCTTGCGTACATGTAAAGTTAATAAAAGCTACGGAACAGATAGGATAGCTTGCCACTCATGGCGACTTTTCATTATTTGGCGATTGACACATGCTCACAACCTATAATTACTGTTCATTTAAGGTTACCGGAAAACCGTTATCCATATTTTCATTTACATAATCGTTTGCAGATTGGCGTACTTAGCACCACGAATTATACCATCTCGTCGGGCTAGCAAATATCCAAAGTGTACTGTAACTGCTATAATGGCATAGTTAACGCCGCCAAATATTTCTACTGGTAGAAAATAAACCAGCTGGACCGAACCGGCTTTAAAATAATCTGCATTTTAATTATTTTTCATTTTCAAGATATTAGTTATTCTGTTTTGGAAAAACGAATCATCGCTCATTGTAAACTCCTGTTGTCTAAGCGAACTTACTATCTGAAAATTGTCAACTTTGTGTAACACATTTTCAGTTACTTATTTCATATAGTTTTTATTTTGGCGTAAAATGGGCGTAATTCTAACTCATGTTTGTAAATTTCACACGATTCTAGATACTTGGAAACGCTTTGTTGCAAAGGAATGAATGATTTTATGCCAAATCTGGCAACCATTCTGTTTTTATTTTCAGTTTTTATTAATATCTTCGAAAATAATTCGATTTTCGAAATTTGAGTAAGCTTAGCATGTTCCTCGGAATTTTACGAATCTGTGGGCACCTTAGTCAAAACTCAAATCCCCGCGGTTTAGGAGGACATACGCCAACAAGCTTTGACAGCGCCAGCGGCCTTTACTTTTTACTTTCCGAACATGTACCATGTAAGGAAAGTATTGTAATCATGAAAAAATTCGACTTCGAGATTTTGGTGTATTGACACGTTTTGAGGTCTTCTGAATTCATTTATGCTATTTTTACGAGATGTATGTATGTATGTGTGTATGTGTGTATGTGTGTTTGTGTGTATGTGAGTGAACACGATAGCTCATGAACAGGGCATGCGATTGAGCTCAAATTGGGTATATATGTTATAAACCACCGTCGCAAGACCGGTATTGATTTTGGTGTGTATAGGACTTACAGTTTTTCTACAGGGCTACGACAAAGATTTCTTTTACATTATGGCCTATGGAGGAAAATTCTGGAAAGTGCGCTAGCGTTTAAACGGTACATTCGATTGAGCTCAAATTGGGTATACATGTTATAAACCACCGTCGCAAGACCTGTATTGATTTTGATGTGTATAGGACTTACAGTTTTTCTACAGGGATAAAATAAAGATTTCTTTTACATTATGGCCTATGGGGAGAAATTCTTGAAAGTGCGCTAGCGTTTACACGGTACATTCGATTGAGCTCAAATTGGGTATACATGTTATAAACCACCTTCGCAAGACCGGTATTGATTTTGATGTGTATAGGACTTACAGTTTTTCTACAGGGCTACGACAAAGATTTCTTTTACATTATGGCCTATGGAGGAAAATTTTGGAAAGTGCGCTAGCGTTTAAACGGTACATTGGATTGAGCTCAAATTGGGTATACATGTTATAAACCACCATTGTAAGACCGGTATTGATTTTGATGTTTATAGGACTTATAGTTTTTCTACAGGGCTACGACAAAGATTTCTTTTACATTATGGCCTATGGGGAGAAATTCTTGAAAGTGCGCTAGCGTTTAAACGGTACATTCGATCGAGCTTCAATTTGGTATATATGTTTGAATTATTCATCGATTAAAATTTATTTAAATGCTTGGTAATGATCTTAATCGTAAGTGTTCGGAAAGTCGAGTGGAGTCACTCCAGATTTTTTTTAGAATAGAGAGAAAATTTCACCAATGGACGCATTTCCCTCCTCTCCGCACTTCCAACTCGCACAGTAGAGGCACTGTGAGGCACTAGCACGCACTCCAAACGCAGAGGTAGAATCTTCACCTCTGTGTCTTCCAGACGTAGAAAGGGCAAGTGGTTACGGTCGGAAGTCAAGTAGTCATGTTCATGACCAATTGCTTTTCTACTTGACAGAAATGCAGCGTGACAGTACTTTACAGAAATGCAGGGGTGAAGATTCTTCCTCTGTGGGTCTGCTTCTTCAGCGCTTTTTTGGGAGGGGGTGTCCATTTACGAAATTTCTATCCAATTTTTTTTTCTTTCCGAACATGTACCATGTAAGGAAAGTATTGTAATCATGAAAAAATTCGACTTCGAGATTTTGGTGTTTCTACACGTTTTGAGATCGTCTGAATTCATTTATGCTATTTTTACAAGATGTGTATGTATATGTGTGTGTGCGTGTGTGTATGTGAGTGAACACGATAGCTCCTAAACGAGGCATTCGATTGAGCTCAAATTGGGTATGTATGTCATAAACCACCGTCGCAAGACCTGTATTGATTTGGGTGCGTATAGGACTTCCCAGCTTTCCTAGCCCAGTTTTCCTACAGGGCTACGACAAAGATTTCTTTTACATTATGGCCTATGGGGGGAAATTCTTGAAAGTGCGCTAGCATTTAAACGGTACATTCGGTTGAGCTTAAATTGGGTATATATGTTATAAACCACCATCGTAAGACTGGTATTGATTTTGGTGTGTATAAGACTTATAGTTTTTCTACAGGGCTACGAAGCCCTTTCTACAGGGCTTTGGTCATAATGCAAGATTTCTCTTTCATTATGACCAAAGGGGGGAAATTCTTGAAAGTGCGCTAGCGTTTAAACGGTACATTCGATTGAACTCAAATTGAAAAAAGCTAAGATTTTTTGCTGAATAATTCATCGATTAAAATTTATTTAAATGCTTTGTAATGATCTCAATCTTAAGGGTTCGGAAAGTCGAGTGGAGTCACTCTAATTTTTTTTTTTTTTTTTAACGTCCAAAAGAAATGAAATCAGAGATAAACGGATATAGTTGTGAGACAGTGTAGTGGAGCAGTCTTTTAGACTTTGAACGGTCTTATCGAACTGCCCACGTTAACCCTGTATCTGTACTGACGGTACTTAAAACTACCGTTTAATTAAAATTGTAAAAAAAAAGAAGAAGAAAAATCTACTCATTGTAACCATTCCTTTGAAAAAGCACTACACAATACTTCATTTAATCAGATTACATCACAATTGCATGTTCCATTAGAGTAGATTGTTTTAAATAGACAGCTTTTCGCTCACTTTCTAATCATGCCGAGCCCCCTCCTCCCCGAAAAAGAGCATTAGTGAATTTTCAGACGTCTGTTTTATGATTAAAGGATTAGATTTTTCTAAAAGTGTGTCCTTTTGAAAAAGACTCGTTAACTGTTTATAAAGCCATCCATCAAAGAATAGCTTATGCTTGTTAATTTTTTCGTAATTTTCTTTTTTATCACATTAATCAGTATTCATCATTCATTGCCATGTCTATAACAAGAGAAGACTAATAGATTCAAGGTGATATTCTTGGCAATTCTTTATTCAATAGATAAAGGATCAACAACTACAATAAATGCTTGGGAAGTTAAAAATTTGTGTTACAAATTATCAAAATCGCATAACAAAATAAACACATCTCGAAATGGAGAGCTTGATTTAAAGAAGGTAAGGAACTCCAAGGAACCAAAGTGGAATTCATTAATGTAAAATAATTACAACTCTGTTAACCCTTTAACGCGCAGTGATCCCGCTCTGGGAACACCCAAACTCTGACGTTTTGACTGTTGCCAGTCACGAAGAATAGACTCGATTTCTATAAAAAAATAGTTGGGGGTGACATAGCTCCACGAGAATCCTTTACTTTCTAGCTCGTCATTTCCCGTAAAAAAAAAATGGTCACGATTATTTTTAACAGCACTGACATCTGCTGAAAAATGGAAGAATGCGAGAACAGCTGAATAGATTGCTCAATGCTGAAAAAAGGGAAGCCGTTGCCATCGCTCGACTTAACTACCAGCAAGATGGCGGACGATCGAAACGTTCCTCGCGCCACTGATCTAGAGACCCTTTTTTGACGACAGCTGGCTGTGCGCTCAAAAAAAGGGTCGTCAAAAAAGGTCGTCAAAAAAGGGGTCTCTAGCTGTGGCACGCGATGAACGTTTTGATCGTCCGCCATCTTGCTGGTAGTTAAGTCGAGCGATGGCAACGGCTGCCCTTTTTTCAGCATTGGGAAAGGGTTGCGCCTCAAAGGGTTAACAGAATAAGAGCATGAAATTTAAAAAATAAAACTCGGCTGTTCGAGCCTCGTCAGGGGGAGACCCCCTCCTGAACCCTTCTAATTTTTTAGTTTCATTATTGCCATATTAAAACGATATTAATTGACTATATTATTTTATCTCTCATCTTTCGTGTATTTCGCCTGGTAACCCTTTTTTGAAATTTTTAGGATTGTAACCTATTTATAGAAAAATACATGGGATGCATATCCCATGTATTTTTCCCATGTATGTTTCTACAGCTTACGAAATATTGTAACAATAGATTAAAGCTGTCGTGAACTAATAGCAGAAGTCGCGCTGTCGATCGCCAAAGTCGCAAATTGCGATAATAAAATTAGTTTGGCGAAAGAAAATGTGATTTGGCGAAAATATTGGCAATTTCATTTCTTAGCGATATCCCGGCAAAATCTAATTTGGCGGATGAATTGGCGAAACTTTAAAAAAAGCCAGTGCGACCCCTGCTAATAGTATTTAAATATATGTAAAAAATACAGGTGATGCATATTCCACAGCTTACAAAATATTGTAACAATAGATTAAAGTTGTTGTGAACTAATAGTACTTAAATATATGTAAAATAATGTCGCATTTTTATGTCGCTTTTTTGGGACACATTTTTGGGACAATTTTCAATAAAGGGGCTCAGAGATAAAATGACATAGCCATAAAAATACATTTGATGCATATTCTACAGCTTACGAAATATTGTAGCAATAGATTAAAGCTGATGTGAACTAATAGTATTTAAAAATATCTAAAATTATGTCGCATTTTTATGTCGCTTTTTTGGGACACATTTTTTCGTACAATTTTCAATAAGGGGGTGAGATATAAAATGACATAGCATTAAAATAGTTCTAAATATTTCTTTAAAATATTAAATCAGTTATGCAGGTTACTCTATTAAGCAGTTCCTCGGTAAAATGTGTGAGTAAATGTCATTGGTTGGTGCTTTTATATTAAAATATATAGAATGCATACGGTAGTGGACTTCTTGAGAGAAATTCAAATAAAAAGTATAGTAAAATTGGCAGTGTGTTTTCGAGTGTTAGTATTATTTTGTAATCCAGATTGCAGTTTTTTAGTTGTTGAATCAAATTTGTTAAACTAATTTATGAAAGCAAGCATATTGAGGCGAAAGTCATATTGATTAGAAAATAATAACAAAAAGATTTGTATTTACATGTACAGTACAATCTTCGTAGAATCCGACTACTACTCCACCATTCAACAGCCGGCCTATCCAAAAATTCCGGATTATCGGGAGTAAAAAATAATTACAGATAAAATGCACTTTTTATTTCATAGAAAAATAAGACATAAAATTTGACTATGGAAAAAAATCATTGTTTTCGTTTCTTCGAATTATAAATTTTATCTAAAGCACATTCTTGTAAACGTTTAACCCTTTAACTCGCGGTGTCCTTGCCGTGAGGATACAAAACTCTGAAGTTTTGACTGTTGTCAGTCACGAAGAATAAATTTGATTTCTACAAAAATACTTGAGGGTGACATAGTTACACGAGAATGCTTTGCTATTTAGCACATAATTTTCCGTAAAAAATGTCGATTATTTGTGAAATTGTCAGGATTATTTTTAACAGCACTGGCATCTGCTGAAAAATGGAAGAATACGATGGAAATGCATTGATACAGAAGAACAACTGGATAGACTGCCCAATGCTGGAAAAAGGGTAGCCGTTGCCATCGCTCGATTTAACTACCAGCAAGAGGGCTGTCCATCGAATCGTTCATCGAGTGCCATAGATCTAGAGACTGTGTCAAAAATGCTGTCTGGATCTGTGGCACGCGATGAACGATTCGATCGATCGCCATGTTTCTAGTATTTAAATCGAGGAATGGTAACACCTACCCTTTTTTCAGCATGGCTGCGCTTCAAAGGGTTAAGCACTAAGGATATCATCACTTATCATGCCATTTTCTTCTGGCCATTGAACACAGACTTTCAGAACATTGAATGTGTCGTTGTTGGTCATCCTCAGAAAGATGCACAATGACCACGGAAATTCCACCAGAAAAGGGCTATCGACAATCGACCCCAACGTACAGTAACCTTTAATTTTCAGTAAATGAAATGTGAGAACGTGTTTCCCGACAGCGCTGAATTACCAAACGTGCCGGACAAACCATTAGACGGATTATCAAGATTGTACTGTATAATGCACATAAACTAATTCCTGTAAATAAATTAAGAGTGTCGATTCCGTTTTGAGTAAAGCATTTCAAAACGCATTACCATAACACTCATTAAGTATCCTGCAATTAGAATAACAAAAGCCCAGTTAGCTCACGCAAAGACAATTTTGTGGTCTGAGGACATTGAAGAGGACTGTGTCAAAAATAAAAGTCTGCAAGTAAATTAAGAATGTTGATTCTGTTTTGACGAAAGTATTTCAAATCACATTACCGAAACACTCATTAAGTATCCTGCAATTAGAATAACAAAAGCCCGTTAGCTCACGCAAAGACAATTTTGTGGTCTACGGCATTGAAGAGGACTGTGTCAAAAATAAAAGTCTGCAAGTAAATTAAGAATGTTGATTCTGTTTTGACGAAAGTATTTCAAAGCACATTACCAAAACAATCATTAAGTATCCTGCAATTAGAACAACAAAAGCCCCAGTTAACTCAAAGACAATTTTGTGGGAAATTCTAAGTTTGCGGGCATTGAAGAGACTTCAGTTAAAAACACAGAAAAATCATAGTCATGATAAATTTTTTGTAGAAAACCAGATTCTGTGACAGCAAGAATAGCTCTGTTCAACTTCTCCTAGCAGCAAAAGTAAACGACGGGTACTTGGACCCGTAAATGACGGGTACTGCAGCTAGTAGTAAATAAAATCCATAAAATACATTCAATAACTAACTTCTGTACTTTATGAAATTATTTCAATTAAAAAGCAAAGTAAAATGTTCAGGGGTGTCTCACAAGCGTTCGTATTATTTTTGCAATCCACGTGCACGTTTCAGAGTTATTACAGTCAAAAACTGTAAAACTGATTTTAAGAATGTGGAAAAAAGACTGATTAGAAAATAATAAGGAAAGATTTTATATTTTTTGTAATATTATTCCCTAATAAATTTGTTGAAGTAAATTAAGAGTGTAGATTCTGTTTTGACCATCGTATCTCAAAACAGACTACCAAAATACTTACTAAGTATCCGGCAATTAGAATAACAAAAGCGCCAGATAACTCTCGCAGGGATAATTTTGTGGGAAATTCTAAGTCTTCGGGCATTGAAGAGACTTCAGTCAAAAACACAGAAAAATCATAGTCATGATAAATTTTTTGAAGGAAACCAGATTCTGTGATAGCAAGAATAGCCCTGTTCAACTTCTCCTTGCAGCAAAAGTCTTTTCTCATAGCGATTACATCGAGAGTAGAGAAGAAGCTATCGTCGGACACAAAGAACACGCCATTCAAAAAATTGATCTCTTCGTGTGCCATTATGTAGGCAATATTTTCACGAGAGTTCCTTATAAAATCTTCAACACGACCGAACCCATTCGGATTCTTCAAGATGTTCTCGCCTATCAACCTCATTGCTTTGCTTTCAGAGTATGTTAGGTCGACGGGCATACTGCTGCCACGCAGTGTCATGCACATGTAGCCATTTTCTTCGACGGCCTTGGCTAGCTGCGGTATGTTGCGTATGCCTTTGAGGACCGGGACTGAAAGAGTGGAGAGCAAAACCGATGTGTAAGACATAGCAAGGAACGCAGTAGCAAGGATCCACGAACACAGCAAGAGATATCCAGCAGCTCTGTTTTGCTTCAGGGATCCTGACTGTAGAAGGCTAATTCCCAGTACGTTGAAGAAGACTCTTCTGAAGTCGTACTCTTTACGTTGCAAAACGTAAAACAAAACTGCCACGAAAAACACTGCTAAGCCTATCATCATCCAAACAGACTTTTCGAAGACAGAGAATGTGCCGAATTCGTTTCTGTGGTACTCTCCTTTATTGGTGACAAATGTGATGTGACTAATCGAAAAAGGATAACTCAAAGTGACAGCTTCCATTCTCTCTTCCGAAAGAGTTAAGGACATGACCGCGATGTCCGCTTCAGAACGATTCAGCATTCCGATGACCCCTGTCCAGTTGCCGTCCGCCTGAGGTACTCCTCCGACATCGTGCCTGATGGCTTCGTAAGAGAATCTCATTTCTTGAGAAAGAAGTTCTGCAAAATGAAAACATACATCTCTTGCTTTTTCAACAAATTTTTCTGTTGCTTTGTTGATAATTGTCGCTGGGCCGGGGTCATCTATAACCACTCTAAATTTCAACGAACTCATACTTTTCTTTTACTTGAACTTTTTTGAGTATTGTTTTATGATTTAATTAGTTATCAGTATGAGTTATGCGAGTAGACTAGGCAATAAACATGGTTTCCAATTTAAATTTTTTTATTTTCTTGAGTAATATTATTTTGTCATTCAAATTACTCTTGTTTGGTTTTGGGTTATTATCTGGATTATGTTGAAAATATTGCATAATCTCATATAGATCTATTCTTAATCTAATATAGTTCTATTCTTAACTTATATAAATTTCATCACTTGTTCACAGAAATAGTTTCTTTTTTAAAAAATATTATCTATGTATAAAATATAACTATATTAAAACTTATTATTTTTTGTGAGATCTGAGGAAATTCAACTGTATATCTCATATTGAATTATAAACGAAAATCTTATTTATATTTTAAATTTTACAGAATACAGAAAATTCTTAATCCACATCAAAATTGGACGCAGTCATTTCGAAAATTGAACCTTTTATCAAAATATTTAAGAAATATTTCACTAAATGAAGTTACATTTTAAAGAAGAAAATTGTGGATTTCAAAAGAAAAGGTTGTTCTATTCAATCAAAAATTTTTAATTTTGTTGAATTGAAATATTATGATGAACTAAAGGTTCCTACAGTTCTTTACTTCTACTAATTAATTCTCAGAATGAAATAAATTTCTTCACAGGACATACACAATCGGGCTTACTATATCCATTTGAAATGCAAAATTACTGTAATAAAAGTGAATGATTGTTCCTTAGTGTTGGTCGATCAGCTAAGGAGTTATACGAAATGAAATTTTTAGAATTTTCATAAATTTTAACTGTAAAACAAACATGGCTCCTTCCTACAAGTCACTCTTTTTGTGAATCGTCGCTGGAAAAAAAAACACTGCTGCTATGTCAGAGAATTGAACAAGCGAACAGGACTTCTAATACCAACTATCAGTACATATACATACTTTTGATTTTAATCATCAGGAGGGAACTTCAAAGATAAATTTGTTAGCGTATCGTCGATTTCATTCGTCAAAAACTATTAGTTTCTATGGAAATTAAACACCAGTAACAAATTAAGTGAAGTTGAGCTAGAAACTCGAATTACAAATTATGAAACTCAGACATGAAATACACACACAGCTCGAACTGGATAAAAATTAAATATGAAAGAGAACAATTCTCTACAAAAACAAATTGCAACGGTCATTAATGTTAAAAAAAAATGCAGCTTTTAGGAAAAATAAAACAGGTAGGAAATGTTTCGAAAATGCAAAAAAATATTTTTACCTAAGCTTCATTAAATGCTATGCCAATTATGCAGTAACTCTGTTGTGCAATATATTGCAAAAATATGCCAGTAAACGCTATTGATTCATGATTTATATTGGATACAATCATTAGAACGCAGGAAATAACTTCTGGCCTTTGTACGAGAGCAGTTTATTCAAAATCTAAAGCGTTCGCTGTGATTTCGCAGATGTTCATATTATACTTTGTCATCTATATGCAAGCTGTCTAGTCATAACAGTCTAAAGTCGTAAAAATAATTTACTATGATAAGTTTTCTGCCATATAACAAATATGTAACACGCGATACTGATTTAGTTACATTCGCTTAGTCAAAATGCGAGAAAGTATTTTCTGTAAGAAGAAAGCTACTATTATTTTAAGAGAGAAAATTCTGGTGTTCTTTCATTCCGGTAAAATCTTCCATTTTTTGCTACTCTATTTTTTTATTCTGACATAAATTTGAAAATAATAATATAATATTATGAAAATAATAGGGAGTAAAACATTGTCACTGACTGCAAATACTACAGTACTCCGTTTATAAAAAAGAGATAAATTTCTTCAAAGCACGAAGATGTGAGTTTCTCTTCACACTTATTTCTCATTTGATATGCAAAATACGACAGAAAATTAGTGCATTAAGAACGAATTATTGTTAATTGCCATTAAATGATGGGTGTAATAAACAGTAGATCCTAGATTTTGTAAACGATTAACTACTGCCTTTAATTTTCACAATGAGTCCAATTCCGTCCCTCAATACTTCTCAATTTGCTTTTAAAACTCCAAATTAAGGAAAACGTATTTCGACAAAGAAACATTCAACCAAAGAATAGTATTCCAACACGATCTTCCCTTTATATATGTACAACATTATATTGTCAGGCGAATTTAACTGCATGCACAATAGTTACGACGAAAACATCGTTATATCTATTCTTCAAAATTTTAGTTTCTATGGAAATTTGCAGGTAACAATAAATTTTATGAGAATTTAGAAAGTACAGTAAAATTTTATAATTTAAAGACCATTTAGGATTATAACGTTGCAAAAGCTAAAACTGTTTGAAACCTCAAAATCTAACCGCGACGTTTTTTTCAGTAAAAAGCTAACTACAACTCTTTTAAATGGAAACAGTGCGGAAATGCATATAAAATATTTAAAAGAAAAATTTTTACCACCCGAAATACTAAATTATTACTTTTTATGTCAACCCCAGTTATTCTGTGCTTTAAGAAAACGAGATAGTAAATACCATTGGTGAAGCTTTTAAGCGAAATGAAATCAATGGAGCTCCTGTAGCCGTAAAGATCGCGTGAGGTAAATTTTTCGGGAGGCACTTTACATATTCAAAAGTAAGAACGGGAAAGTTTCTACCTGTTTTTCAAAAAAAAAAAAGTTTTAAAATGAATAGTTTTCTAAAAATTGTTACTAAATTGCACATTAAGAATATGAACTGTGATTAGCGTTGCCAGGCGTCCGGATAAAGCCGGACATAGTTAGGCTTTTTGATTGCGTGTCCGGCCAAACTTAACGGTGTCCGGCTTTTGTTAGGCTTTTTACTGGTAACTTTGGCTGATTAGTAATAAAGTACTTGAACTGATTTGGCATTCAATGTTATTTATATTTCATTAGAATTTAACAAGATTCATGGTAATAATCAAAAAAGCTTGATACAATTTTTTACATACAATTTTTTTGTTGTACCTATTAATACTGAGACAAAATCCTCAATATTGTAGGCTGTCCAACCTTTTTACTCAAATGTCCGGCCAAACTGGCTGGTCTGTTCGGCTATTTGGTTTGGCGACCTGGCAACACTAACTGTAATGGTGTGTACAGTCATTCCAAAACAGAATATCCGAAGCAAAATCAGAGTCATAAAGTTTCCTCGGCAATTGTTTACTCGGTCAATTGCAAATACTCACGAATTTGAATTTAATGGTCAGACGTTGTTTGCACTCACTGGTTACAGCATTCCTCGAAATGCTCTATTAAAAAGTAAAAAAAAAAAAAATTAAAAAATTAAAGTATCTGCGTTCGGAACACTTAAAAAAACCGGATTAAACTTATCGTCGTTGCCAAAAGAATATCTGCTATGTGCGTGTTTTGGAGATTTCAGCGTTTCGATAAAATAATACTGAAAAAAGGGCAGCCGTTGCCATCGCTAGACTTAACGACCAGCAAGAGGACGGACGATCGAAACGTTCATCACGTGCCACAGATCTAGAGACTCTTTTTGACGCAGCTGGCTGTGCCGGGCACAGCCAGCTGTCGTAAAAAAAGGGTCTCTAGATCTGTGGCACGCGATGAACGTTTCGATCGTCCGCCCTCTTGCTGGTCGTTAAGTCTAGCGATGGCAACGGCTGCCCTTTTTTCAGTATTGGGAAAAGGTTGCGCCTCAAAGGGTTAAAAGGCTCCTTTTGTGACTCTCAGGGTTATACGGTTAACTTTGATCACTAAAAAAAAAATGCCATGTGAATCAGCCAGAATTTTGTCGAATAATAACTGCAAATAAAAACTGCTAATAATGAATAAACTTTTTGCATATAGCAGATATTGTTTCGACAACCACGATATGCATTTTTAATTGAAATGTGTCTTAAAGGTATGAAATTAAAAAAAACTCTCATAACTATCTCGAAAATAAAAAAAACATCAAATTTTGCATAAAAATTGAGCAAAATTTTACATAAACGCCAGCAGTCGTATTCAGAAATTGGCTAAACATATTTCAATGCCCCTTTTGCTGTACATTACTAAGCCACAATTAACTGTGCAACGAAGTAAATTTTTGTGATATTCCTTAAATTAATTGAAATATGGCAACTCATAGAAAAACACAGATTTTTCTTTTTTAAAAATCATTTTTTTTGTGTAAATAAAAATCTCCAAAATCATCTGATTTATACATAGAGCTTAAGTTCTAGTTTGAAGCGTAGAAACAAGGCCGGCCCAAAGCGCGGGCGACGTGTACGGTCGCACACGTACAATTTTCGAAGGGGCGCAGAAATGAGAAAAATGTAGACAAATAATACGGTAAAAACTAGAAAAATTTTATCTAATTTTAAAGGCAACCTAACCGTTTGAATATATTAACTTTTCTTCAACTAATGTTACATGAAAAATGAATGTCTCCGAGCATTCCTCTCCAAGGTTATGACAGAATTAAACAGTCTTAGATACTAAGCCAGAATCATTATCACAAACTATAGTTCATTTATTTATATTTTCAAATTGATATTAATTTTTTCATGGACATCAAATCAAATGAGACTTTAGTTTTACAGTAAGTGTCCTTTTAATCGGAGCTAAGCGCTAAACTTTCTTCTCAAAAAAAAAAAAAAAAAAAAAAAATTGAGATTCATTTTTTAAACAAAGTAGTGTGATGCTATTTACAATACTTTTTACTTTCCGAACATGTACCATGTAAGGAAAGTATTGTAATCGTGAACAAATTCGACTGAGATTTTGGTGTATTTACACGTTTCGAGGTCTTCTGAATTCATTTATGCTATTTTTACGAGATGTGTGCGTCTGTGTGAGTACGTGCGTGTAAAAGTAAAGCAAAGGCTTGTAAAAAAGTAATTCTTACATATTACGGATAATAACGCAAATCATTTAAAGTGAGCCAGTGTCTAAATGGTGCATTCGATTGTCATCAAATTAGGTACGCATATTATAGGTCACTGTCTTAGATACTGCATAAATTTTAGCGAGTGAACGCCCTCCAGATTTTTACCGGGCTACAAAAAAGTATTCTTATACATTTCGGATTACACTCAAATCATTTTAAGTGCAGTAGTGCCTGATCATTAGATCCGACTCAGTTGAATGAAATTTTTTTATTCGCTTCGTAAATATCAAATGTTCGGAGAGTCAAGTGGAGTCACTCCAGACTTTTTTACATAAAATTCAAACAAATAAATTTTCAACAAGCACTGAATTAATAACAAGCAGTGCCTAAGCATAGGACTCCCATTTGTTAAATTTTAAAGGAAGAATTTCATAGATAATATTTTTTTTTCTTTCAAGTAAAATGGCCACACATCTGCTTTTTTTCACGTCTACTCTTCCTGGAGGGTTTTACTCAAAATATTCTGAAATCGATTTTTAGCTATTCGTGATCGTGATTATTTTACATCAATAATTTTATGGACATCTGTTTTCTTTGAGCTCACGCAGGATATGTAATGAATTCATTACATATCCAGCGTGAGGATCAGTGCCGGATTAAGACAGCGCGGGGCCCGTAGCAAATGTTACCAAGGGGCCCCCTGCTCAGTGAAGCACCTATATATATATATATATATATATATATATGTTCACCCACACATTAAAGTAATAGAGCTAAATTGAATGAGAAAATAAATAGTGCTATTTATATTAAAATTTATGTTTAGTGCTAATTAATGGTATTACTAATGCTAATTAGATGTAAACAAAACTAAAAGGTCCCACGTGTTATATTTGCGAGAGGTTTATCCCAGCCCTTCCTCCACCTTGGGTGAGCTAATCTGTAGGTTTTGTACGATAATAAAATAAAACACAACTCTTACGAATTTTCTTGATTCAAAATGAACAAATTTGAGTTAACATTAGACAAATAAATTTCTCCAAGTAAATTAGTTTGCGGAAAAAATTCCCGTCAAAATAAAGTGGGGAGGGGGGGGGGGCAAATAGATAGTGAGACTGGCGATGTTTAAACTTATTTATTCGTACAACTCAGGTTTTTTTTAAATGAATGTTAATGTTCATGGATATATATTTGGAATTTCTAACACTTCCCACCTTTCCCATATGCAAACATATAACTAGACAAGTTTACACACATAAAATAATAATTGTTTCTGTAAAATTTTTAAAATCATCGAAAACAATATGTACTTTAAACTGTGCCCTTAAACACTATTTTTTCCCCTATAAAAATACATGCTTGTAAAATTATTTCATTATCTGGACGGTTTTTACTAATTATAGGTTACATATTTTTAACTTCTCTTAATTTATTTAATGGGTTAATTCATAAGAAATCGAACTGGGGATAGATAGATCTAGCACAATAATACCTCCACCATTCAAAATATACTGCATACACGGAAGGCATTTAAACTGTACACGCTTGTACAGGGGGACTGTTACTTCCACATACCGCTTGGAACACTTCTAAAGGTCATTTCGTTAGTGTTCTACAAGCATATGTACATTACTTTTCAACTTATCTTCGTTAAAATGATATAAAATAGTTTGCTCAAAAAAAAATCTTTATAAGAGGAATAGAATAATCTATATAATAAATAATAAAAAATTCGAATAAAACATTCATTATCGTATTACGTTCAAATGTTTTTGCAAGACATAATAATCTTAAATGTGACAAGTAATTTGTGAGTTTCTTTGTGGCTCAAGAGTATCCGAGAATTCTTTTTGTTTTCAGTTTGCCTGAGGTTATGGCTTCTCGGATACCCCGACCGTGCGAAGATCCTCTCGGTTCTAATTATTTTATTTGAACGAACGTACTGGCATTCGCGCACTTGACCTGTGGTTTCGACCGGCCAAAAATCAATTCTTTCATATTTAACGTGGTTAATTTACGAGATTAATAAGATAATTTATCGTAATAGTGGATTCCCCAACTACAAAAAAATGACTTACATTCTATATATTATTATTGTTTCAAAAAATAATTCGCCTTTGTTTAAATATTGTAAAATGTAAAATAAATAATTAAGTAAAAACAAAGCAAGCCAACTACCAAAAGCCTTCTAAGATAGTTTACACCCTAGTACACCTTAGAATTTCGCCAAAGCCACACTGTAAAATACCTTTTAGATGTGTGGCTTTGGCGTAAAATGCCGTGGATGCCTGTAAAATGCCTTTACTGTAAAATAAAAGAACTTTGGGGCTGCCCAACATCCGTTTAAAATACCATCCTCATATTTACAGCAAAACAAAATAACTTTATGTCCAATATTTAAATAAAAATTATTGTTTCGTGGGGGATTATTATTGATTATGCGACGCGTTTTTCCTACAACCTTAATCCTATGGATCTCAGCTCTCGGGGAAATGCAGAAGGTCAACTCACGTTCCAGAGAACATCTTCAGAAATAGCCACAAATATTTCCGTTCTATTGAGTCATTTTGATAAAGTTTGATTATACAACTTCATTAAAAAATTCTTTCGACTTGTTACTGAAAAGTCCCTGAAATGATCGGGACAGATAGACTACAGCCTGATGAATAATCCGGCCCACTGGCGGATTAATACAATTTTGTGGGTGGAGGCTTGGATGGAAGATTCACATATATATATATATAAATTTTATGGAAGTAAGTTGGGATTGTTTACATTAATTTCATTTTTCTCGGGAGGGGCGGTCACCTCCTCCGACCCCCTCCCTTTAATCCGACCTTGATCAGACCCTGAGTCTGTTTTTTTTGTTTCGGCACTTAGTTTTCTTTCTATATTTTGTTTATTTCTGGATTCATTCTTCAAATAAAGACAAAAATGTAACATTATTGGTAAGGAATCCATTTTCTAAAGGCCATAGGTGGGTGGTGCAAGGATCTGGATACCCCTCCTCCGTTTGTCCGAGTTTCGCTTTTAGTCAACGAAAAGATAATGATACAGCCTTTCTTTCTGTCTTTCTTTTATTTCCCCCCTTTTGGATGCTCCTGAAATTTTTTACTGAGAACCGTGTTTTTGTTCCACAGTATTGTTGGATATACTCTTGTGTGTGTTCTTATTGCTGACTTTAGAATACTCATTCAGTTTTTCCCCAGGTAATGAGTTACTAAAAAATCAGGCAGCAACAGCCACTTTT